>OZ007590.1:398071846-398671846 GCA_963931845.1 Maratus michaelseni | reverse complement strand
AGTAATCTCGATTATCCGGAACTATTTTTTTCGGACTCTCGAAATATTTGTTCTGATAAAAGGTTATATAAAAATTTTCGAAATTGTTATTTTAAGGAGTGAATATAAAAGACAATAAAAAAACATAAATTTTGCATAAAGAATGAAGTCGATCGGATAATGAGTTGCCGAGATATTTGTAATCCTGTTTTCGCCTCTTTCGATTTTTCATGACACTGTATTTCATTCAAATTTAAATTCAAAGATATATTTTAATTGGAAATGAGACGCTCAATCCGACGCAGTAAACTGTCAGTTAAAATGATTATCATTTTTGGAGTTATAAGAATGTTTCTTTTACGCTGTTCAGTAATGGAACATTTAAAGTTTATGACGTCATCAAGCCACGATTTGATTCGTATGGCAATGCACTTTATAAATAGTTTACACATGTTTTATTTTCATATTTTATATTATGCATATCCATGATGGGTAAGTATTACGGTGGCCCCTAACAACTATTTTCTTTTATGAAAGATGTAATGCCGAAAAATTGGAAAAACAGTTCGATTACATAGTTTTTGAATAAGAGCACCTGCTAATTTCATTTGTTTGAGAACAAAAATTAATTTTAAAAGTGTGGTCAGAAAATAAGCCTGTTTGGATTTGGAAACAGCCTTTAAAAAATACTCGCATTGCAGCTTGTTTTGCTACTAAATTAGAAAAAAAATAACATGAGTAGTTTCTAAATCTGTAATAATTCCTAAACAACTTCATCAAATGACTTTTTGCTATTCGAAGAATCCAAACACGAAGTCAAAATTGGATCTTAATACTGAAAAATTCAATTTTTGTTGCAATTTCAATATGGAGACGGCCTCCTAAACTTTTTTTTCCTTCTTTCTTTAAACATAAACTGAAAGTAGACATAACTGGCGCTCGAATTGGTTATTTTCGTTTTCCACAACGACAATTTTACTATTAATAAATAAAGTGTTTTTTTTTTCTTTTTTTTTTTTTCCCCTTCTAGACTGTACATGCTATACATTTAATATAACATTCAAAGCTTACATTTACTATAAAAGTTAAAAAAAAAAAAGTTACATTAAACATTAACACAAATAACATTAATTATATCATAATTACAGTTATTGTTTTTGATAAATTCATTTACATTTATTGTTTCTACAGGGTGTTTCACAAAGAACCCCTAACTTTAAAAATCAATAACTAGGAATCGGTGATAGATAGATGAATGAAACCAGTGGTATGTTTATTGAAAAAATAGTAAGAATCTGATACATAAATCTCAAAATCTAGTTAAAAATAGCACCGATAGATGGTGCTGAGAGCGTTAAGAATCCTTAGAGTTCAGAAACATAGAAAGTCGAAGATTTTGCCATTGAAATCTGACCGCTATTAGCGTATAGTGAAAATTCGTATCGACCACGTTGCCTGTCTGTTGAAATTTTTTGAAAAGGTCACGAATTGTTTTCCTATCTGGGCTTTTTGCGACTTGAAATCGTATTTGAAAACTTCTCCTTGTGGCAGTAGGACTCTGATTTAATCGGTGATACTCCAACACAATAAACACACGTTCCTCCACGGTATACATCACTTTCTTAATTATTTTCCCTATACGCTAATAGCGGTCAGTTTTCAATGGCGAAATCTTCGACGGCTAGTCTTTCTATTCTTCTGAACTCTTTAGAAGGATTCTTAAAGCTCTGAGCGCCATCTATCGGTGTTATTTTTAACTAATTTTTGAGATTTATGCATAAGATTCTTACGATTTTTTTAATAAACATACCACTGGTTTCATGTTTCTATCTATCACCGTTTCCGAGTTATTGAGTTTTAAAGTTAGGGGTCCTTTGTGAAACACCCTGTATGATTGTATTTATTTAGTAAGAAGTATAATATTAACGCCCATAAGATACAGAGCGAAAGAGAGGTGTTAAAGGTGTTCTCAATTCAGAACTGACTATTTTCTGACACATTTCTGAATTCATTTTTGTTTACAAATGCATAAAAATTGGCAGATTCCACTTATTCAAAAACTCTGAAATCAAACAGTTTTAATTTATTTATTTACTAGATGAACTCGCCCGGCTTTACTCGGGCCCGTGATAATAACCTTAAACAAAAGTCAAGTTTGTATGATTTTACATCTTCAGAAAATCTTTCAAATGAATCTAGTTTCGGGGGGCCCACAGTAGGCAGCGTCTACTGTGTTCTTTCCGCACGAAATCGGGGCCTGTGTCCTTTCTGCCTTATGGCAACGTATATTGGATGTGCTCCGCACGCGCAGGAGACGATGGAAAACCAAGTTGAATGAGTTAAGCCCCGTTGTAATAAGACCCATTAAACCGAAGATAAGAATGCGACCCTGGAGGCGGAAGGTGGAACTAAAATCTATAAGATAATCGAAAACCAAGTAGAAAGAATCAATTCCCGTTGAAATAGGACCCACAGAACCCGGGAAATGTATGCGCCGAAAATGGTGGTAGTTTTATCATAAATGCGATTTTTACTTTACGGCTGAAATTCCCTTACACTACATAACGCAATCATTAAAAAAATAATAAAATTTTTCTGATAATTAAAACATAAGGAAAACACTACGCTAAAATAGCCGCCAGATGGCTCCCCTTACTATCCTGAAATTCATATCTATATCTTAATTAGTTATCTTCATTTTTATTCATTAGTAAAAATTGGCAATTATTTCCATTCATTTTCGCAAAGTAAATGGAAGTTTAGACCGGGAAACAGATCTCTTTGTAGCTCTGTTAAGCCTATTCCTCTCTGGCACTTTCTCGGATATTTTCCACTGGAGTCGTCAGATTTTTGGAGTTTTCTGCAAAAATACTTCTAACAAAATATCCTATCGAAGAAAAATGTACCTCGAAAAGTGTTTCAAATAGGTGGCGCCTGAGTAGGACAGTCCAAGTTCATTTGCCTAGTAACATTTTCGGTTTGTCATGTGCAGGTGGCGCTACCTTAGCACGGAAGTACGCCGGTAAGTGCAGAACCATGCTAATCTATATTAACAATATTTCGTTAGAAACCTTATCTTTGCATCGCTACTCTGGTTTATTAATTTCTTCTGCGAAAACTCTATACAACCAACCAATCAACTAAAGAAAAAAAGCATATTTTTGATGAGAGTTCGTTGTGGATTTTTATCAATATCTAGACTAATTTTCAAAATAATAAAATTCTGATTCTCAGAGGCACCAGGAGAGGTTTTTGACTATCCTCACCTTAATTTTCAGACTTCCTAGGTGCGCTAAATTTTCCTAGACATCGCGGACAGACAGACACACACACAGAGCGATTTTGTTTCTTATTAGTATAGATTTATTTTTTTCGTGGTAAAGGCAGAAGATTTTTCCTAAAAGCTTGTCAAAATGAGTGTCTAGAAACAATTTTTCGGACGTCGGTGACCACGCAAGAAAGGAAAAAATGGTCGTCACGAGAAAACAGTCGCTTATAACTCAAGATATATGAATTTATCGAATAATGAAAAGAACTGTTCGACTCCAAATCCCTCCAATAGCCAATCTCTGCGAATTTCACGTTTTTACGTGCATAAATGTATCAGAAAATTTCATGTTATTAAGCGGGGAAATTTTTTTTTTTTTTTTTTTTTTTTTTTTTGAGAATTACCGTTAGGCGTACATGTAACTGTTTCTTATAAAATACTCGTATCTTTTTTAGGGTAAAATTCAGGTTAAGGACACCGAATTCAGTAAGAAGTAAGACTGCCCTCTAATCCAAATTAGCTACTTTCTAACACATTTTTAAATTATTTTTGTTCGGAAATGTATCAACTTGGCAGATGTTCTTATTCAGAAATTATGTTTTCGAAAATCGAACTTCTTTTTTTCATTTTTTGGTGGAAGCAGAAGTATTTCTCAGAAAGTGCTGTCAAAGTGGACATTTTGAACAGAATTTCCGGGCGCGACAGCGCAGAAAAGGAACAAAACTGCCATCCTGGGAATAACAATCAACTATAACTCAAGATGTATTATTTCATTTATCGAGAAATGAAAAAAAAATATATCCTGTTCGATTACAAATCATTTCAATAATCATGTCTGAAAGTATTAAGTTTTTTGCATTAAATATAAGTTAGAAAACGTGTCAGAAAGTTTCGCGTTGTTGAACGAGGAAAAATATATTTTTGAGAACCTCCATACCTTTTTTGTATAGGAAGCATTGACTTTATCAATTTTTGTTGAATAGTGTAATTGGTTATTTATAACGTTTTTCATTAAAAAAGGCCAATCTTATCTCCAGTTGTAATAAGAATGATGAAAAGCTGCAAAAGTCACTTCAGCTGCTAATATCTTCCCTGATAAAAACAGGAAAGTACGTGTTTCGTGTTGATTTGGCACGCGTGCGTGTTCTGTCAGACGTGATGAAGCACTATCATCATCCGCTTATCAAGTTGTGCCATCTGATGCTGGCACTAATTCTCGAATCGTTTAAGCAGGTGTTTAACATTGATTCAGTAGTGTTCACATTTAACCAGCGTCATGGTTTCTGATTACGCACAAAATTACGAATTCATGACGTATTTTTAGCATTGACTGACACGCAGATTGATAGAGCGATAACGAATTAATATAAGGAATGATGTCATATTACGTAAACGGTTACAAATTTAACACACAATTTGAAATCATATTAATGATTATAATTCGATTACGTTGTCACGGTTGAATACTTTTATTTTTAGTCACGACATGACTATACTTGTAACGACTATATCTATATTAATAAAACACAAGATATTTGTGTGTGTATGTGTGCCAGCGTAGCACAGCAAACGCGTGATACTCGACCACGAAATTTTCTACGCAGTAATTTTAGATGGAAAAATTCTTCATCTTTCTGGGTGGAATTTTACTTTTTACTTTCTTCTATATACACAAGAAGAAAGTATTGGATTTGGGAGAATTTTCTACTTCTGGTTTTCGACGGATTTATACGTGTTAGAAGGTCGTAAACACGATTTGGCTGTTTTTAGAAAATGTCTGTCTGTGAGACTGGTCTATCTATATATGTATGCGACCCAAATTTTGTAGGTGCTCTAACTCATGAACTACTGCGTAGAATAGGATGAAATTTCATGTAAAGTTCTATCTATTATGCAAACTGATACGGATTAGTTTTTGGACAAATCTCCCAACAGGGGGTACCGCAAATCGATGATCTGTTCGATTTATGTCTATGCGAAGCTCATATCTCCAATTTATGATGACACAGAATTCAACGAAACGTCAAATTTAGAATCCTCATAATAGGAATTAGCTTGTCATTCAATTTAGGTTGCGGTCATCTAAGAGGAGTGCTATAGTTCGATGATTTGTTGGAAATAGGCGAAGCTTATATCACCTGTTTAAATG
This sequence comes from Maratus michaelseni, assembly GCA_963931845.1. NCBI lineage: Eukaryota > Metazoa > Arthropoda > Arachnida > Araneae > Salticidae > Maratus > Maratus michaelseni. The sequence continues at coordinate 398,666,450 of OZ007590.1, read as the reverse complement.
CACATAATTCAACGAAACTTCACACTTAGTATCCAGAATAATGGCAAAACATTGCCATTCAATTTTGGTTACAAACATCTAAGTAGGAGCATATAAATACAACTTGTTTAATAATTTTAGCGAGTCGCAAGTTGAAAAGGGTTGCTTCAACAGTGCCGAATTCACATGTAAAACAACGGTCATTCATGTACCTTTTTCTCGGTAATTATTGAAGCGATTTTAATATTGTTTTGAGAAATAGTTTTATGGCAACTTATACATTGATCGTTCGGCAAGAAATAATGTACAAAATACAATATTTAAGTTATTTCGCAAACATATATTTTTAATTTCTTCTATCTTTACAAGAAGAAAGTATTGGATTCATGAAAATTTTCGACTTCCGGTTTTCGACGGATTTATACGTTTTAGAAGATCCTGAACACGATTTGACCGTTTTTAGAAAATGTCTGTCTGTGAGAAAAATTTTGTGGGTGCTGTATCTCAAGAAGTAATGCATGGAATTTAATAAAACTTTAGATTCAGTTAGTCACTGATATAAATTAGTGCTGATTAGTTTTTGGTGTAACTCGCCCAACAGGTAGTGCTGCTATGCTACATTTTTCAAGATTTTCCTGATAGCTCAAGAACTAATGCACATCATTTCATCAAATTTCAGATTCTGTTACACCTTGACATAAATAGACGATTATTTTGTTTTTGTGGAAACAGCCCAACAGGTGGCGCTGCTATACTCCTTTTTTCGTGATTTTCACGATAGCTATAACTCAGGAATTAATGCACAAAATTTCATCAAACTTCAGATTCTGTTAGACTTTGACATAAATAGATGCTGGTTATGTTTTGGTGCAAACAGCCCAACAGATGGCGCTGCTATGCTACTTTTTTCGTGATTTTCATGATAGCTATGTCTCAAGAGCTAATGCACAGAATTTCATCAAACTTCAGATTCAGTACGTTGACATAAGGTGTTGTTAAATAGGTTTTGGTGTAAATCTCTCAGCGCTGTTATGCTGCATTTTTCTGTATTTACACGATTTTAGTGATAGCTATATCTCAAGAATTAATGCACAGAATTTCATTTACTTTAGATTAAACCTTAGATTCAGTTAGACCTTGACATAAGTTGGTGCTGATTCGTTTTTGGTGTATGTGAAACTTGTATGGAATAGAAAAAAGTTTTGGGATTGGCACACCAGACTAGTTTTTAATATCATAACAATTGCATTTTTTATTTTTATTTATTTATTCTCTGAACAATCAATTCAATTTGCTGCTGCCAAAATTATTTTTAAACAAGAACGAAAAATCATGCATCACGACATAAATTATGAAACACTTTCCAACACTATCGGAATTTTGTTTAAAAGCTTCGTTTTTGTTCGTACAATAAAATGAGATATCGAAATAAATTTCTTAAAAAAAAAACTCACAACGCAGTAAAATTTTATTTTCAGCAATTGCTGCGTAATGCGCAAAAAATTAGTTAAGCTTTAAAATGCATATCACAGATGAAAACGCAAGTACAGCCAGAGGCGAATTCAGCCCTTCATTTAGAGGGGTCATGTTTTTTTTTTTTTTTTAATTTGCAGGTATATTTCTAAATATGTAACATTTGTATGTTTTATCCCGATACCAAGAAATCACAGTTTACCAGTTTCTTATAACTGTAAAGAATCTTACAGAAAGTTTTCTCAAAGTTCGCAGAGGCTCGACAATCATGAAGATATCCGTCTTGAGGGAGAAATCAAATACAATTCAAAATATACCACATTTACAGGAAAATTAAAAACGATGTTCGATTCTTTAGTGCTTAAACAATAATGCCTGCAATTTTCATGCATTTCTATTTAAAAATAACTCCACGAATGTATCAGAAAGAATAGAATTTTTAAGCAGTAAAAAAGAGAAAACAAATAAAACACTTTTATTACTTATTTATAATGAAAAAAAAAAGGTATTGTTCTATAAAAATGTTTTCCGTTTAGATGGGGGGGGGGAGGGTCATGACCCCCCCCCCTTCGATCCGCGCTTGCGTACAGCAGTTCTGGCTTATAGTCAGTCCTGCAACCAAATTTTTTGGAGTGTCTTTGTAAATAAACGATGAATTCTACCCACTTATAATAATACGTAAGAAAACACGCAAGTGACACCTTAGTAATGTGTACTAATTTCATTGAAATAGTGTAACATTAATAAAATACGCTGCAAACGATTTTTCGCCATAGATCATAATGTAATGGAATACTTTTGTGTGTCCCTGTAAAGGAACTATAAGTGCTATTTATTCTATACTCTGTAGAAAGCATTCTGCTTTCCACCTCAGTGATGAATATCAATTTCATTAAGCTTAAAAACATAGTGTAGCATTAATAAAATGCACGGAAAAAGATTTTCTCCATTGACCGCAATGTAACAGAATATTTTCTGTACACGAATTATAATTACTACTTATTCTATACGCTATAGAAAACATGTTGTCGTCGACCTCAGTGATGCATATCCATTTTGTTATGTTTGAAATTGTGTAACATCATTAAAACGCACTGAAATCGATTCCCCCCCCCCCCCCCACTGACTGTAATGTAACGGAATACTTTTGAGTATCCCATTAAACCAGGCATGTCAAACACGCGGCCCGCTGGCCACAACTGGCCCGCCGACAACTTATCTGTGGCCCGCGAAGCCTTTGGCAATTTACCTGTGTTTAATTTAGTTGTTAGAATACGGATGTTGAAAATACACTTTGCCCGAACACACTTGCACAAATAGTGGCCTCAGTGATGGCAACATAAAGATATGTATATCAGTGTTACCAGTTTGATGGGCTTTTTTATTATAATTCAGAATGCCACTATTTTTGAATAGTAATATTTGTCTTATTTATTATGTCATTAAATAAGAAGAATATTTGTCACACTGAAGACTACAGAAAAATTCCTGCTCATTTGTCAACAGTGATGTATAGACAGATATAACTCAAATTTACATTTTAGCACAAGAAAATTGTGGATAGAAAGATTACCAATCGGAACGTAACAAAGCGCGGTATCTAAAGTCTGAAAATTTAAAGATTCGTAAATTTTTTTTTAACTTTTTCACTTATAATTTTTATTTGTTTATGTTGAAAACTAATACTTTATTTTACTACTCTCTTAGATTTTACAACACTTCACAAAATAATATGCTTAATTAATTGAATACTAAGAAATGTGTTATAAAATTAATAAAATTCAGCGCTAATTAAGACCAGTTAAAATTAAAAAAAAATCAAAGTATAAAATTAAATAGCTTTAAATGAGTTTTGCTTTGAAAGTGGCACATTATTACTTTTGTGCTTGACACAGAAACCCCTTATATACTAATCCAGGTTCTTCACTTGGGCTTTAGTCGAACATATAAATTTTGTATTTTAGCTCTTTAATAATTTTCATTACTTAGGTTAGTAATTGTGTGTGATCTTTCTGGGATCCTACGTGATCTTTCTTTCCTTTTTTTAATTTTTTATTGATATACACACGTTTTATTGAAATACTTTCATACAACCCAGGATTTATATATAAAAGAAATACGTGTTAAAGCTCTTTACCCTATGAATAAATAGGATAAACTGAAGATGGACATCGCATATTTTTTAAAGGTGATTTACAACACAATTATAGTAAAAGGAAAACTGAAATTTTATGTTTGATTTGTACTGTTGGAGTTTGGAAAGAATGTAATATTAACAGGTGCTACAGCACAAAGTATAAAGAAAACTAACAAAAATATCGCTATACATCGAAAATATAAACTGTCAGAATTGAAACTGATTCTTCTTAAAAGAGAATCAAACTGCTTTCACCAAGCTTATTGAATGAAATACATTTGCTTTAAAAAAAACTAATTATTGTCTTTATTACATTATATGTCCCGCGAGTCGAAATCATATCGAAACGAATTTGAAGAAATTATGTCTAGAGCAGTTAAAGAAATTTGAAAATACTATAAGCATAAGTTACTATTGCTAGAAAGATTTATCTATAACGGATTGATTTCTAAAAAACCGGATATGTGCATAAAAACTTAGTTCTTGTAAACTTATATTCGTATGCACATTCTTAATAATCGTCAATCTAGAAAATATCTTGGAAATATGGGAACGAAGATATAAACAGATCTACCTTCTTAGACGGAATTTGAGGGATTTAAATTTTAAAGTTTCAACTGTTCTTTTCGAATTGATAAAAAGTGTTACAATTTTCATTTTAAATCAACAAATTATGAATGTGGTTTATTAAAAGTCCACCACTAGACAAAGTACTCGGGGTTTTCATTTGAAATTACAAAGCACCCGATTACACTTCAAAATAAATTTCATAATGATATCTTGTTATTTGACAGTATTAGCGTTTTCAAATAGAATTTATTATTTTGATAAAACAATTTTCAAAAAGAAAATGTATTTCAATTTAAATATTGTCAGGCCTTCAAAAATCATCGAAGTGCAAATTTTTAGAATATACTAAAAATATATTCAAAAATTAATTTAAAAAAAAAGATTTTTGAATTTGAAGAAATATGAAAATCAGTTTAATATATTACTTCAACTCTAATGATTGATGTTGAAATTATTCTTCAGAATTCATTACTGCGCGGTTAATCAAAATTCAGTGCGATTTCATATTAAAGCAAAAATATATGGATATGTGCAGGGATGTAAAAACTGGGCGCCAATGGGCCGATTGCCACCACTAAATTTTTAGTATTCTTCGCTAAGAATACTAATAAAAATTAGGCAAAGTATACTAATAAAATATAGGCGAAGAATTCTAATAAAATTTAGTGGTGACAATCGACCCATTGGAGCCCAGTTTTTGCACCCCTGGATATTGGGGGTTTCCAAATTTCTGTAATTATTCATCAATCGACCGATTTTTTAAGCTATAGTGTGCAAATTAAGCATATTTTAGCTATATTCGGCAGCGCACTTTTATACATCTTTGCATATCTGACAACTTTTTTTAAAAATCAAATAAACAAAATTTGAACCAGAAAAGGTATTTAATAAATCAATTTAAATAAGTAGCGGATGGGTACAAGACACATTTTATTAAATAACTTTTCTGTTTCAAAATATGCTTATTTTTATTTATTTTTTAGTCTAAGAAAACACGGAAGATTAGTAGCTATGCTTTTGATCAGATCAGGATTAACAAACAAGCGAGTACAATCAATTTTTGAAATAAATACAATTTAGAAAATTTAATTGAATTTTATAGATTTCGTTGATAAAAAGAAAATTTGAGTATTTTTTCGACAAATAAGATAAAATAAACAAGTATAATAATAACATTGAAACTTGTGAATATTTCTTTAACAGGGTTGTGTTTTGTACGTACAAATTTTGTCCTGTGCAATGGTATTATCTACACTTTTGTCTGTGGCCTGCGGTTTTGTATATAGTGCTCAATTTGGCTAAGCGGTGGTAAACGAGTTTGACATGCCTGCTGTAAACTAACCATAAAACTCCATACATGCCATGATAAACCTGAATAACAGACATCAATTGCATGGCTAGACGGGGGTGGGTGGTTGGATGACAGTACAAATTCTACTGATGATTAAAAGATAAACTATTTTATTTTATTTTATTTTATTTTTTGTAATTTAATAAAATTTTACTTTTCACAAAAAGTCTCTACAAAAAACTAAATAAATTAGAATATCGACGTTACTTTTAAAATAGAATATTAGATTTTTGAATTTAGATTTAGGTACTTAATTTTTTTTAGTAGCAAACTTTGCACTATCGTTTCTTCATATAGACTTAAAAAGATGAGTAATTTAAGAACCATACTTAAATATATTAAAATCATATCAAATAACTAAAATTTAAATGAAGTTAAAACTTTAAAATCATAAGTTATATTTATTATTGATTTTAAAAAGAACAGGGACTGAATCACGGAATTCCTTTTACCTATACTTTGTACAATGTATAATTCTGTAAACGTAGTGCTAACAAATGGTAAGATAAAAACAAAGATGCAACCTATGTTTTCGCTTCGTTATTCGCTAAGAGCAGTAACATACGCATAATTTCATTAACTTTTTTCGTTGTTTCGTAGAAAAGAGTTAAAAAAACAATGCCCGTTTTTCGTATAGAAAATTAGTTCTTGTACTCTGCATACTTTAATAAAATACGTCTGAGTGGTTCAGAAAAAGAGTATATTTTGGGAAACAAACAAAATATATATATATATATCACTCAAACATTTGCTGAGAATAAGTTGATTAAAGAAAAGAAAAGGTATAGGATAAATTCTCTAACAATATCTATTACTATTTTTTTTTAAAGGGAAAAAAAAGATGATTTTTTTTTATCTTTCAAAGTTTTTTATTTGTATTTTTATTTTATTTTTATTTTTTTTAATCATAAAAAAAGGAAAAATGCCTCCAGCCTCTTGTCACATCAAAAACTTTTATGGTTACATGCAGCAGCTTTTCTTCTTCTTTTTCTCGTTCAATAGAGCAAAAGATCCAGGAATAGTTATAAAATTATTTTCAGTTCTATATGCATGGACTTTTTAGGAGTTCACATTCCAAAGAATTATGAGAAAATATTCTTGCTCCTATAAATTCTTTATATGCTTGATTATAATTCATTGCTACCACAAAGGTTGATCCAGGAAGCATGTTTAGGGTATCTACAAAAAATTTCATTTAATAAAAAGTACCCCTTAGAAATTTCCATTTAATAAAAAAGGACCCTTCACAAAATTCCTTTTAATAAAAGATAGCCTTTTACAAAATTCTTTTTAAAGAGCTCCATTAAAGAAAATGACGCTTGCAGGGACTATTAAGTGATTTGCAATCGAATGTTTTATTTAAATGTTCAATAAATGAATTAATTCGTGAGTTATAATAAATTGTTGCCCCATGATGGCAGTTTTCTTTTCTATCTAGAGTTATCACGTCAGGAAATTTGGTTTACAATTCCAACTTTCACAGCATTTTGTAAAAAAATTTCTGCCTTAACCGAAAAATGTGAAAACATTTTCGATACGAAAGTTTCTTAATAAGAGCATCTGACAATTTCATGCGTTTGCGAGCAAAAATGAATTCAGAAATTTTAGAAAATAGGTAGTTTTGATTTGGAAATAGCTTTAAGGCAGTTCTTGGAAAAATATTTTCCCTGGCTTAACCACGCGAAACTTTCGGATACATTTTTTGACTTATTTTTAAACATAAAATCACGATACTTCCAAGAGATGATTATTTATTGAAGTGATTTGTAATCGAACAGTTTTTCAATTTTGGATAAATGAACTACAACTTGAGTTATAAGCGATTGTTGTCTCAGGACAACATTTTTTTTTCTTTCCGGCTCTGGTCGCATTCAGAATTTCGGTTCAAAACACAAACTTTGACAGCTTTTTTAAAAAAAGCTTCCGCCTTTACCAAAAAACGGTTCGATACACAGTTTCTGAATGCACCTGCCAATTTCATGCGTTTGCGAACAAAATTAAATTTAAAACATGTGTCAGAAATTAGCTCGTTTGGATTTCAGAACAGCGTTAAATAAAGCGTTTGTTATCGACAATGAACTTGCGCGCAAAATTAAGTCTGCTACTCTCAAATTCAAACTGGCTACTTTCTGACACATTTTTTTAAATTTAATTTTGTTCGGAAACGTATGAAATTGACAGGGGCTTTTATTCAGAAACTATATGTAATCGAACTGTTTTTTCCATTTTTCTGTGAAGACTTTTCAGAAAAGGCTGTCAAAGTGAACATTTTGAACTCGGAACGCGAGAGCGCTAACGAGGACGAAAGAAACTGTTGTCCCATAAGCATGAGACAACAATAGCTTATAATTCAAGATGTAGTAATTCATTATCGAAAAGGGAAAAATCTGTTGGATTACAAATCACTTCAATAACCATGTCTGGAAATGTCATGATGCTTTTACGTTTAAAATTCAGTCCAAAAGTTTCGCGAAAGTTGAGCGGCGAAAAATATTTTTTCGGGAAAATGCCTTCATGCAAAATCGGTTCATTAGACAGGCAATTTCGATCAAAAACATAAAGAATGTTTTTGCCACTGTGGAGTCTTCCATTGGTGATGTATACGAATGCATGCTGAAAAATCATGGATCATGGTGTAACATGGAAAATCGATTCGACGCAGCGGTCAAAAATTTATCGAAAGATTTGACCCAAGCAGGCAGACAAAAAGTAAGCTTAAATAAAAACGTGTAAAAATACAAAAATCACCCACTTTCTATAAATATAACTTAATATTTAAGGAGATAATTTTTAAAAACACAATATGTCGAAATCGAACGTTTAATTTTTGAGCTTGAAAAACGAATTTTGGAAAAGGTACTAGAGGTAATGGCATGTTTTTAATTTTCCATATATTGGCTACCTGTGAAGAGAAAACCTGTTTCATTGTTGTATTAAAAAGTAAACAGAAGTTTGCAAAGATATATATATATATTTAAATCTCTTGTTTGACTTTTTTTTTTTTTTTTTTTTTTTTACAAAACTTGTATCTACAAGGAAGTGATTGTGATGCATTATCTAACACTTTCTCTTTTTAGGCGACTGTTAAATATTCCAACTATCTTTTACGCACGAAAACACCTTTCGTGTGAACTTTGTGCCTCTTTAACAATCATAGATTCGTGCATAGATTTACCTTTTATGTAACCGGCGAAACTTTAAAGTTTTATTAAGGAGGTTCTCAAAAGAATATTCCTCCCCGCTCAGCATCCGAAACTTTCTCGCATATTTTTTGACTCATTTTTAAATGTAAAAGCTTGACACTTGCAGGGATAATTATTATTTGGAATCGACCTTTTTTTTTCCCTTTTTTGATAAATAAACACTATAAATGTCCTGCCATTATAGATTTTCATTGAAAATGAAAATATATACAGTTCTTCTAAGCATCTGAGGATCACTTTTTTTCTTTCTTTTTTTTTTTTTTCTTTTTTTTTTTTTTTTTTTTTTTTTATTAATAACTATACAATATTTTATAAATAATAAATGCTCACTACACGCTTGAAAATAGATAGGTTTAAACAATAATTATATGCTGTATTTTATTTGAAATGAAAGGCATACAAATATGCATGATTAAATTTTTAAAGTGTAATTTTTATTTTTAATGCTATTGAAGTACGTCTTCAGCAGCATTAAAAATCTCTCTGGCTATATAAATATGCCATGTGGAAGCCTCAATAATGAATTTTTGTCCCTGGATAGAGCCCAACATTGTGCCAGATAATCCGATTTCGTGTCCAAACCCAACCCGATTCGGGTCGTGTCAGGTTTGCGCTAATTTTTTTTTGTTCCGGGTCGGGTTGACTTTAATTGATTTAGCTCTGGGTTGGGTTTTGATTCTAGATGCAGTAGTTTTCAGGTCAACCTTATTTTTAGACTGCTACTCATGCATTTCATCAATGCACTCTCACGCAGCGCTGGCACTTGGTTCGCCCATCCACGCCCCCTAAGAGTTGGCTTCCCAACATCCTCACACGCTCAACACTTCTATCAAAGATTAAAAATATTCACATCTTTTCCCATGACTTGAGCAACTTAACACACTAGTGGCCTGGAGTACACCCTGTTTCACAAATAATAATCAGGAAGACTCAAAGTACAAGTGCCAAAGTGCCTCATTTGATGCAATTGTGAACTAAATCCACCACCAACTTCACTGCCCAATGTCGGGTGGGAAATCTGTTTTCCGGTAGTGAGGAATTTATTTGTATATTTCTTAGTTTTATGCCATTCAAATTCACTCTGCCCCTTGTCGTGTGTGGATTCTCCCCAGGCAAGGCAGGTGTTTGAACATTGTATCTTTTTTATGCACCTTAATAAAGGAATCCGGGAGGGACATTATGCTCTACGGATTTGGTTTCCTCGTCTCAGTTGTCCCTCTTAGGCTATCAGATCAACCTTATTTTTAAAAAGACAATCAACAATATTATTCTCAGATCAATAAACTATGTTACTTGAATATTAATGAACATTATATGGGGTTTTATTCTACATAAAAGATAAAATTAATATTACTAGAAAATTGATAATTAAAAATTGATAATAATACATATAATTGTGTAAACTTACTATTACATATTTGCACTAAAGGGTTATTATTTTTTTTATTATTTATTTAAGGTAGTTCTCAAAAAAATATATTCCCTCGCTCAACAACGCGAAACTTTCTGACTCCTTTTTAAACATGATACTTGCCGGCATGATTATTGAAGTGATTTGTAATCGAACAGTTTTTTCATTTTCCGATAAATGAATTACATCTTCAGCTATAAGTGATTATTGTGTTAAGACGGCACTTTTTTCCCTCTCCCGTGTGTCGCGAAGTGATATTCGGTTCAAAACGTCAACTTTCAGCGCATTTTCAGAAAAATCTTCTGCTTTTACCGAAAAAAAAAATGTTCGATTATATGTTTTTGAATAAGAGCACATGCTAATTTCCTGCATTTAAAAACAAAAATGAATTAAAAAATGTGTCAGAAAACAGACAGTTTTCCAAACTGGCTACTTTGTGACACAATTTTTAATTCGTTTTTGTTCACAACCGTATCAAATTGACAGGTGCTCATATTCTGAAACTTTGCAATCAAATGAAATTTTCCATTTATTTTTGGTAAAGGCAAAAGATCTTTCAGAAAATACTGTCAAAATCGGCATTTTGAACCAAATTCCCGACGCGCCAGCACAAAAAATGAGAAAAACGTGTCGTCACGTGGCACGAATCGCTTATAACTCGATAAGTAATTTAGTTATCAAAAAATGGGAAACTCATTTCGATTTCAAATCGCTGTAATAGTCGCAGGCCTGCCAGTTTTATGCCAGTTTATTATATTTTTAAAAATGAGCCAGAACGTTTTGTGTTGTTGAGCAGGCCATTTGAGACCACCTTAAAGATCGGTTCAGGTTAGGGTTTAAGTAGAGTGATAATGTCGATTAACGAATGCCTCAGTATCGTGGAAGACGCGGAAGATAAAAGTCCTACTCCACCACAGGCGTGAAAGTAATAGAGAATATCAAGTCCTATGACGTAAAAATCCTCCTAAAGCGCGATGCTCAGAAAAAATTTTCACCCACTGAACAACGCCAAAATTTCTGACACAGTCAAAGAGGAGCCATTTTTAAACGTAAAACAACGTCGGGCAGGATTTTTCAAGTGATTTGTATAATCGAAGAGTTTTTTATTTTTCGATAAATTAATTACATGTTAAATTATAAGCGATTGTCTCGAGATCGCAAGTTTTGTTGTTGTTGTTGTTGTTGTTAGTTCCTTACCCGCGTTGTCACGTCCAGAAATTAGTTTCAAAAATCCACTTAGACAGCATTTTCTGAAAGATCTTAATACTTTGACCAAAAAACGGAAAATATACTGCTTGATTACATAGTTTCTCGATGTTCATAGTTCACTTACCAATCTTATGCTATTACGAACAAAAATGAATTCAGGAATATCAGAAAATATCCAGTGTTTGAAAACAGGCCTTAATTTATTTCTTTTTATGGACCTTGATATTATGGGTAATCCCGTGGAAGACGCGACAAAACGAGATAAAAGTCCTTCTCTAAAAGGCGTGAAAATGATACAGAAGATGAAGTCCCATGCCATGAAAATCCTCCCAAGAGTCTCTTTAATTGTCTCTTTTATAGCTGGCTCATCATAAACAGAGAGAGAGAGGGAGAAACCGGCCGTATCCCCCTCCTCTACTCCAAAATTATGGAAAGATGAACGGGGAGGAGATCTGAACTTCCTCTAATATTTTCTGCTTCGATGAATGCCAGAACAATCATGACAGCGAATGCATTTGCTTTCATATTTTAATTTTTACATGAATGAACTTCACAGAAGCATTATGTGAATTTTATCATGAACTACATTGGAACCTTGATTATATTGAAAGTACAGGTTGGCACTATGTTAATTGAAATCTACTGTTAATTAAATTCAAAACGGAATTTGTCAGTGATGAGGTTTATAGTATAAAAAATTGTTATAGTATAAGACTCAGAGCAACACAGAAGATAGAAGTCGTTTTTAACAGGAGTGAAAGTGACACAGAAGATGAAGTACCATCCCACAAAAATCCTCCCAAGAAACTCTGAAACGCTGTTTTCAAATCCACACTGGCTGCTTTCTGACACATTTTTTTTTCCCGTAAATGCATGAAATTGGTAGGTACGCTTATTCAGAAACTATGTAATCGAAGCAAGTTTCCATTTTCTGGTAAAGACAGGAAATCGTTCAGAAAATACTGTCAAATTCGGCATTTTGAACCGAATTTTCGACGCCGCAGCACCAGAAAGGAGTAAAACGTGTCGCCACGTGACGCGAATCGCTTATAATTTGATAAGTAATAGATTTATCAAAAAATAGAAAACTCATTTCCATTCCAAATCGCTTTACTAGGCAGGCAATGTAAACCATATTCACTAGTCAGGAATATTTTATGCCTTTGCGTTTAAAAATGAGTCTGAAAATGTGTCAGAAAGTTTCGCGTTGTTAAACAGGTCATTTGAGAACCACCTTAAATTCAAAGCTGAATTTGTCAGTTATGAAGTTTAGAGACTAAAAAAGAATATGTTGTAGTATCAGAGAAAAACAGAAGAATATAAAAGTCGTTCTCAAAATTCGTGTGAAAGTGATACAGAAATGAAGTTCCATGCCACAAAAATCCTCCCAAGGAACTCTTTAAAGGAGTCAAATCTTAAATTCCTCTCGCTAATCTTAAACCTAGAGGAATGGAATGCTTTCTTATTTTTAAAATTGATGTAAAGTATTTTAAAGGCTTTCGTCCGGTTACTTTACATGTATGAAGAACATTGCGTATAATGGGAACTTTATTTGTTATAATATCCATCGTATGTTGTAGTTCGCAAAAGGTTTTAACTCCATGAAAAGCAAATAGTCTGAAAAGTTCCAAAAAGGTGAACAGTCGGTCTTTCGATGAACATCTTGTATTGGATCGATATAAACACAAGGTACATCACCTCTTTGCTACGCCAAAAAAAAATCGATTTTTTTCAGCACTAGTGAGAAGTGGAAGTCATCTGTGACGGACTGAATTTCACCAACTGATGAAGGCAAATAGCCAACAAAAAGTGAACAAAATAATTAAATGGTGAATGCACAAAGCACACCTGCCAAAGAAAGTTAATGGGGAAAAAAACAGTGTCAAATCAAGTGAATACAGCCTCATAGATACATGACGGACTAACGGCCACGGAACAAGCCCCACTCCATTAGTGCGACAAGTTTCTCAAACAACAAATCAACAAGTTGCACAAAATTCAAAAGCAGTGATAACAGCCATTAGGATTCAATGGACTGATCGCAAAAAGCGTATTCACGAAGGGAAAAAAAATCAAAATCCCCAATGCTTGGGTGAGATAAAGTGACAAAGACAACAAAAATGAGTGTGCAACATCCAGAAATGTGACAACCACCAGTAACAGAAGTTACAATGTGACAACCACCAGTAACAAAAGTTACAATGTGACAACCACCAGTAACAAAAGTTAAATGTGACAACCACCAGTAACAAAAGTTACAATGTGACAACCACCAGTAACAAAAGTTACAATGTGACAACCACCAGTAATAAAAGTTACAATGTGACAACCACCAGTAACAAAAGTTACAATGTGACAACCACCAGTAACAAATGTTACAACGTGACAAAACCCACGATAGTGACATAATAACCAGTGAAACTCTCGAAAGAAGACCAAGATTCAAAATGGGAAAACCAGCTCTAGCACAAGCTAGAGGTAAAAATATATCAAGAAAGAGACAAAAAACCAATGAATGATAGACAAAAAACAACCCACAACAGGGGCGAGCCTATAAAAACGCCAAAAAGCCTTGACAGAGACAAATACAACAAGAAGGGAAATCAGCCCATAAAAGAGGCGATAAACACTACAGCGACAACCCACCATGAACGTGACAAGCCAACAGACATGGTAAATATGTAAATCTATGTACGCTAATGGCACCTGGTGCATGTAAAATCCGTCGTGGGTGCAAAGCCCTCCAAGTTACCTGTGAATAATACCTCTGGGGGTGCCTAGTCAGGTGAGGGTCTCGTCACCTGATCAAGGTTCTAAATTACGAGACCTATTAAATCTGTCAATTCAACAAAGTTAAACAGAAACCTTGAACCGGCAAACAAAGATAGCGGTAGCAAATCACAAGAGAGCAAGCACAGCAGCGATGTGAACAAATCAATAGTCAGGTGGATCACAGCCATGCTGTGATCAGGCGATTTCCGCCCCGCACCCAGGTACTAACCCGTTAAGCTAGGCATTCATGCCGGGCAGGTAGGGGCCTGGTTAGCGGTATAAAAAAAAAAAAAAACACAAGGTACATCAGGCGGCTCCCCTTGACACAAGCACACATTCTTACAATTTGTTCTCTTGAGCGGTCATCAATGAAGTGTCTTACTTTTCATTACATTGGTTAGTCAAAGTGATAAAAGATATCAAGCCAAAATTTTGACCGTTAAATGACTCATATTAATTTTGAACAGAATTAAGCCAAGAGACGTTACAAGCATTTGCGAACTCAAATTTAGAAAATAAGAAATGTCGAGTGAATTAATTTACGAATGTATGATTTTACATCATAAAATCTACTCGGGAAATTTATATATTTGACTTTTTTTTTCTGTGTTACTCTTCTTAAAGGGCGTTTCGTTGTTAGTTAATAGAAGATTTCTAAAATATATGCGTGATTTTATTATTTTACAGGTTAAAATCGTACGAGGTATGAGTAAGACTTTAACATTTCAGATAAAATTCAGCATATATTTTAGAAAGAGTTTGACAATTAAAAATAAAAGAGAGAGAAATTCTTTAAGGCTGTTCTCAAATCCATTAGTGGCTATACGTTATGACACATTTTTTAATTAATTTTTGTTCGGAAACTCATGAAATTGGCAGGTGTTCTTATTCAGAAACTACATAATCGAAACACGTTTTTCATTTTTTGGTAAAGACAGAAGATATTTCAGAAAATACTGTCAAAGTCTCCGTTTTGAACCAAATTCCCAACGCGTAAAAATCGTGTCGTTACGTGACCAGAATTGTTTATAACTGCAATAAGTAATTTATTTATCAAAAAATTGAAAACTCTTTTCGATTCCAAATCACTTCACTGGTCATGCCTGTCATTTTTACGCCTTTGCGT
Organism: Maratus michaelseni; assembly: GCA_963931845.1. Classification (NCBI taxonomy): domain Eukaryota; kingdom Metazoa; phylum Arthropoda; class Arachnida; order Araneae; family Salticidae; genus Maratus; species Maratus michaelseni. The sequence goes on along the minus strand of OZ007590.1, from coordinate 398,651,219 downwards.
TTAACAATGCGCCAGAAAATATATCATAAAGTTTCGCGTTGTTGAGCAGATCATTTTAAAGCCACCTTAAGAAGAGTTACGCAGAAAAAAGAAATCAAAAATATTAATTTCCTTGTGAGATTATTTAAAAAATAAGAATGCATTCCACTCTCATGGGTTTAACATTAGCGAGGGGAATTTGAGACCTGATTTGACCAATCCGCAGAGTTGTCTGTTTTATAGGTGCTTCATAAACAGAGATTGCACAGACAGTTTATTTCCTCTCTCTGCTCTAAAATATGGAAAGATCAACTGGGAGTAGCGCTTTCTCTAATATTTTCTGCTTGAATGAATATCAAAACAAACAGGCCGCAAATGGTTTTGTTTTCCTATTTTTTATTCTATGTATGTATACAAAAGAGTTTCATTATAAAACTCAAATTTTTACGAAACCTCCTGTTAGTTGAGTGAATCGTTGTAGATAGAGAAGATGAACTTGGAATGATAGAGAAGGGATGATGATAGAATAGTGATGACAGGATGATGGTAGAAGTGATCCTCTATAGTTAATGATCATAGAAAATGGTAATAAAGTAAGTTTTGACGAGACGTCTGTTTGATCAGGTTGCTTAGCTTCAACATATTGTAGCAAAATCTTTCATTTGGCTGACAAAAGAACTGATGACTTATCTTTTTTCTCGTAGCACATAATTTTCGCCAAACCAATGTAAGAAACAATTCATTTTCATGCAGAATGAATAGAAGTTGTCGTGAAAACTTTGAAATTCTCGGACAAATGCTCCAAAATAAAAATGTTATTCGAGTTTTCGAACTGTCAAATACTGATACTGAGCCCGACTTAGACTATATCTTAGGTCATCGGGACAAGCATCCTTCTGAGGGAGGGGGGGGGGGGGTGTAACGTTAAAATAAAATAGAAGACTTGTACGACGACAACACTATTTATTAAACATTATTCAGCACACTATCTTAGCACAATTACGATTACATGCGACAATTAAGCAACATTTAGTTTTTTGTAAAAAAATTTCAGGATGGGCACTCGGGTCTTGGGTTCGCTTTCCGATCTAACTTCACGGCGAGATAAACGCCGTTTTCTCCGTGATTTTCTCTCAGCGAGAGAATCTTTTCAACGACCACTCTCTTACAGAGATTTGCTATGAAATCCCACAAAAGCCTCTCCTGGCTAGCGTATATATTAGGTAAAGGAATTTCAAGTGTTTTTAATAGTCTGGGAACAAGGTCCTTAAAGCAGTTACAGATGTGATCGAAATCTTTGAGTTTATTAGCTAACCCTTGAAGTTCTTAGCAAGAATTATGCGGGTCTTGTGACTTCAAAAAATCCTATTAAGGAATATATAGATGGGCTCTTGAGTAAAAATTAATGTGCACATCTGGTGAAAATCTCTTAACATTTTGAGGAGTAGCTGGGAACTATCTTCTAGAGTTCAATGCACGTAATTAGCACCTTATACACCTTTAGTTTGTTACAGGGGTTACTATCCATACATAGAAATTGTTCCTGAATTGTGCCGAAGTAACTAGTATTAAACTTCATACTTATTGTATATATACATAAATTTCGTACCCAGGTACTATTCACATCTGTATACAGGGTATCACAAGAAAGATGGTCACAACTTTAAAAAAAAATCCTTAGTTAGGAAAATAGTAGATAAAATGATGGATTAGTTGAAGGCGGTTTTTGTTTGCAAACTTTCTCTTTGCTTATCTACAGATAGTATGTCATAAGATGTCTAAAAGAAAAATGACCTCAATTGGTGAGCATTGATGGTTTTAAACTTGCCTCGTTCCAAGTAAAACGTCAATAATGAATTTATCTTGAAAACAATGTAATATTACACTGTAAAAAATTTTCAGAAACGTTTCTGAAAGTATCGGAGGCATCTGCTGCACGATACTAACGGAAAGGTTTCTGATTCGAGCAGAAAAATGTTTTAGATAAAACACGAAACTTTTCCGATTCGTAATGAGTTCATTACGAATAATAATATTTCATTACGAATCGGAAAGGTTCCGTATTTTACCTGAAACGTTTTTCTGCCTGAATCAGAAACCTTTCCTTTAATATCGTGCAGCAGATGTTTCCGATACATTCAGAGACGTTTCTGAAAATTTTTTACAGTGTACGTTGCTTTGTTATAATAAAATTTTAAGCATTAGTCTTCTAATAATATAGTTTGTTATTTTTTTGGGGGGGGGCAAGGGGGGGATGATAGGGTACGAAAAACAAAGATGGGAAGAGAAAGACCGCACTCCCTTCCTAAATCTTTGAAGATGTAAACATTTTGGTCAGTTTTGGCCAATTTTAACCAATTGGCACTCTTTTAGCGAAAATCCTGGTTATTCTCATGGGGGGAGGGGTAAAATAGTCCGGCCCTGTACTGATACTGATACACTATGGACCATTGATGTCTTTTCATTAATGTAGGGGTTTTCAACCTTTTTGGCTGAAAGTCGTTTGACACCATATATCCGAAAGCTATTCTTTGCCTTATTTAATCGCAAAGTTTCTGTCATTAAACAAGGCAAGTGTTTCTATTTTAAAATAGTAGAAGCTTTGTGGCCGATGGGCCACAGGTTGAAGACCCCTATCCTAACGTATCTATCCAAAAAATTACGAAGAAGATGAAAATGCAGTGACAGAGAAGAGATGATAATACAATAGTGATGACAGGATGATGATAAAAATGATAGAGAAGATGAACTCTCATGCCATGAAAATCCCCAAAAGAACCTCTTTAATTGAATCTTTTATGCTTAGCTCATAAACAGAGATTGCAGGAAGGGAGAGAGAGACAAACACTTGCAGAGCCTTTCGTCTCCCCCTTCCACTGCTCTAAAATATGGAAAGATGAACGGGGAGGAGCGTTTCCTCTAATATTTTCTGCTTGGATGAATGTCAAAACATTCTATGGGGGAAGCATCAATCGCGGAGGATTTTGCTTTCATATACTATTTTTTTTTACTTCGAATGTAGAAATGCTTTACATAAATTTTATTAAAAAAGACTTGTTACATATAAATTTTACTCTACATATAACACTACAGTGTTGAAAATGAAGTTCAGCGTTTCACAAATCTTGCTGAAATTTAGCTGCGCCAGATAACTTTCACCAGTTTAGTTATGCTTCCACAAATACCATTATATCAGTGAAATGTCGAACCAATTTTCTAATGAAAAGTCTAACCGTGATTCAGGTTTTTCTCTAAACCAATTTTTTGGCCAAAGGTTGAACCATGATTCAGATTCTATTTCTACACCAATTTTATGGTGAAGGATTGAACTATGATTCAGGTGTTTTATTTAGTCGATGTTATTATGAAAATTTAAACCATGATTCGGGTTTTTTTCAAAGCTAATTTTGTTCTGAAAGGTTGAACCATGATTCAGGGTTGTATTTTTTTAACCAATGTTGTAGTGAAAGTTTGAACGATGACTTAAGTTTTTTTCTAAACCAAATTTATTGTGAAAGGTTGATCCATGATTCAGATTTTTCTCTAAACCAATTTTATGGAGAAAGATTCTACTGGATTGTGGTTTTGTTTTTTCTCACTTTGCTGTGAAATGTTGAACCAGGATTATGGTATGTTATGTAATACATAACATAGAGGTTACATAAATTGTAAATAACGCTTGTTGTGTAAAAACGTGTGAAAAAAATGAAAGTTGCATTCTTGCCATGCAAAACATTGCACAATTGCAGATTAATGTTTTTAGAATATGTTTACCTCATCGTTATGGAGATGGGTGCTCTCAAATACAAAAACACTGAGTTCTCGTACAAGAACCAATAACAAAAAGGGTCTGCAGCAAGTCTATATAAGTTGATCCACAAAGATCTCGCGTTCAATATAAGATTTTTAATTTGTTTAGAATTTGAGAGAAATCTTACGAGTAAAGTGAATTATTGTTATTATTAATTAATAGTAGTAATATAGTAATAATAATAATATTTAAGGTTGTTCTCAAATCCAAACTGACAACTTTCTGACACATTTTTTTAAATTCATTTTTTTGTTTGCTAACATATCATATTGGCAGGTACTCTTATTCAGAAAGTAGTGTAATTGAACTCCTTTTTCTGTTTTTCAGTAAAAGGTAAAATATTTTTTAGAAAATGGTTTAAAAGTTTTAGTTTTGTACTGAATTTCCGAACTGGACAGTGCAGAAAAGGAAAAAAACTGCCATCTTGCGACAACAATTTCTTCTAACTCAAGGTATAATTCATTTATAGGAAATTTTTTTTTTAAATGTTCCATTATAAATCACTTCAATAACCATGCGTAAGTGTCATTCTTTTACAATTAATGTGGTTCTGAAATGACCTGCTCAACCGCAAGAAATTTCCTGACACATTTTTAAACGCAGAGGCACGGAATTGGCAGGGCTAACTATGGAAGCGATTTGGAATCGAATTGAGTTTTCCGTTTTTTCATAAATAAATTACTTATCGAGTTACAAGCGTTTCGTGTTACGTGACGACATATTTCCCCCCTTTCTGGCGATGCCGCGTGGTGAATTCTGTTCAAAACGCTGACTTTGACAGTATTTTCTGAACGACCTGCCAATTTCATGCGTTTGCGAACTAAAATGAATTCCGAACTGTGTCAGAAAGTAGTTCTTTTGGATTTGAGAACAGCCTTAAAAATGAGTCAGAAAATGTTTTGCGTTTTTGAGCGGAGAAAAATATATTATTTTGAGAAGCGTCTTACATTTTAATTTATATAACATAAAATATTTGATTTTCTAAAAATTATCACATATATTTTTTAAAATAACGTAAGTAATTTTACCGTTTATTATTAATTCAATACGCGAGGAAGCAGAAAAATAATATTGTTGAAGGGGCGAGGCCAACTAGGTAAGCGCGTAACATCAGAATATTAAATTCTTCAAATTAAAATTAACTCTGGTCTTCAACATGCAGAAAGAAAAGGAATTGCTTACCTTTTCTACGGTCTATCCAATTTATGAAATATCCACTGGTTTATATATTTCAACTATTTGATAACTTATAAACACTTCTTGAATAATCGTGTAGATGTACCACTGCTGAAATAAGACTTGTAAAAAATTATATTAATGCACAATTCACATTGAATAAATAAGTTCACGTTTGGATTGATTTTAAAAATTATATTTTACATTACTTAAAATTTTAAAAGGTTTACATTTAGAATTATATTAATTATAGCATCAGGAAACATTTTTTCCTGTGACTTTACAGAATGAAGGATAGTAATACACTTAGAAGGGATAAGAAAAAATAATCTGTATGAAATTCAGCAAACAAACATAAACACAGATGAAAATTTCGTAAACATGATAACTAATTGCAAAAATAAAAATTGCATAGAACTGTGGCATAGAAGATTAGGACATAAAAATGTCGCGTCGATTAAAGAATTAATGACGAAGGAATTAGCATGCGGAATAAACATAAATAATTGTTCCCATAGTACCGAATGTGAGCCTTGCATTAAAGCAAAATTAACTGACGCACCTTACCCAAAGAAAACGGAATTGAGAGCAAATAAAATTCTGCAATTAGTGCACTCTGACGTTTGTGGTCCTATTCAAACTCCAACAATAGGGGGGAAAAATTACTTTTTAACCTTCATAGACGATTACTCTAGATTTACTATAATTTATCTACTACAAAATAAAAGTGAGGTATTTGAAAATCTAAAGGAATATGTTGCACTGGTCAACAATAAGTTTGGCAAAAAGCCTACAGAACTCAGAACTGATAATGACAAAGAATTTAAAAATTCTAATATTGATAATTTTCTAAAAGAAAATGGAATTAAGCGACAGCTAACAGTACCATATTCTCCCAGCCAGAATGGTATTGCTGAACGAAAGAATAGATCATTAATTGAAATGACAAGAACATTGTTAAGTGACTCTAATTTACCATTACATTTCTGGGGAGAGGCGATATGCACCGCAAATCACCTACAAAATCGACTGCCGACTAAAGCCAACGAAAAAACTCCATATGAATTATGGACAAACAGAAGACCAAATCTAAAATATTTAAGAGTCTTTGGCTGCAAAGCTTATGCATATATTAACAAGCAAAAAAGACAGAAATTAGATAATAAAGCAGTAGAAGGGATCTTCGTGGGATACGATAATTATTCCAAAGGAAATCGTATCTATACGAGCGGCAAAGATATCACTATAGCCAGAACGGTGAAGTTCTTAGAAAACTATCCGATAAATTCAAATAAAGAAAAACGGCTAGAACTAAATTTAGATGAAAACACTAATGCCGAAAACGAAAAATCGGAAAACCCAAATCTGATAAAAATCGAAATTTCAAATGAAAATGATAATCAGAATGAATCTGAACTAAACCAAACCGAACCAAGAAGATCAGATAGAGTAAATAAAGGGGTTCCCCCAGATAGACTAATTTATTTGGTTAAAGATGAAAATATTAACGAACCGAAAAATTGGCAGGAAATAATAAACATGGAAAACACAGTAGAAAAAGAAAACTGGATCAAAGCGACACAGGAGGAGATAGAATCTCACAACCAAAATAAAACTTGGACATTAGTTGACCCCCCGCCAAATACAAAAATAATAGGTTCGAAATGGCTCTTCAAAACAAAATTAGACGATAAAGGAAAAATACAAAAATATAAAGCGCGTTTAGTGGCGAAAGGCTATTCGCAAAATTTTGGTATTGATTACTATGAAACTTTTGCTCCAGTGGTTTCACATACTACAATTAGAACTTTTTTAGCAGCCGCCGCCTATCATAAACTAGACGTAAATCATGTCGATGTAAAAACAGCATTTTTGTATGGAAATTTAGATGAGGATATATACATCACTCAGCCGGAAGGCTATGTCAAACCTAATCATGAAAACAAAGTGTGCAAATTAAATAAGGCTATATACGGCTTAAAACAGGCAGCTAGAGCCTGGCACATAAAAATTTCAGAATCATTAGAAAAGTTAAATTTCAAACCATCAACATCAGACACGTGTTTATTCATACGTAATACTAAAAACAGTAAAGCATATATTATCGTCTATGTAGACGATTTATTAATATCAGCAAAAGAAAATGAAATTAAAGAAATTATACAAAAACTTAAGATTGAATATGAACTAAAGGATTTAGGTCAATTAAACTACTACCTAGGGATTAAAATTGAAAAAACAAACGAAGGATATAAACTGAATCAAAAAAGTAAAATTGAAGAATTAGTTAGAAAATTTAAATTAGAAGATGCGAAACCATACAAAACGCCCATGGAAACAGGCTATTTAAATTTTGATAACGAAGAAATACCATTGCCAAACAACATCGATTATAGAAAGGCAATTGGCGCACTTTTATATATCTCAACTGTCACAAGACCAGATATTTCAGCTGCGATTAACATCCTAAGTAGAAAAAACGAAAACCCTTCACAGAAGGATTGGAAAGCAACTAAAAGAGTGATTTCCTATTTAAATCACACTAAAAACTTTAAATTAGAAATAAATACAACACAGCAACCAACTCTTGAAGTATACTGTGACTCAGACTGGGCTGGAGACGTGCAAACTAGAAAGTCCACCAGCGGAAACCTATTTTTATTAGGGAAAAACCCAATTTTATGGATCAGCAAAAAGCAATCATGCATAGCCATGTCAAGTGCTGAAGCCGAGTATATTTCAGCAGCAAATGCATCACAAGAAATTTTATGGTTAATTAGACTCTTACAAGAATTTAACTTAGAACAGACATTACCCATAACTATGCATGAGGACAACCAGTCCTGCATAAAAATGATCGAATCAGAAAAATACACCCGTCGCACGAAACACATTGATATAAGGTATCATTCCATTAAACACCTAAAGGACAATGGTACAATTAATCTAAATTACTGTGAATCAAAGAACATGATAGCGGACATCCTAACCAAGCCCACTCCCAAACCTATCTTTGAAATTCACAGAAATAACTTAAACTTAAGAAATCAAATTCCAGAGATTAAGGAGGAGATTGTTGGTAATATGTCAAAAGATTAATATCCGGAATTAATTTCTATGACAGTTTATTTACATCATTTAAAAACTCATCCCGATAAAAAGTAATTATCTAGAATTTCAAACAGGAAATGAAAGTGCCTGATGCAAGATGAAGAGGTTTTTACAGCACGTGCTCTGAACAAGGAAGTGAAAGACTAAAATACGTATTAGTGACGTAAATTGACTTTACGTCATTACCATCCAATGAAAGAACTTAAAAATGATGTCACTATATAAGGACTAAGACTGTTGCATCTCTGCTTTATAGAACTTTAACAGATTCTTTTTAATTCGCGATGGAAACGGACATTATGTCGTTTTCCCTTAAACTTAAATTGAAATAATGTTTAAAACTAAATTTTATGTAACTATTAAATGTAAGCTATGTAAATTAAATAATTTAACAGTATTATGAATATGTTTTATTAATTAATAATATTTTAACATTACTTAATCAGTTACATGGATATCCTACATACCAAGGATTTATATAGTGAGTGTGTGCAAAGCATAATGGATTAATACAAATTCTGGCGATCATGGCCTAGCGGTATAGTGAGGACGATTGCTGGAAAATAGAGGTAAGCAAATATCTTACCTATCTTTTGTTCCGAAAGTTGAATTTATAATTTATATTGCTTTAGAAAGCGCAAAATTACTGACTACCGAGAAAATAACACTAACAAATATGTTAGGTAATTCTGGTAGGAAATTATATGCTCGAACAATGACACAATAAGATTGATTGTTTTTCTCTATTAACAGAATAATGGCAAATGAAATACAACCAGTTCGCTTTCTATGTGAGAAAAAGAATGTAATGTCATAACCTAAATTAAATGAATGAGCCTGTTATTGTTTTAGTTAGATCAAGACTTGTTATTAGTTTGAAACGGGAAAAATTAGAACAATTGCGAATTATGAGTTTATTACGAAAATGTGATGTGACGAATTTTGCTCTGATTATATAAAATGAAATCTAAGATTAAAGATTTTGTTTTACTTGAGTGGAAATGCAACTCGTTCAATTTACATAAATAAATAGAAAAATGAGTTTTTTTTTTTTTTTTTTTTTACAATTATATGAGTAATTTTTCTTTCTTTTTAAAAATCAAAGGTTTTTAATTAAAAAAACGTGTTTTTTTATTAAAATTTCCTTAGCAAGTTAAAAAGGGTCTCAAATATTTATCCATCTGAACTCTTTCTAAAAATTGTTAAAGTTTTATCAATAATTTAGAGTTGTGTTAAAGGGGGGAGGATGTATTAGTTTTGTTTTGGGCAACAGTCTTGGGATTTGCAAAATAAAATCGAGTTTTAAGTTTATCTTCGCTATTGGTGTCATCAGCAACTTAGATGTAATGAAATATTAAACTATTTCTTTTCTTATGTGTAATACTTTTATGCATTTCTATTACAATTTGTACACTCATGTCTAGAAATTAAAGGGCAGTGACCAATTTCAGACGTTTCGTCGAATACCTACTGAAATTCGTGAGGAAATGCCCTTGAACTTTGAGGATGTAAAGAACATGTTTGACTTCATGATTTTCAGTGATGACTTTGTCGCGAGGACAATTAGGCGGGGGAGGGGGAGGGAATAATAATTTTAATAATAAAATAATATTTTCGATCACCCGAGTAACAAAAATTGCTAAAAATGATCTGTCACTGTAGCAAATGACTATGTAGGTTCTGTTCAACATTTGTGTGCATTTGTGTAAGCATAGCACGTATATTCGTGAAGATGTTAACGTTTCTGTAAAAAATGTGAACGTTTTTTTTTTTTTTTTTTTTTTTTTTTTTTTTTTTTAACGTGCAGAGTTTTCAACCGAATTTAACACCGCTTTCCAAAAACTTGACAAAAAATGATAGAAATATTATACTACTGCAATTAAAATATTAATATGTTGAATGTTTGATGAGATATGGGCATTTGTATGAAATAAATTTGCACTGAAAAATTAAGACTTTTGCTTCTCGCTTTAATATATTAGATTTGAAAGTTTACCTTTTAAATAATATGGTGTCATCAATAAATTACGCACACTTCAAATGGAGGGAATAAGGGGAGCCCACAAAGCGTGACACGGATAGGGGGTGGGTTAATACTTTGTGACGTCACATCTAAAATATGATAACAACTAGGTAGGAATGATTTACAAGCAGCATAATAAATGTCCTTAAAAATATATGTATTTTTATTCATGTATAAGTATTAAAATTGAAATACACAAACGCGAAAATTTTCGGCTTTTTTGATAAAATCATTCTTTTGTCGCATGGCAAGAGAATGCGACGATAGTGGAGGAAGGTCCCTGACATATTTATCACCTTTTCTGGGCAGAATTCTAAATACTACAAGTCCGAAATTTCAATTTTAGAGGAAAGGAGAAAAAGTGTGTGTGCCTGTTTTTGGTTTAACTGTGTGGGGTATAAGGCTGTTTTGGTTAATATCAATGAATTTAACCGTGAAATGTGTTTTTGATAGTGTAAAGTAATAATTGTTACTGTTTGGTTTTGTGCAACGAGTACTTTAATATATATACAGTAGATTCCAGTTTCAACAAATTCTATTACAACGAAAAATCCAGTTACAACGAACTTTTACAAGTCTCATTTTCAAATTGCACTAACACCAAAGTATTAAAAATTCCGTTTTAACTAAGTACATTTTATTAGAAATTCCGTTACAACGAAATAGCTTCACCGAAATTTTAGATTTGGATGAGTCCTCTAAGTTAAACCCAATGTGGACGGCTTTTAAAAAGTTAGCATCAGTCCCTGATCAGGTGGACTTGGAGGATTTCTTATCTACGGATGACAATATTCAAACATGCTCTGAAGTGACTGATGAAGATATTATTTTGTCCACTAAAAATACCTTTGTTCGAGAAAGTGACGAAAGCAGTGATGACGATATTGATAATGAATACAAATCAAAATTACCGCTTTGGAAGCCCTCTCATGCGAGAAGAAACTGCGTACATTCCTTTCTCATCAAAAGAATGTTCCAGAGGAAGTATTTTCTCACATTAATTCGTTACATACGTTTTTGTTATCGCCAACTATACATATTCCCTTGCACAAACAAAAACCAAAGATTTTCTGCAATAATGTATTACTAAATAAAGGTTAGTCCTTAATTTTACATTTTTAATATTGGATTTTATTTCACTAACTTTCTTATATTAATTTCAGTAATCTTCCATTAAAATCCTCTATAATGAGAGGTAAATCTATCTTACATATTAAATTTACGTATGTATGTAATGCATTATATAAATTAAAAGTAATTCCATTACAACGAAATATTTTGGCGGTTCCATGGAGTTCACTGTAACGGGAATCTACTGTAATTGCGAACATTTCTTTCTTGAACTGTTATGATCACTAGCTACAACAGTTCGTTACCTTCCACCTTGAATTATAATCTTTTAACCGCCCATAGATATCATATTTCCACTGTGAAATATGCAAATAATGCTGATTTGACCAAAAACTGACTTGTACTGCTAAGACAAGGACTGCTAGTGATCATAACAGTACAAGAAAGAAATGCTCGCTATTACAGAAGATTCTCGTTACAACAAACTCCACGAGACCGCTAAAATATTTCGTTATAACAATTTTTTCGTTGTAACGGAATTACCTCTATAATTTATACATAATGCATCCACCTAAGAAGAGCTTTGATTCGAAATGTTTGAAAATATCTTTTTTTCTTTTTTTTTTTTTTAAAGGTCACAATTGACCAGAGAGTCTTCGGAAAAGAAATCCCAAGAGAAATAATTTATGACTATTTCGTAACATAAGTCGTATACTACGAAATCATTTCGCCTTAGTATGTTTTCTCTTTTACTTTGAATTTCAACAGGTTGAAGTACAGATACCCAAAATTGTAACGGTTACATAGTATTCATATTAGTAGGTAATAGATTGTCTATAATATATTTTTTCATGAAATCAGCTGTAAATTAACAGTTGCAGCACCGCCCGCTGAATACTAGACTTACGCGGTGACCCAGAAATTGCGGTTGTCGTAAACGGAATTTTTTCAGTGTTTGTACGATCCCTTGAATTTTAATATTAGTATATTTTCTACAAGTATTCTTCCCCTTCTTCTTCTGAGATTAAATAAGACGAAGAATACTTACAGAAAATACTGGTATTAAAATTCAAGTGACCTTATAAATGCTGTTTAAAATCCGCTTACGACAGCCGCCTTTTTTTTGTGTGTGTGCTAGCGGGTAGGTCTATTAGTCAGAGCGTGGAGGTTGACGAAAATGTGACGTTACAACAGGAGGAGGGGAGGGTATCAATTGAGTGTGATATAGGGGGTAAATATAATGAAATTTGCGTCAAGTAATTAGTAGATGATCCCTATTCTTTTTTTTTTATCCTTTTCCAATTAAAATTTTCCGTCAGTTACTTAGCAATGCATTGGAAATAAACTGGAGATATAAAGTTTATTTAGTAACTTTCCTGAGAGATCTGTTAAAGTTGCTAGTAATCTCACTTAATTCCCACCTCGGTCTAAGTATAAGCTCCTGACACGTTTTCTCCCCACCGCTTCCTATCTCTTTCGGATTGAGTGGCGGGCTGCCCAATAAACTCTGACAAAGCACCGGCCGAAGTCAATTACAGGCAACGGAGGAAAAGTCTAGGGAAGAGAAGCCTTTTTTTCTTTTCTGGAAGGGGATCTTCCAGCTGATCGATACTAATAGCCCCGCTGAGAAGAATATAGCTCGAGGGGGGAAAGGGGGAGTGACACCGCACGCGACAATCTTGTCCGATCCATGATGTATGCACCTACTTGTATATATAGCGTCAAAAGCAATGTCAAAATGTATTTTTACTACTAAACAAGATTGTACTGTAGAATGCCTATGATATTGTTGACTGAGTGAAAACATATTTTTGGTTGAATTCAGGATAAAATACTACATCTCGGAAAATCGTTGAAATCGTATTTGTAAATGGAAAATGTGTTAGATAGAAAAAGAGTCAGATATGATCTGAAATTTTTCATTAAGTTACAATGCCAACATAAAACTGCTGAATCAAGCCAATGGCGCGGAGTTATTCACAACCGTTCGGGAGAGCGCAATGCTAATTGCGAACAGCAGACATATCAAGGGATCCCATAATTGGCAGGCTTTTTTTACAGCCGTAGTTTTTTTATGTTTCCCGAAAATCGTCTCAAAGCTCCAATTTTAACAGTATTTTCTGAAAGATGCTTTATGTTTGACAAAAAATGGAAAACGCTATTCAATTTCATTGTTTCTGAATAAGAACTATATAGTGGATTTATATATTGTAAAAATTTGATTGGCCGTGAAAACTAATTAAAAAAGTTGTGGTATAGTCATATGTAATCCCAGGTTCAAAAGTACGTATTCTTTCTGGAAGGTTGATAAGAAAGTCAAACCATCATAATTATTTTAAATATGTTTATTTGAAAGTGAAGGATATCCTTGCTACATCAGAAGTGATGCCCAGATCAGCGTACAACGCGCAAAAACTTGCATGTTCCTTGGGGGATGGTCAGACATGGAATCATTAAAAATTATACGCTGCAATTTCTTCTTTTAATTTAATGGCATAATAAATTTGGCGAGAAAACACGAATAATTGTATATATCCGTTACTAAGAACATGTGTATAATTTTGAATTTAATGATAAACTTGATAAGTTAGTATGACTGAAAATCTGCCAAATAATAACGTTATACTAAAGAATTTTGGCAAACTCCGTGAGAGGCGAATATATAGACAAAATAATAAGGAGAGGCTACGGTTCGCCATTATGAAAACTACGTGTGATTTCACATCACAAGAACTGCTACCCAATTTATGCGTTTACCAATAAACATGAATTCGGAAATGAGTCAGAAAGTAACTAGTTTGAAATCGAGAACAACTCGTGTCATGGTGTCATTTAGTCTCCAGCTAGTATTATATATATATATATATATATATATATATATATATATATTATGCACACAATTTTTTGCAAGGTGCCCGATTTTTCCACAATCGTAGCAGGTCTTTTTCGGCGCTCTTTCGGCGTGTAAAGGTTTAGTAACAACGCGGTGGCTGTGACTGACGATAATGGGGACTTTGATCGCAAATTTGTTGATAGGTTTGCAGTTTATATTTAAATTCAGTGAGGGTGTGGCAACCGAAAAGAATTGCTTTATTATCTCTGATACCCGTGATAATATAATGCATGAGCGATGCATCTTCTATGTTAGCTCTTTGCGCAATTTCTTTCATAACAAGAAAATATTCGCTCATTCTTTCATTGGGTTTACAGCTACGTGTAGCTAACATTTCATGAATTTGCGCGGCGGAGGAGATATGTGCGAATTCACGTATCAAAGCTTGTTTTAATGCTGCATAGGATGTTAATGTAGGCTCACTTCGGACGAACAATAACGCGGTACCTTTCAGAGCTCTTTCTGCGAAAAGAAATTTTTGTAAATCGTTAAGTTGAAATGTTAAAGCCAATCCTACAAATCTTTCGAACCATTGTAAAATACTTTCTACTGGTTTACCGGAAAAAGGTGTAATTAAATTTTCAAAGTCAGTAAAAGAAATTGATTGACGTGGTACATAATGAATGTCACTTGGCGTAATCGGGACAACGGATTGTGTATTTTGTGAAGGGACACTTTGTAGCGGCCCTATTAAAATGTCCGCTGGTGTGGTAGAGCACGAGGAAATAAGTACAACTGTTTTAAAACCAAAAACTGGTTTATTAACACAATTAGCGGGGGGTTTGAACGAGCTCCACGAAATTTTCCTAAAAGTTTAAATTAACTAAAGAGTTCCTGCTAACAACTTGTAGCTTTAACAAAACTGAAACAATATAATTAAACCTTAACCTTTTAAATATATAATCACGATCCAATACTCTTATCCTCCAGCTTTTACTGAACGCTGATACAGTCTTGAAAATCAATCTACAACAGCATAAAACTCCAGTATAAAAATACTAAGGCCTATTCTTAATCCTGAGACTCGATTCGAGTTCTCAAGGCTAAATCGAAATCTCAATCGAAGTCGCAATATTAAACTTCCCAGGCCAAGTCTACTCTAGCTCCCCTGAGCTCTGAACTCAAGTCAAAATTCGCTGCTTATATACTTCAATGTCGATCGACCAGCTCCAGAAAATTTGAATAATTGAAATTACACGGCGACTCACAATTTCAGGGATTCCGCTGTCCATCGAAAGTTAAAGAAAGATAGAGAGCCTTTATAACTTGTACGCCCATAGTCGGTTAATGGACAAAACGATCTCATTCACACATTGCCTACTCCCGTGACGAGAGTAGTCAATACCTTACAACTTGAAAAGTTCTACGATGAGTTGAATCTTAAGGCATTATGAGAGTCGTTTTCATCGTGATTCTCAGTTTCTGAGTCACTTTGAGGTAACAGTGAACTCTGAAGTTTGTCTAAATCCGAAAGCGCTTCAATAATGCGTTTTGAAATTTCATTTTTATCGCCTGTAATGTCCACACATAATAAATTTGCTATTGAAATTAGTTGGGCCAAGGGGAAGTCACTAGAAGTTGAAGTAACTTTTTCATTAAATTCTGTAGTACCTACTTCAAAAGTGAAGCCAGTAAAAGCTCTTAGATTTTTTCGATTACTGCGAGTCTGATCCGAATCAAATACAAGCTTATGCAACAATTTAATGCGTTCGGCTCTTGCTGAATTAATTTGAGCGAGAACCGGCTTTACTTCTTGTAAAAGCATGACGTAAAAAGTAAGACGATGCTTAAAAAATGAGCTAACTAAAGCAATTTGTTTCATTCAGAGGGGAAAAAAAACACAGATTCTATTCCGAATCAACTTCGCAGATAAGAAAAATATGGGTCACACTTTCCGCTCATCGGAGTTTTAAACAGTTTGCAAACGTCTTATAAACAGAACGTTGTTAAGTTCCATTTCAAACTAATAGAAATTCCACTTACTTCTAAATAAGTTATCCATAGCAATAAACACATAAATACTTGCATCTTGGAGAGTTAAAAAGAAAAAAAAAATATCTACTTCTATTTTAATTATGTTGAAGAAAAAGCGAAATGATTCACACTCTGTGTGATCGAGCTGGGCTGGTCGAAAACAGATTTCTTCTTCTCGTCTTTTTTTTCCGGCAGCGGAAAAATTCTAGGGCAGTTTAAAACATATTCAGTGGCCGGGGCTGTCTAGGGAGATTAATTAACTGGTTGCGAATTCTGGACCGGCCGATGCCCACATGTAATAATTAGGCTGGTGAGACTATGGAAGAGTCTTTTGTAAAAAACTATACTATTTTAATCTCTGGAGTAAAACACAGTTATATATACAGACTAATTACAGATTATATACAGGGTTAAGGGAAATAGGGGGTGATTCTGCCGCAGTTACCGGCATTTAACGCGTCTTTCCGATATCAGACCGGAGCTAGACCGTCGTGCCTAAAGCCAACCGGACAAGTCAATCTCCAAAGTAGATCTGACGATAATCTTAATATTCCGTTCCCAGGCCAGAGAGGCGAAACACTTAGTCATCATCTTTATTGTGTATCGTTGTTGCTGACCTAATGAGTTTGCGTGGGAACTCGGGCCGCACCATTACTCGCTGCGGTCGGCATGTTATGGGAACTGCAAAACCACATGCATCCCATTCACACACACACACACACACACACACACACACACACACACACACACACACATATATATATATATATATATATACGATTTTTTTTATAGTGTTATTGTATTTGTCAGTTTAATAAATCAGTCATATCTTCTACTTATAATAAAATCCGAAGGCAAGAAAGTGTCTGTAACCATCCCGGGCGGGACCACTCTGGTCTACGAATCGACCTTAGTTAAACGCCATGTTAGGCTTAATGAAAAACCTATGCTAACATATGACAGCTAAATGATAATATCTTCTACTTGAAATCACGTCTGTTCAGCATATTTTCCCTATAAAACATGTATATCATATCCTATTATAATGTTTTAAGTTCTTAATTAAAAATTCCAGATTCAGCATCAGAATCCCAGATATAAGCAAACGAGCACTGTTGCCATTCAGCATCACAAATTCAAATTAATCGCAAAGGAACTACTCTTTGAAAGCTTCACATCCGATTCTGCTCTTAAAATATTTGTAAAAGCATATTAAAGCTTTTAAATATTTTACCTTTGTTTAAAACCTTCTAAAACTATTTTAACAGCCATCTATCTGCAAATCCAAGTGTAGGAAAGTGTAGGTAATCATTCCAGAGCTAATCGAGTCGGAGCTGCGAACCCGAGCGTAGCTAAACGCCATGTTAGGTTTAATGGAAAACATATGCTAACATATGACAACTAAACGATAATTTCTTCTACCACAAACCATGTCTGTTCAGCATAATTTCATATAAAACATGTATTCTGTAAACAATTTTTTCTGCAAACACTTTTTTCTGCAAACACTTTTTTTTTTCAGAAATAGCGGTGATTTCTTTCATAGGAAGGCTTTGCGGTGATCGATCTAGTGTTACGCTTAAGTTTTAAATATTGTTTTGGCGCCATCTACCGGCTTTAAAATGTACTTTTCTACAATACAAACCTTTCAATAATAAAATCGTCATCATGTTTGTATGAAGTCTTATGAAAATGGAACGCAGATCCGTCATTTTTGACGGGGGTTATATACTAGTCACTTATATACTTTATTATTTTTATCTGAAACCTCGCCTTTGAACCATAAACCATTTTTCTTTCCTTGATGTGTCTTCAATGACAAAAACAATAAACCCAGAAAATACTTTTACAATCTTTTCATATAAGTAATAAACCATTCAGCAATAGTTTACATTTGTTTTAAATGAAATGAGGTACTTATTTTATCCCTTAAATTAATGAAGTGGAGACACTTTTGAATCTATACGAAAACTCTGCTGTGCTCAACAATTTTTCTCAAAATTTTTGGGGTAGTATACAGGATTTTCGGAATTATTAAGTGCGTTCTCTTACTCTCTCTCTCTCTCTTCTCAACAATCTTTCTAACACAATAATGAAGTCACTTTTATACGTAAATGCCTGAAATTCGCTGAAACTACTATTCAACAGGTAAAAAATAGAGCTATGTTTTTCATTTTCCTATAAACGTAATTACATCGTTAGAGCTGTATTGTGTCCCGAAAATTTGTCCAATACACCCGACTGCATTTTCTGAAAGATTTTACTTTTTATAGAATGAAGAAAACGTTTTTCCATTTCTTAGAATCAAGTAAAGAATGCTTGTTACATGCAAGTTTTATTATGCATGCCAGACTTCCTGAATGTCATCTGAAAGTTGAGGTCTTGAGCAAAAACTTTTTAGTAAGAAACTGATTCATTTTGTGTAACGTGAATTGTCGTTTGGCACAGCGCAAAGTGCGAAGTTTTAACAGTCTATAGCGGAGCTTAATTCATTTTTTCATAAGTTTTAGCTCACACAGCCTAATTTATTTTCTCATAAGTTATTATTTGCACAGCCAAGTTCATTTTTTCATAAGTTATAATTTACGCAGCCTAATTCATTTTTTCATTAGTTATAATTTACGCAGCCTAATTCATTTTTTCATTAGTTATAATTTACGCAGCCTAATTCATTTTTTCATAATTTACACAGCCTAATTCAGTTTTTCATAAGTTATAATTTACACAGCATATATGAATAATTTTGTTAGTAAACTACCCATTAGCCGGTTTGACCAATTGTAATAAACCATTCAGCAATAGTTTACATTTATTTTAAATGAAATGAGGTATACTTATTTGTTATTTTATACCTTAAATTAATAAAGTGGGACATATTTTAATTTATACGACAACACTTAAAGCTGTCTGCAACAAGTTTTCTGAAAATTTTTGGTATGGTTCAAGGGTCTAACTGAAGACGTTGACGAAGCTATGTATCTTAGAGATGAGACGGGCTCAGCACGAGTCCAAAGCCGGTCCCGAAAGGCACTCGGGTTCAATTTTTACATCAGTTTTTGGGTTGGGGCTCAAAGTGAAATTTTTTTCACAAACTGAAAAAAAGGAAAAATAAACTTGCTCGTTAAGAAACAAGAATGCAGTCTAAGTTTCTACAAGTGTTTTACAATCTTTTGAAAATCACTTTGAAAGATAACTGGATAGTTCTTGTGGGATTTAAGAAGAAATATTCTATCCTATTCTGAAGCCTTTACATGGTCAGTGTTAGTAACATAAAGAAGCCGTGGGATATATCTTGTCTTTCTGTTTGGAGTATTTTGAAGCACATCAAGTTGCAAATACAATATTGCTATGAAAAATCACAAAATGTTGTAAAGAATCCATCTCTACAGGACTAAATAGAAACACCTAATCACCTTAAAGTGTGAGAAAAGATTCTTCTAAGGTGGTCCGAGAAATATGTTCCCTCAGCGGTGAACCTTTTATGATCATAAACTGTTATAACCAATTTTCTTTTTAAATGGTTCCGGACAGGACAAAGACACTAAAGCTCCATGTGAGTGGTAGAAATTTCTAGAACAGAGTAATGTCGGCTCTGTCTGAAAGTAAAACTTACTCAGATATGACGGAGTCTAATTCCCCCCCCCCCCTCCCCGTTCAACCAATCCTGATGATGTTTGAGAATGACATCAATTTCTTACCTTCGGATTGGACGGTTTAAATCCCTCTTAAATTTAATTTCGAAAAGAGAATGAGGGTATCTAGGAAAGTCAGTTCGAAACAAGGTTTGGTAAATAGAAATAGCTCGGTTTTGGAGCTGGGTATTTTCCAGTGAAGTTTTGGAAACGCATAACTTCTCTGGTTTGAGCTGGGAAAGTTTAGGATTAGGAATTCTAAGTATGTCAGATACCTCATCTAAAGTGGCTGAGAATATTCCCAAGAAATGAAAATTGTGAAGACGTTGTGCATAAAGAAAACACCTCTAAAAGCAATTGTGTGTGATTTTGGTGAACTGCTATTTTTTTAACCATAGGAAAACAGTCTCCGTCTATTTGAGAAAGTTTTTTATTCAACACTGGATTTCTAAACTGAGTTCTTTTGCCAAATAACTAAAAGATTTATTAATATAACTATGATCTCTCATTGCCTTTCATGAAAGCTGTCAATATCAGTCGAAGAACTCGCGTGATATATATATATTGTTATTATTCATTTAGTTAATCCAGAAACAGTGATATTAATTTCAATAAGACTGATTATTTTTTTATGGAAGCAGCTCGCTTACTAATCCTTCTAAGATTGATATGCGATTGTTTATGCAACAATATTAAAGTTGGGTCTCACACCAAGCTGCAAATACAGCCCTGCTATGACAAATCACAAAAGCATTTTCTTCGGATAAGTTTCAAAATTTCGCACTGTGCAGATCAGAGTTGAATTCCGACATTGTTCTCCTAGGGAGATTTCTAATCTCCATGGAGGATATTATAGCCTCCTTGGGAGGAGTGGGGGGATTATTTCCCTTCCGTGCCATTAACACAATAGAATTCATCACTGGGACAACGGAGATGGGAGGAGATTTGGGGATCGGAACTCCTCCCAAAACATAAGAAAACTTGTTTAATAAAATACATGGTGTCCATAAATTATTGTCGGCGTTTCCCTTACCCCATAACATTTGATTTTAGAACATGACGAAACATATTGTTACATATTCGTAAAGTACAACTTAAAAAGTTTTTAAATAACACAAACAAAGTTACCTATGCGCAAAGTTGCAACTGAAAATGTTATTAATCACATAACGATTATAATAAAAAAATAATAATTAATATTAAATTTTTATCAAATTTATCAACATAAAGTTATTAATAAATTGTGCAACACCTATCTAATTTCTGTGTTCATAATTCATTAATAACTTTTTGGCAGATTTGATAAAATTTTAATGTTAATTATTATTTGATTAATAACCTTTCTGAGTTGCAGCTTTACGCTTATGTAACTTTGTGTTATTAAAAAAAAAAAAACTTTTTGAGTTGTACTTCACGAATATGTGATCATATTTTTCGTTATGTTCTTAATTAAAAAGTTATGAGAGGACAGAAAACCCTGACAAGAATTTATGGACACTCTGTGGATAATGCACTAAATTCGACTATATTTTTTGCAAGCTATGAATAATGCATAATTCAGAAAATCGCAGTTGTAAGCCCTACTTATCTTCATCCGTGACTAAATGAACAAACAAATAAAATAAAAACTGTAATAATTATTTTCCTGTGAAACAAGAAATCACTTTGTGTAACACCAATGACTTCACAGAAATCCTACCAATAAATCACTTACGCAAGAGTTTCCTAACGACTTCCTCAAACTCGTTCTCCTTATCGACTCCATTAAATGGTGTTACGGAAAACAAGCTCTAACACATCATTTATTCATTTTCATTATGATAATCAATCTCTTTCGAAATCAACCTTTTCTGCTGCTAATCGTTATCGATAACGATCTTGTAAGGAGTCGTTTTAATGTGGATTAAGATACACTGATTGTCAATGCAATTTTATTAATTCTGCTGATGGCAAGAAGAAAGAATTAATTTCTTCGATTTATCTATTTGGTTATCTATTTCTTTTGCCATTCGGGCGTGATTAATTTTCATTACAAAAAATGTCAAATTTACAATATATTATGAACAAGAACAAAAAATCATGCTCCAAGCATAAATTATAAAGCATTTTCCAAGACATTCAGACATTAACAAAACTTTACCATTTAATAAGGTGAAAGATGATGTCAAAGTAAATAATTTGAAAAACGCTTAACACATTTGAAAATCCATTTTCAAGAATTACCATCTGTAGTCTGAAAACTATCTGAACTCTTTTGTGTCTCTCTGTGTATGATCTATAGATTTGTACATATACTATAGTATGCAAAAAAAAAATTTCAGTTAGGAAACGCGTAGCGCAGTTGGAAATTCGCCTTCAGAAAATTTCGTCTATAAAAAGAAATAAATTCGAATCTTTTGTGCAGCCCTGTATATATGATCTATAGAATTTATACACTACCAAGTAATATGAAAAAAAAAAAAAAAAAAAAAAAAAACCAGTTAAATTTAAAAATACATATCACAACTCAAAATGCACTTCCAGCAGTGATCACTCATAGACATAGTACTGGAGAATGAAAAGTTTTAAAAATGTGAGATCATTGAATTTTTAAACTGAACCTTGTTACAAAATTATCTTTTAGTGACCTTATTTGTCAGAAGTTATCGTTTTATGTTTATGTAAACTGAAAGTGTTTCGAAATTATTTTATTACCAATGCAATAGTTTTCGAACTTCATAAAACTTATCATGATGCATGAGGAAGCTTATCGAAAAGTTTTTTGAATTGAGAATTACTATCAAATGAATAAATTGTAAAGTTAATGAATTGTAAATTTTCTCAACGGCAATAAAGAGAAATAAAATTTTACACTCTTTAAATATAAATTAAAATTGTAGTAAACTAGCAACTGTCTCATTAAGGCATTCTAGTGTTTTGATTGTGGACGTGATGTCACAAGCTAACATTTGTGTGCGCACCAGAGATATCTATAATACTTTATTTTACTCTAATTTCCAATGAATGCAGTAGCCTTCGGAATTTGTGGGGGTTTTGCGTTTCGTAGCGTATTTATGCAAATTTTGGTTTCTCTTGTCAGTCAGACATCGTTATATAAGCAGAAGTGAATGTGTGTTTCTTCGAATTTGGTCGGATCTCGCCTCATGGGAAGTTTAGACCTGCTTTAGCTACAAAGCCAGTGCTAATATTGAGAAATGGAGTTTGAGTATAAGGAAAAGATAGCTCTCCCCTCATCGTTGGTAATATTAGTTTCAATATCTGTTCAGCAGCCCACGGGTGCTACCATTTTTCGAAGTTTAACTTGTATATTTAACAGAGTTTGCTAGTGATTCTATATTTCAGCGAAGGACGTCCAGTGTGTGTATTGGATTTAATACTGGAGTAACTCGTCAGTAATCTCTGCGTAAGTGAATCTTTGATTAATTAAACTCTTCTCAAGTAATTTTGATAGTTATTCAAAGTGAAGTGCATTTTTTATAAATGACTTATCTGGGAAAGACTGTTCAGTTTAGGCCAAATACATTTATGAAAAATCGGGAGTTTTAGCGTCCCGCACAATGGTTACGCGTATGACGGGTCTTATAATCGCTAAAAGTCGGGACATCCCGCGTAATTTGGGACACCTGGCAACACTAAGTGATATCACTTCTTCCTTTTTTTTTTTTTTTTTTTTTTTTTTTTTTTTGATTGACGTTTTAGATTTGTGACTTGGATATTTATAACGAGTTGTTTTTTATGAGATGTAGATACTTTGCGTAATATTCTTATAGCAATAAGGTATGGAGAAATTTCTGAAGACTGTTTGAAAAAATATCGTATTACAGCATGTTTAAGAAGACATAACAACTTTCTAGTATTTTTAAAGAACTCGTATAAAGTAACATGTTCTAAGTATTTAATAGCTACAAACATTTTTCACTCCAATGACCCAAAACACCTTTCTCAATAATAAAAATAACAGGAAGCTCTATAAAGAGATTATTACTTGAAAAATTTCTGCTTGGAGTTCTATAAAATGCATGTTCTGTAACACGTGGTATTTTATTTTATACTGCACAAAAGAGGCATAACTCAGAGTTTGGTTTTAGTGAAACGGATAATTCTTCGGGGGAAAAAAAGTAGCACTTTTTCTTCTCTTCCAAAAAGGCTAGTATAAGCGAAAAGAAAATCGCTACTCTTTATTAAATAAAATGTAGCTGAGGGCTTTTAGACTTTTTCTTTATTACTTTTTATAAATCATGAGATGAATGCGAGAACGAATATTCCAGTTTACCTTTGGAGGATTTATTATTATTATTACTATTTTTACATTAGAAGCGAAAATTTATATCTGTGAGATTACTTATTTATATGAGAAACATATAAACAAATTCTATTGTGTGTATGTATGTGTGTGTTGGAGATGAGTTCCAGCTCTTTTTTTTTTTTTTTTTTTTTTTTTTTCCTTAAACCCGATCCCAACGATTTGAAATCCGAGAACACTCGAGACTGATGTCAGTAGAAAATTGTTAATAACATTTTTAAATTGGTTCAAGATTAATTTTCTTATTTAAAATATCTACAGAAATAAGTCTTAATTCGAAATACTCTCCCATGACGACGTTTCTTGATTTTTATGTACCATTAAAAATAAATAAATAAATAAAATAAAAAATATTGATTAATTCTGTCAAATTTGTTCTTTATATCCCACCACAGAAATTTGCGTAAGTCCCACGATCATTATTATTTTAATATACCATTGTACAACTATTGGCAGAAAGACACAATTTCTGTTTCCAAGTAAATTCTGAAAAAAGACTTCAAACAGGAAGAGATGATAGACAAAGGATATTTCAGGGCTTCTTTATCTTACTTTACTGTGCAAAGACTTCGGAATCAAATAAAGTATTTCTCCTTATATTCCATCAATAACTATTTAATTTTATTTCAAACTAATCTCTAAAGGATCGTAAAATAAAATACTTTAAGAAACTTACACTATACATTCTTGTTTTACCAATATCAAGTTTTCCTTTTTTTTCAAAATTTACGAATAAATAAAATATTTACTTTGGTCCCGAGTCCGAAGACTGGTATAAAAATAAAACCCGAATACCGTTTCGGTCTGAGCCCGTCTCATCACTATACTTTTGACCGAAAGCTTGTGAAAAACTCTACTTAAGTATTTTATAAATGTTGAAACATTTATTAAACTTCTTTTCTTGGTATGGATGACTAGGCAGGTTGCCATCGGTTTAAAAGTACAGTTAGCAACGTCGCAAACCGGGCAGCAAAGCGAAATGAATGGTATCCTGATTAGTGATGATCTGACAATCATCACTAATCAGGATACCATTCATTTCTGTAGTATTGTATCTGTAGTATTGTATATGATATCTGTAGTATTGTAGATATCTGTAGTATTGTATATGATGATTATTTGTAGTATGTAGGTATCTGTAGTATTGTATATGATGATTGTCTGTGCAAAACATTCGTAAACTATTAATTTTGCTATTGCAGCGGGACGCGCGATGATCCTAAGTGTACTTTTAAACCGATACTAACCTGCCAACTCATCTATACCTATTTCAGATAAACAAGAAAAAACGTTTTATAAAGATTTCAAAGGCTGTACTCAAATCCACTTTTTGACACATATCTGAAATCATTTTTGTCCGGAAATGCATGGAATTGGAAGGTGCTCTTATTCAGAAAACTATGTAATCGAATGGGGATCTCTATTTTTCAGTTAGGACCGAAGATCTTTCAGAAAATGCTATCAAAGTTTTCATTTTTAATCGATTTTTTGGACGCGAAAGCGCGGGAAGAGAGAAAAACTAGTCGCCATTTAACAACAATCACTTATAACTTGATAATTCATTTATAAAAAATTGAAAAACCCCATTCGATTCCAAATCGTTTCAACAGTCAGGTCTGCTAGGTCATGCTTTTGAGTTTAAAAATGAGTCCTTAGATCGTGTCAGAAAGTTTCGTGTTATTGAACGGGGGGGGGGGGGGGGGTATTTTTTGGGAGGCTGTTCTCAAATGGTCTGCTCAACAACGCGAAACTTTCTGACACATTTTTAAACGTAAAGGCATAAAATTGTCCGGCCTGACTAGTGAAACGATTTGGAATCGAAATGAGTTTTCCATTTTTTGATAACTATATTACTTATAGATTTGTAAGCGATTCGTGTCACGTGACATGTTTTCTCCCCTTTTTTGCACTGGCGCGTCGAAAATTCGGTTCAAAACGCCGACCTTGACAGTATTTTGTGAAAGATCTTCTGCCTTTACCATAAAATGGAAAACGTCTTTCGATTACAGAGTTTCTAAATAAGAACACCTGCCAATTTGATACATTTGTGAACAAAAATGAATTATAAAATGTGTCATAAAGTTTCCAGTTTGGATTTGAGAACCGCCTTAAAAATATTATTCCCTCTCAACAACGTGACACATTTATGGATTCATTTATAAACGTAAAATATTTCATCGGTTCTCCATCTAATATATCGGCTGCGAGATGGAACGCATTTTGTGCACATTTTCTGAGTTTATATGACGCACGCGCCTCGTTGCCAATCAGACCTTCCCTATCTCCTTCCATTAGTCTCTCATAAGATTCGGCCTGTTCTTCTACCACCCCCCTCTCAATAATCTTGTGCCGGCCTATTAGTATCGATTTTTCCGAAGCGGGAGACACTAGCCTACGGTTTCCTTAATTGAGTTCAGGAGCCCCTGCTTCTCCATATAGGCCGCCCCCTATTTCGCCATAGGGCCTCTCTCTTTTACTTCCCATGCGGGATTACTTATTCTCTTTCTGTGATTTAAAGACATTAGTCACGTGGTTTGCCGCGGGATGCAGTGAAATATGCATGAGTATGGAAAATATAAACTGAATTTAGTATTTCAAATGGTTTTAAAGCAGGTCGTGATTTTCTTGCTTCCTAAAGAAGGCAATTGTAATAAACCTGGTTCCAAAGTGGATTATTTTTTTTTAAATCTAAGTTCACGTTTATGTCTGCAAGGTATAATGCATATATTCCAATCAGTGTTACCCCTTGCCAGATTGGAAATTTTAGTGCCTATTACGTTGGAATATTTAGTGCCTAAAATCTGACTGTCTGTTTGTATTTCACAACTACTCCTCCTAGAATATGGAACGCAGCGTGATGTAATTAACACTAGTTATCCACGTGGATCCGAGGATGTCATATAAGCTCTCGGAATTTTAAAATTTAATATGCGTCTGAGATTTTTTTTTTTTTTTTTGAAATAATAATAATAATTTTTTTTTTAATAAAGTTTTTCTAAAAATGGTAACTAAAATACTCCCTTTTTTTGGAGGAAAAAAAAGATTAAAAAAAAAAGGGGGGGGGGGTAAATATCGCTCATACATTTATAAAAACAACGGTTCTTCAAAGTCGTTTTTATAATGCATTAATCAGTTTTCTCAAACCGGAATAACGGATTTTTGGATGCTATCTATTCTCAGTTAAACCTTTTCATGTTCAACAAACATGTTTTACATACAAACATGATAAATAAACATTAATATTATTTTGTTACTCTTGCATGTATAAATTCCATTATTCAATTGTAAATTTTAAATTGAGAATGGACAACATCCTAACCACCGTCAATATTTTGTATACAACCTAATATGGATTTATTATACCGGTTTCTGTTGGTACAAAAAGCCAAAACCGTTTTCTCTGCGTAGACATTGTTGATGCGGCAAAACTAGTTTTACAGTCAAAGTTGATTATAACATAAGCTGTGGACTTCATCTTGCATTTTCCTGCTGGCATTCTGTATATATTATCATGCGACCGTTTCCTGTCCTGTATACTTGGGCTCGTCGAGAGATATTATTCGAATTTATAGGCAAAATTAACAAAATAAGATTCATTTGAATGTTAATGTTAATGCTTTTTATTTATCATGTTTGTCTTTAGAACATGTTTGTTGAACATGAAAAGGTTTACTTGAGAAAGGATTAGCATCCGAAAAACTTATACCACTGCAAATTCTCAGCACACACTGGGAACACATCATATGAAACACCTTGATTAAAAAAAAAGTGTTCCAGTTACCTTATTGTGTACTCAAATGTGTTCCGAATATGCTCTGCTAAGTGTTCCGAAAGTGTTCTGATCAGGATATTTGTTAAATCTAAACTTGAGAACATATTTGGGCGCACTTGTGAAATCACCGCTTTCAAAAAGTGCGTTAGAAAGTGTGCTTGAACAAAAGAAGTGTTCTCAGAAGAAGTGCGCTTCAAAGTGTTCTAAAAAGGTGACAAAATAAGTGTTCTGAAAAGGGTATAAAGATTTGCAGTAATTCCGTGGTGAGAAAACTGATTAATACACTATAAAAAACGGCTCGGAAACGTTCCCAAAAATCAGCGGCAGCAAGAGAAACTTTGTTTTTCTAAATGCTTCTTTAAATATCAAAAATATATTTGTTTCTGAGGTTTCTAAAGGTAAAGATCGCTTTTCGGAATCGTGGATATTTTGAAAGAGGTTATTGTTTATTTTTGTTTGGGGCTTATACTATATTTTTTCTAGAGAGTTATGGTGGAACACAGATTTGCAGCAAGGGGGATGCGAGTGTTGCGCCGGCACCTGGCGCCAAGTCAGATTGACGTTTCTTAAGCACTTTCAGTTATCACTAGAGATGTACAAATTTCGAAAATTTTGAAGGGGTGAAAAAACCGGGTTTTTTTTCCTGTAAATTATTGGAAAAACGATTTCTCATAAATAAAAGTTTCTCTTGCAATTATTTTTCTTAAAATACGTAAAATAAAATTTTTTGTAGGCTTATGCACACTTACAAATTAAATGAATAAATAAAATAAATGAAATCTCTTTCAATCTCTGGGTTTCCATTTCTTGCTTAATTTAACACCATTTAAAAAATATATACTATTCAATTGTTAAAATAATTATTTCAGTTGCATTTTCCAGTTTAAATTACAATTAAAAAACTAATTTTAAAATTTAAAGGGGAAGAATAAACCCTTATAACTTTCATCTGCTATCACTACAGCTTGAAAGAAAATTTCAACTGCGTGATACATTTCATTTATACAATACAGTAAAACCTCCATAAAGGACACTCCTGAATAGCAGATACCTCTATATTCAATGAACACTTATCCCCAACACCTACATATTTGTATGATTTTACCTCTGAATAGCGGACAAATTGTATGGTTCCTAGGTGTGTGGTATTGTATTAAGAAGTTTTAGTGTATATCCTTATAATTAGTACACAAATGCTGCAAAATATCAATGTAAAAAAGTCTGTAATTTTGACAGAAAAATATTGTATTTTTTATAGAAAAAAACTGCTTTAAAGAAAAACAGTTTTTTCCTGTAAAAGAAAAAAAAATGTGGATTTTGTAATTTTTACAGAAAAAAAAACTGTTATAATGAAAATATACAGATGATTTCTGTATATTAAATGGTTTTCCACTGGTGGCAAAATTGACAATGAGATATTTTTTTTTTTTTTTTTAATAGTAAACCTTTTCTCGATACTGATTTATTTATATGCGTTTATATTAAAAATAACCAGTCTAAGTATCTTATACTTAAGATAAAGTCAGACGAAAAAAGTAAGTAATTCCAGCTGCATTTTATAAAAAGAAAAGAAAGAAAGAAAAAGAAATTTTCATTTATTTTATTTATTTTAATTTTAATTTAATTTTTTTTAATATCCCCCCCCCCCCCACCACGAAGTCTGTGTTATATAATTTTGAAATATTTCTGGCAATTGCTATATCTGATTATCTCTTTAATAGCCAAGAATGTTTTCGATTAATCGATATATAATCAAAACAAAAAATTTCAAAACCTAGAAATATGCACAGAGCTAGTAATTTGGCAGTAAAATTTAAAACCGTGAAGCTAGAAGGCGTTGTCACAATTGTTACTGGTGGGTATATTAAAACCGTTCAAAAAAATTAAGCTTATGAAATAGGTAGTTATATAAAAGACCATGATGATTGTGACGGCCAGGCTTTAAGGGATATGAAAATTTTCACATATAACAGTAAAAATAAAATAATTTTTCAAATGATACCGAGTTATATTAAGTTAGCAACCTTGCCATTTCAACTAATTGGTATTATGGATAAATTTGTATATATGAATTTCCATATTTAAGAAGTAGTATTTAATTATATTACAAATTATATTTTCTTATGTTTGTTAAATGTAAATGCGAAAATTAAATGTTTTTCTGAGGGAGGTGGAATGTTTTCATGGAGATGACATAACATTTCATAAACATATGAAGGGAAAACATACAAATTATTATACAAATTTAAGTATAATATTTCAAAAATGAAACTTCAAATTTTCCAAGTAAAAACCCTCGAAGCAAACTGTGTTCTCCCCTCAAAATTTCAGTTTTTTTTCCCCTTTCCCCGAGCATTCTCATCTGTAGTTATCCTTACTGATGCACTCGATAGAAAGAAATAGCGAAAATTTTCGTACCACTCGCCAAATATACAAGTTGTTGCGGTGCTGAGGGAACATAGAAAATGTTTTCTAACATTATACATACACTGTAACTTCATACTCTTTTCTTATAGTTTCCTCTCATTATAATAAAAAAGAAATATTCCGGCGTAAGTTACATTGTATAAAAAAATTAGTTCAATTCGAGGTAAATTTCGATACTGATAAAGCGATCACTCTGGCTGTCCCGTTTATGAAAACAATCACCTTTCACGACGTGAATGATTATGCAACGCGCAACTATCGGCCAATCAGGACCAACCCCAGCTGTAGTCTTGTTAGGGACCCGAGACTCTCTGTACAATTCAAAATAACGTTACCCTATGTAAAATAATGATACTATTACAAGGCACTCACTGGCGACTATTTTTTAATGCTATCTCGCACCACTTTCTCAAAACAAAAATCTGTTACATATGCTTTGAAAACATGTGCAAGAGAAATATACTACAATTTTTTTTTTTTTTTTTTTTTAAACAGTTGTGCGAATAAAATATAAAATAAGTTGCGAGTTGCAGTCCTGTATTATTGCTCTAAATTTGTCTTTAAATGTGTTTTCGTGAAAAAAAAAAAAAGTTAATATTAACTTTATTTTTTACAGCCAAAGTTGATATACAGAGGCTGTTCGCACATTTTTTAGACAAATTTGATAAATGATTTTAAAAAAAATGGAAATTTTTTCGAGGAAAAAATTCTGGTAACAACTTATTATGTGTAATTTATATATTATCGTCTGATACTTTCAAATTTATTCTTATTTCAAGATTGCGCATTCAAAAAAGCTGTGAATGGGAAGATGCGTTTTTTTTTTTTTTTTTTTTTTTTTTTTTCCCCGAACAGAAGTATGCTAATTCGACAATCTAAAATGATTGCAAAGCGCATAATATAAAAACTTTTTAGTGCGAAATAAACATAACTATTGATTGGAAAGTGCTATCCCAAAAATCAATACGTATACATAATAAAAAGATACCAGATGGAAAAAAAACAGGGAAAAAAAGACTACATTTCAAAGCTCAAAACGAAGTTTCAGGTAAGGATTTATGACTGTCGCAAATTTATCTTACAGTGGTGGGAAAATAAAAATAAGAAGGTTGGAAAAAAATGTTACAATCAATTCATCATACTGTTAAGAGAATATATATGTTACATCCGATATTAACAGAAAAAATCAATTTCTTTTTATTTCATCGAATTTCAAAGAGTTAAACTGCACCAAGGCAAAGCCACCGCTCATACTTCAAAAACTACCACTGTGTTCGTTGAAAAAAATAAAAAGTCACACAAGTATTGAATTTATACTTTTCAACATATTCATAAGAAGTCACTTGAGGTGCAACTTATGGTTTATTGTGGATTTGGTCTGTTTAAAATATCTCTTTCAAAGCGAGAAACCACCACAAAGGATGGACTCTGGAAAGTTTTTAAAGAGGCATGGAAAGCAATACCCCTGTAAATTTTGCAAAAAATTTTCTATCATGGAAATCATGGCTCAGAATTAGAATCCAGAAACAAGATTATCATATAGATTATTTCAGAAAGCAATTTCATATTTTATACGTTAAAAAAATAACGCCGAAATCGTCTAAGAAATGTGCGAACACCCTCTGTAATTGTTGGAGAATGTATAAATGTGAGAATCCTGAAACTAAACTTAAAAGCAAAAAATAAATAGTATTTAAAATATTCTAAAGGATATAAGATTTTTAGAAATTAAAAATAATTATACAAATCACATGTGAAAGAATTTGCATGTTATTTTTCATGCATTTTATTACTCAATATTATAAAATATTCTATGATATATACAATTTCTAAAAATGATTTGTATAAGTCACATATTGCAATCAGAGAAGCAGGGCCCCGCAAGGCCATTACGCGTTGAAGTGATTTGTAATCAAACAGTTTTTATTTTATTTTATTTTATTTTATTATTTTTTTTTCATTTTTCAATATAAATATATTAAATCTTGAATTATAAGTGATTCTTGTTTCACGACGGCAGTTTTTTTCCCTTTCCCGCGCTGTCGCATACAGATATTCAGTTCAAAACGCCCACTTTGACAGCATTTTCTGAAAAATCTTCGGCCTTTATTGAAAAATGGAAAGAGCTGTTCTATTACGTAGTATCTGAATAAGAGCACTTGCCAATTTCATGTGTTTCAGAACCAAAATGAATTCAGTAATGTGCCAGAAAGTATTAGCTCCTTTGGATTTGAGAACAACCTTAAATGAAAAATGTGTCATGCTCATGCAAAATTGCTCATGTCGAAAAAACAATACAATACTATTAGAAAAAAACGATGTGCCTGTCGATAACGAAACCCCCCCTCTCCTCCATTCCTACCGTTTTAGCAATACACTCATACATATATAAATGTATATCAAAGCTGTTTTTCTTTAAAAAAAAAAATGTTTAATTGGACATTTAATTTAACAAAAAAAAAAAAAAAAAAAAAAAAAAAAAAAAAATCCGAATTTTCGTGGCCTGTCTATGAGGAATTTTTAGATGGAATATTTTAAAAATATACAAATACCTAAATACTTGTTAATTTATCAAAACTTATTAAAATTTATCAAAATTTTAACCGAACAAAAATTAATTCAGAAATGTGTCAGAAAATAGCTCTTTTGGACTTGAGCCAGTCAGAACAGCCGAAGAATTCTGTTCATTCATCAACATAAAGATAACGATCTCGTCTGCATTTATCAGAGAGAGAGAGAGAGAGAGTGGTACAAACGGGACCCACGAAATAAATGAGAGGGCCCACCCAAAATCATTCTCCGGTGACCTGCATAACAGCCCTGGCCAACAAGCTAGGCCATCACGAACGCGATGCCCCCGCAGCAGAAAATATCTTGTTTACGATGGAAGCTGGAGAACTCGTTCATTGGGTCAGTAGCGTCGTTGCGTCGGTTTTTGAGCGATGGCTGTGTTTTACTAGACCAGAGATTTTCCATGTTTTGGCGCGAAAGGACTAAATTAATAACTTTTGGTCATTAACGATTTTTATTTTCGAAATGCTGCAAATAAATAATAAATATATTTTTCTTCACCCAAGGGTTTCTCAACTTTTTTTTTTTTTTTTTTTTTTTCTTTTGTCTTACGGCACATTTAAACGTAACAACGCAACTTCCGCAACTCACTTATATCATAATTAAAAAAAAAAAAAAAAGTTTAAAAAAAGTTTATTTATTTATTTATTTATTAACAAAATTAACATCTTGACGATAAAATCATTAAAAGATATTGTAATTTTTAATAAGGAAGTGAATATTGAAAAATTTAAAAACTTGTCTACAATAATTTATTTTTCATATTACAATTTAATATTTAATGAAATAAATGAGTTTGACAGTTTTAACTTGAGCTTAACTCTGATTTTTTTTTTTTTTTTTTTTTTTTTTAATTTCCATCTTTGACCGACATACCCTTAAATTTTCCTTCTAGTAGTTTTCTTTCTAGTTCCGTAATAATTTTTTATTTTTGATAGCTTAAAATACCGAAAAGCTTTATAAACATAATATTGGCGAATTACTATAAAATACTTTGTATTTAAACTACAGTAGAGTCCCGCTATTCCGAAAATCCGCCTATTCCGAACAGAGTTCAGAAAAAATACCGATTTTTAAACTTAAAAACAGGAAAAATTAAAAAGACGTTCGTGAAAAAACGTACACTTATTGTTATACAAAGAAGTTAAATAGAGACATACGTAGAGCCTAAGTTTGATGAAAACGCCTGAAACCAAATTGGGATGAAAGCTGGTTACTTACAGTACATGTCGACTCCATTTATATAATTCTATAGAATCATTTTTAATCACTGCCAAACACAAAAATAACTAATTTACACACACTTAAGAAGAAAAGTCAGTGATTTTTTTTTTTTTTTTTTTTTTTTTTTTGACGAAATGCACTGAATCGACTTGAGGATGCAATGTTCTGCCATCACTGCATGAACATAACACCATTTGGTGTTGATGAAGCGTGTTGTTCGACGTAGCGTAAGGCGAGGTCAAGAGCATTTGCCGCGTCTGTATGTGTGATATGAGTTCAGTTTGAACATTCACCACATCCGCATTTTCCTCCGAATCGATCTCAGCTGAGAAGTCCAGCACAATTGCTTACGATGTCTTCATCTCCGTATTCTTGGTGGCCATTGTCGTCAACAGAAGTCCATTCCTCAACAAAGCTTCTTCTGCTTCTTCACAGCCAGAGATTTTATTGACTAGTGGAAGTGACAGTCTTTAACTGGTGTAAAAGTTAAAATTCATAAAGATACAACTAAATGTAAATATATTGCTTGAAGGTGCGTAAAAACATACATAAATCATTTAAAAGCACATTAAAGTCCTTTTAAAAATTCAAAACGTTTTCAACCGAACTACTCGGTCATCATCAGTGAAAAACTAATAGTTAAGTTGAGTTGTTAGTGTTTGCGTTTTTCTAGCTAGCCCGGAACAAACCATTTTACTTCAAGGGTGTGGAATATAAGGTGGGATGAGAAAGGTCATTCAATATTTCAAAAATAAGCACAGGTTAATCAATCATGTATTAATTCATTCCAGACTGCGTGGATATCATATGATAATACATCGTTACAGACTATTTCTTTTTTACTAATTTTTATTTCGCGAACACTGAGGAATTTTCGGGACAGAATACAAGAACATGAAGCAGATCTGAGATTAAAAAGACTCCACACTGCGTTAGCAAGATTAGCACAAACTGAACCTATAAAAGTAGATTTCAATGGATCCAAAATTATATTCCGCACAAGTAATCACCAGGAAGCTATCATAAGAAAGTCTCTGGAAATATCTAAAAAAGAAATAGTCTGTAACGATGTATTATTATATGATATCCACGCATAGTCTGGAATGAATTAATACATGATTGATTAACCTGTACTTATTTTTGAAATATTGAATGACCTTTCCCATCCCACCTTATATTTCACACCCTTGAAGTAAAATGGTTTGTTCCGGGCTAGCTAGAAAAACGTGAACACTAACAACTCAACTTAACTATTAGTTTTTCACTGATGATGACCGAGTAGTTCGGTTGAAAACGTTTTGAATTTTTAAAAGGACTTCAATGTGCTTTTAAATGTTTTATGTATGTTTTTACGCGCCTTCAAGCAATATATTTACATTTAGTTGTATCTTTATGAATTTTAATTATTAAACAAGGTGAATTTGCACTGAAATTTTAATTTTTTATTGGTGTAAAAGTTCTTTCAACAAATTCCAATGTAGGCCAGATATTTTTCCCTGATTTTTGTATTGCGCCTTTAGTGGTGTTATCCCATGCTTCAGCCACCCAGTAAA
Organism: Maratus michaelseni; assembly: GCA_963931845.1. NCBI lineage: Eukaryota > Metazoa > Arthropoda > Arachnida > Araneae > Salticidae > Maratus > Maratus michaelseni. The sequence goes on along the minus strand of OZ007590.1, from coordinate 398,615,699 downwards.
TCACACATTTTATTGTAATTTTTTTAAGTTTTTGTTATTAATGAAATCCTTTATTATTATTAATGAAATCCACCTATTCCGAATTCCCGCTTAACCGAACAGTGTTCGGTCCCAATTAGTTCGGAATAGCGGGACTCTATACTGTAGGGGAAGACGGGGTACAATGAAACATTACTTGTAAAATCAGTAAAATTTGTCACAGAATGTTGCATTTTATATATAATGTTATACAACTATATGTCCCAGTTACTGATGTTATTTGGATACATTCACATTTCTATAACATTAGTAATAGAAGATTATTTGTTTTTCATCAGTGAAAGTAAGTTTCTTTACTAAAAGTAATTTTGTTTCTTTTTCCTTGTTATAAGCAATAATTATTTTTTTGTACTTTGTTATCTTTGAGTTGTTGTCTTCATACCTCCAAAACCAAAATAAAAAAATAAATATAAGAAGTTTGTAAATAATTTTTTATTTAGTAACCTCAGTGCGGGGTACAATGAAACACTTGCAGACGGGGTACAATGAAACTTGTTGGAATATGGCCTTTCAATAGAAAAATATTTTGTGAAGAAGATTATTTGTGTTCGTATGTTTTAGATATAGGCTTTGTCCTTCTGAAAATTATTTCCATGGTCAGATTAATGAAACTGAAGAGCTGAAGAGCTGAAGACCAGACGGACGAAACCCAAGAATCAAAAGCGGTGGAATCTTGCCATAAGTTAAGTAGATCATTGCAGGTTGTTCAGCACTATTCATACACCATGCACTAGCTCTAAACTCGTGAAGAAATACATGTCTCTTCAAGAGATAAAACCTTATCCCAAGGCTGGTCCAAGTAAGGTAATAAGAGTAGGAAAACAGAAAAAAAGAGAGATTTGTTCTAACCAACGCCAGTAAAAAATGCTCTTGTTAGGCAATTAAAAAGTAAAAAGAGAAAAAAAGCTAAGAGGGGATTGTTTTCAAAACAAACTCTGCCTGTTAGACTCTGAAGATGACAATGACCCAGATTATTTACCAGCACCAGCTGATCATCGAAGTACTAAGAATGAAATATCCACACATAACATGTGTGACACAAGCAATATCTGTATAAATGATTATATTTTAATCAAGGAGGGTGAACAGAAACATTAGGAAATATATTTTGTTGGAGATATCATAAATTTAAATGAAGTCGAATGTGAAGTACTTTACATAAAAATACTTCAACCCTAACTTTAAATTTGTGCAGGCTGCCGAAAACTTACATTTTTGAAAAAACTCAGATTGTGCTGAAACTTTCACTCCTACCCCTTCGTAAGCAACTGAAAAAAAACCCAGAAATGCTAATTTTTTAAACTGACTTGATTCAATTTAATGTAAAACGTAAGATATTTCTTAAACTGATAGAATTTTCTTACTTTTCATCTAGGACAATAATATTTATATAAAGTTCTTTTTTTGTCTTTTAAAAAATCCATATTTTGTATTTTAATCAAGTTCCTTTTTCAATTCCTACTATTAGCTCACACTCTCTCTATATTTATATATCTTGTTCAAATTTTCAATCGCTAATAAAATATTTTCTATGCATCCACTCAAGTTCAAATACATTTTTTAAAACTTGTCGTGGATGACACTGGATGTTAATACAGTTTTTTCAAATATTAATTCATTCATTAAATTTAATTAATTAGTTTTATATGGGAGAAAAAATTTTCTCCCATTGTTTTCATAAATGAAATGAAAGATTTTCCTCAAATTAGTGATGCCACAAAACTAAAATACCACAACGATGATTATAAAAAAAAATGTTCAATAAAGATAACGTGGGACATTAATGCTGCACGGGTTTATTTTATGTATTTATGATTAAAAAGTAGGAATTGACTTAAAATTTTTGTTTTATATTACTTGTTTGTATTTTATTAAGTTTTGTTTTTGTATTCATCTCATTGTTAATAAAATAAACTATATTGGGTGAAAATTGCTTGCATCATTTGAAATGTTTCATTGTACCCCAGTATGTGTTTCATTGTACCACGTCATACGGGGTACAATGAAACACTGTAAGACATTTACTTTTTGTTATTTTTCAAGCATAAAGATATTGTTTAAAACATAATAAAAATTTATATAGATGGGGGGAAATACAAGATTAAAAGTATGCATTAATTATATTTTTGTGCATGTAAAATTGTGGATAGGAAAAACAAAATAGTAAATTTTGTCTCATTGTACCCCGTCTTCCCCTATACAAAACTTGTTGAATGGTCAAGAAATACATCTATGTGACATTACTTATAAAAACAATAAAATATCAATAAAATCGACGTTTCGTATCGCTTCTGTGCGATCATCTTTAGAGTAAATTTCTCCCACATGTTCTGACTTATTTTTAAGCATATAAACATGATATTTGCAGGCATGATTATCGAAGTGATTTCTGATTGAAGAGTTTTTTTTTTTTTTATTCACTTATCCTAAAGATGATCGTAGAAGCGATACGAAACGTCGATTTTATTGATATTTTAATGTTTTTATCAGCAATGCCGTATACATGTTTTTCTTGTGTAACATTCTGCAAGTTTTGTATAGTTTAAATGCAAAATATTTTATAGTAATAAAAAACACTTTCATTCTCCAATATTATGAGTATATGGTGTAAGTTTTTCGGTATTTAAGCTATCAAAAACTGAAAATTATTTATGGTTAGAATCCAAGAAAGAAAATTTAAGTCGAAAATGCAAATCTTTAAAACAATTTTCAAGTTAAGTTTAAGTTAAAAATGTCAGACTCATTTGTTATTAAATAGTAATAAACAGAAAAATAATTTACTGCAGACATTTTTAAAATTGTTTCCTTAGTCTCTTCATTATTAAAAATTACAATATCTTTTAATGATTTTATCATCAAGATGTTAATTTTGTTAATAAAGAAATAAATTTGTAGTTTATTATTATTATTATTATTATTATTTATGATGTAAGTATAAGTGTGCCGCGGAAGTTTAGTTGTTACGTTTAAATGTGTTGCGAAACAAAATAAAGTTGAGAAACTCCAGTAAAATATCAGTGTTTGACAGGTGGTTGGTTCTGCGGAAAATATATTTTTTCCCGATTAACAACGCGAAACTTCCTGACAAATTTTTTGACTCATTTTTAAACATATAAAAACATGATACTTGCAGGCATGATTATTGAAGTGATTTGTGATCGAACAGTTTTTTTATTTTGCAATAAATACTTCTTGAGTTATAAACAATTATTGTGTCAGAATGGTAGTTTTCCCTTTCCTGTGCTGTCGCGCACGGAAATTCGGTCCAAAACGTCCATTTTGACAGCATTTTTTGAAAAATCTTCTGCCTTTACCAAGAAACGTCGATTACACACTTTTTTAATAAAGAGCATCTGCTAATTTGATACGTTTGTGAACAAAAATTAATTGTCAGATAATAGCCAGTTTGGATTTGAGAACAGCCTTAAGCATTCAACCACACTATATTGTTTACCGCTCAACAACGCGAAACTTTCATACATTTACAGACTCGTTTTTAAACATAAAATAATTACATTTGCACGAAAGATTACTGAAATGTGATTTGTAATCAAACAGTTTTATTTCCATTTTTCGATAAATGGAACGATAAATTACATGATAAATTTGATAAATTACATGTCACTTTAAAAGTGATTGTTGTTTCATAACGTCAGTTTTTTTTTCTTTCCCGCGTTATCGCAACCGAAATTCGATTTAAAACCCACACTTTGAAATCATATTCTGAAAAGTCTTCTGCCTTTAATGAAAAATAGAAAAAAAAAAAAAAAAAAAAAAAACTGTCCGCTTTCATAGTTACTGAATATCATTTGGCATATGCATTTGTAAAGAAAAATAAATTGAGAAATGTGTTAGAAAGTTGCCAGTTTGGATTTAAAAATCGAAGGGGAAAAAACTATTCTTAGGCACTTGTATGTTAATATCTATAAAATTTTTAAAAAATCAGGCAAATAGTAATAAAACTTTGTATGTGAATGTGTCAACTTTGATAGCAATTTTTAAATGATTTTTACCAAACAGCGAAAAAAAAAAAATAAAAAAATAAATAAAAAGGAAAAGGCCCAGTTAAACTGATGGCATTTAGCTAACAGGCTATTCACACTACTTGTATATTTTACTCTTATTTCAAAGAACGAATTGCCCTTCGAAAAATAAGGAAATCGACAATAAACCTGTATACCAATTTGAAACAAATCGTATAATGCTGCATGAAATACCTATTCAGCTAAATTGTGGGGATAACCCCCCCCCTTCCCCCCCCCCTTTATACTAACAAAGAACCTCCAAATCTAATCAGGGAAGTAGACAGAATAAACATGTCAGATATATACATGTATCAGAATAAACATGTATACCAAATTTGAAGCAAATCTGATAATTTTGCATAAAAAACTCATTTATCTAAATTAAGTGTGGGGGGGGGGATTAGCCCACGTTCTCGCCCTTTATACGTAACCAATTACCCCCCCCCCAAAAAAAAAAAAAAAGCTAATCAGGGAAGCGCCTTATCAGAATGAACCTATACATAAAATTTGAAGCAAATCGGTTAATACTGTGGGAAAAACCCAATTATCTAAATTAAGAGGGGATTAGCTCCCCGTTCTCCCCTTTATACTTAACCAATGAACCCCCAAAACTAATCAGGAAAGCGCCTTATCAGAATACATCTGTATACAACATTTGAAACAAATAGTATATTTCTATCAAGAGTTATCGCTTTACATATATACATACGTACATACAGAACCTCCGCGCACATTAGCTTTCAGGCTTTGATAGCCTGTGGGCTAAAAACTGTTCGATTACATAGTTTCAGTGAATAAAAGTATACCTTGCATTTTCATGCATTTGTGAACAAAATTAAAAAAATATATCAGAAAGTAGTCGCCAGTTTGGATTTGAGAACAATCAAAGTATTGCATTCATTCATCAACATGAAAAGTAACGATCTCGCCTGGCATTTATCAGACAGGGAGAGAATGGTACAGACGGGACCCACGAAACAAATTAGAGGGTCCGCCCAAAATCATTCTCCAGTGACCCGCATCAGTTCTGGTCAGCAAGGCAGAAAATCCCTTTGGTTTACGAGCACAAGCACTTCATTCATTCTCTTTGCGCGATGGAAGCTGGAAAACTCGTTCATTGGGTCAGTAGCTTTGCGTCCTTTTTTGTGCAATGGCCGTGTTTTTCTTTTTTTAATAGTTCAGAGGTTTTTCACCTTTGTGCCGCGAAAACTCTCAGAAACTAAATAAAGGCTGTTCTTAAATCCAACTGGCTACTTTATGGCATATTTTTTAATTCATTTTTGTTCGGAAACGCATGAAATTGGCAGGTGTTCTTATTCAGAAACTTTGTAATCAAAAGACGTTTTCCGATCTTTGGTAAACGAAGAAAATCCTTCGGAAAATACTGTCAAAGTCGGCGTTTTGAACAAAACTTCCGAAGCTGCGGCACGAGAAAGAAGAAAAACGTGTATTCACGTGACACGAATCGTTTATACCTGGATAAGTAATTTATTTATTTAAAAAAAAAGAAAATGGAAAACGCTCGCTTCAATATAGACAGGTCTGCCAATTTTATACTTTTATTTTTAAAAATGAGTCAGAAAATGTGTCAGAAAGTTTTGCGTTGTTAAACAGGTCATTTGAGAACCACCTTAATAACTTTTCGTTATTTTTCATTAGTGATTTTCCAAATAAATAAAAGTAATAGAAAGGCCATCACAAAAATTTCTTCTTATATAAATCAAATCGTCTGCAACAAAAATTAAATGCCAATCTATTCGTTCTTGAGATATAGCTATATAATGTCAAGGTCTAACAGAATATAAAGTTTGATGAAATTCCCTGCATTAGATTTTCAGATATAAGCTAATTGCGGAAAACGTGCAAAATGCATCTAAATACAGCGTGGCCTGCTGGACGATTTACATGAAAAACTTATCAGTATCTAATATACGCTATATTGCCAAAGGTGACCGGTCACTTGCGATTTTAGACGTTTTGTTAACTATCTAGAAAAATACACGAGGAATTAACCTGAAACTGCAGGTGTGTAAACAGTATAGGTTATATATTTCCGCGAAGATTTTTTCCCGAAACCCCATAGGGGACTGTCAACAAATTGAAAAAGAACGAGTATCTTTTGGATAACCCTGTAAAAACTAATGTAGCAAAAGCGTTCAAACTAGAGATTATTAATAAGTGGCTTATTGTAATATACTGTGTTCATTTTTATGAGGATAGCATGTATACTCGTAGAGAAATTAAGATTTTTATAAAAACAGTCCCAAATTTCGCCTAGTTTTTTGCTTATAATTTGCAGAGTTCTTAATATAAAAAAAAGTTCTTTTCGGAAAATATGACAAACAATATTGTACATAATACTCTGCAATCAGAATTAAAAAATAATAAATGAAAAATGAGCAGGTTTACTAAAAAATGTTTCACTGCGCATGCGCGAACGCAATCAAAATATAATATACATAATGTATTAGCTAAGCACATAAGAGCAACTTTTGTGAAAGTTTCAAAATCTTAGCTTGAAAATTCTGAAAATTATCGTCGATAGAATAAGCTCGAAATCCGTTGTTCCCAAAAAGAAGCAAAAAGATGAGGAGTTGTATCAAAAAGCTGTTGATTAGTGCCAAGATAGCGTACACAATATTGCACGTGCTACTATATTTGGATACAACCCCTCATCTTTTTGTTTCTTTTTGGGAACAACGGATTTCGAGCTTATTCTATCGACGATAATTTTCAGAATTTTCAAGCTATGATTTTCAGACTTTCACAAAAGCTGCTCTATATACTTAGCTAATACATTATGCATATTATATTTTGATTGCATTCACGCATGCGCAGTGAAACATTTTTTGGTAAACCTGCTCATTTTTCATCCACTTTTTATTATATTTTAATTCTGATTGCAGAGTAATGTACAATGTTGCTTGTCATATTTTCTGAAAAGAACTTTTTTTTTATATTAAGAACTCAGCAAATTATAAGCGAAAAACTTGGCGAAATTTGGGACTATTTTTATAAAAATCTTAATTTCTCTACGAGTATCCATGTTATCCTCATAAAAGTGAACACAGTATATAACAATAAGCCACTTATTAATAATCTCTAGTTTGAACGCTTTTGCTACATTAGTTTTTATAGGGTTATCCAAAAGATGTTCGTTCTTTTTCAATTTGTTGACAGTCCCCTATGGGGTTTCGGGAAAAAATCTTCACGGAAACATATAACCTATACTATACTGTTTACTCACCTGCAGTTTCAGGTTAATTCCTCATGTATTTTTCTAGATAGTTAACAAAACGTCTAAAATCGCAAGTGACCAGTCACCTTTGGCAATATAGTGTATGTCACGGTCTAACAGAATATGAAGTTTGATAAAACTTCGTGCTATAGTTCTTGAGATACAGCTATCGCGGAAATTGTGCAAAATGCAGCATAGCAGCGCCTTTATGCGCGATTTACACTTCTATAATCAGCACCAATTTATGTCAATGTCTATTTTCTGTTCACTTGCTATTTTCTGACGTATTTTTGAATTCATTCTTTTTCGGAAACGCATGAAATTGGCTTGAAACTCTTACTCAAAAACTATGTATAATTGAAGAATGTTTTTCCCTTTTCCGGTAAAAGCAGAGGGAAATAATGCTATCAAAGACTGTTTCAGAAAATTCTATCGAAGTTTATCTCTTGAATCAAATTTCTAGACGTAAGAGTCCGAAATTATTTTTTTTTTTCGCAAACGCATGAAATTGGCAGGTAATCTTACTCAGAAACTATAATTGAACAACTTTTTTCCATTATCGGTAAAAGCAAAGGAAAATGCTGTCAAAATTTGCGTTTTGAACCTAATTTCTGAACGCGATAGTGCGAAATTCATTTGGTTTTTGCATGAAATTGGCTGGGCTTCTTACTCAGAAACTATGTAATTGAATTTTTTTTTTTGCATTTTCCGGTAAAAGCAGAGGAAAATGCTAACAAAAAATTATGTCAAAATTTGCGTTTTGAACCGAATTTATGGACGCGACAGTTAGAAATTAATTTTTTTTTTTTCGCAAACGCGTCTTACACACAGAAACTATGTAATTGGACAACTTTTTCTCGTTATCGGTAAAAGAAGAGGAAAATGCTGCCGAAGTTTGTCTTTTGAATCGGATTCCCTGACGCGACAGTTCAAAATTATTAATATATTTTTTTTTTCGCAAACGCATGAAATTAGCAGGTAGTCTAATTCAGAAACTATGCAATTGAACAACTTTTTCCCGTTATCGGTAAAAGCAGAGGAACATTCTGTCAAAAGACTGTTTCAGAAAATGCTGTCAAAATTTGCCTTTTGAATCGAACTTCCTGACGTGACAGCCCGAAATAATTTTTTTTTTAAGCAGAGGAGAATGCTGTCAAAGACTATTTCAGAAAATTCTGTCAAAGACTGTTTCAGAAAATTCTGTCAAAGTTTGTGATTTGAACCTAATTTCTGGACGCGACAGCGCGAAATTCATTTTTATTTCACATGAAATTGTTTGAGCGTGTCTTACTCAGAAACTGTGTAATTGAACAACTTTTTCTCGTAATCGATAAAAGCAGAGGAAAATACTCTCAAAGACTTTTTCAGAAAATGTTGTCGAAGTTTGCATTTTAAATCTGATTTCTGGTCACGACAGCTAGAAATTAACTTTTTTCGCAAACGCGTCTTACACAGAAACTATGTAATTGGGAAACTCTTTCGTTATCGGTAAACGCAGAGGAAAATTCTGTCGAAGTATGTCTGTTGAATCGGATACAGCTAAAAAAAAAATTTTTTTTTCGCTTATGGGCGTGCAATGCATTCGTATTTTTTTAAATATCTCTTCAGGAGATTTATATTTTTAACTTCTAATTTTTTGAGTGTACTGTTCTTAAAGCTTGTTTCTGTCTTTCTTTTTAGTTGTCAAAATATTTCTAAAATATATACTTAATTTATAATTTTATGTGTTAAAAACCTTAGCGAAACTGAGTAAGATTTTAACACTTCACATAAAATTGAACACATACTTTAGAAATATTTTGACAACTAAAAAAAAAGGAGATATCCTTTAAGAAGCGCACACACACTGCAAAAAATAATTGTTGATTTTACAGTATAAAACTGGCATCCCAGCTGCCAGTATTATACCGTAAAATTAACAGTATTAAACAGTAAAATAAGCAGTAATACGCTGCCTCGCAAGCAGTAATACGCTACCGCGCACTGTAAAATCAGCAATTATTTTTTGCAGTGCAGAAAACAGAAGTTAAAAATATTAATCTCCTGAGGAGATATTTTTAAAGTACGAATGTACTTCACGTCTATTGGTTTAACATTAGTGAGGGGAATTCGAGATTATACTGATGAAAAGCCTTAACCTGTAAAATACCTGTCTACAAATGAATCCATGTAAGAAACATCGTAAAGACGATTGCCTCTCAATGAAAATAAGGCCTTGAAAGTGCATTTTACAACCTGGCACCTGACGCTTTTTGTGCTCTGATGGAAGAGACAGGCTTAGGAGGAATGAACACGCACGTTCCTCATCCAATGCACGCGGTGGATCGATATGAGTTTTCTTTTTTTTTTCCTCCCTCTCCTCTAACTGAAAAGAGGAAATGTCGAGAAAAGAGAGAAGGGGAATATAAAGGACCGAAAAAAACTTCCTATATTACATTTTTAAGAGTTTTTTTCCCTCTTTTTTTTTTCTTTACTTTTTAGGTGATTTTTTTTTTTTTTTTTAATGTAGCTTGAGGTCTTGAGATATTACGATGCAGGTCGAGTTTCGTTATGTAAACGGTGAAAGTGATTGCCACGCCTGAATGAAAAAAAAAAAAAAAAAAGTTGTTGAGAGTGAAAAGTAGTTTACTAGAGATTTTTTTTTTACGTGAATATATTATTACTGACTAGAGCCGTTTCCGGCAAGAGAGAATACTTTTTATGTGTGATATTTTTTATGTAGGCGGAGTTTATTCACTGTAATTTAAACTCGCTGCTTTTGGCACACGCACGAAGTCCATTTTCATTCAAACTGAATCGAATTTACATGGATTCTGATTACTCTGATGAACTTGTATTTTGAGGTATACCAAGAAACCGAATAGAGTTTCCGTTTTTCCATCCCGTATTTGTGATGATTAAGGGATATTTGCAGAACCCGAATTGGAGCTCTCAGTATTCCCAAAATAGGTTTATAATTTCCCCATTTTGGGTAGACTCTGAACTTCAGTTTGGATTGTGCAATAAATACAAAATGGACACTATTTTTTGTTATAAAGAAGTTTTTTTTTATAAAGAAGATTCGCTGTCGAATATTACTGCACCTAGATATCTTACAACATTACAACCCATTTTGGATCGTTTTTTGCTCGATTTTACAAAAAAAAAAAAAAAAAAAAAAAACAGTGTATAGAACGAAATTTTTACCAGAGGAGTGAGATTCCCGTTAAGGCTGTTCTCAAATCTATACTGGCTACTTTATGACACATTTTTTAAATTCATTTTTGTTCACAAATATACCAAATTGGCATGCGCTCTTATTCAGAAACTTTGAAATAGAAACACGTCTTTAATCTCTTGTATTTTTGTTAAAAGCAAAAGATCTTTCATAAAATACTGCCAAAGTCGACGTTTTGAACCGAATTCGTGACTCGACAACACAAAAAAGGAGAAAAGCGTGTCGTCACGTTACAAGAATTGCTTATAACTCGATAAGCAAATTATTTATTAAAAAAATGGAAAACTCATTTCGATTCCAAATCGCTTTAGTATAGTCATAGACCTGCCAGTTTTATGTCTTAGTGTTTAAAAATGAGTCAGAAAATGTGTCTGAAAGTTTCACGTTATTGAGCAGGTCATTTGAGAACCATTCTAATGGTAAAACTCCAGCTATTTTGCGCAACATTTTTAAAACTTGTAAAATGTTGCTAAACTTAGTCTTTTGTTATTACTATTCCTATCATTTAATGAAAGGCCGAACTTCAGGAATATATTTTTGTATAAGGAACTTTAACCAGTAGCACAAAATTGTTTGCTAATTAGAATCCCATGTTGGCCAGCAGTAAGAAATGTCCGTTTTGTCGTACTATTACCAACCAATCATTTGCCAAGAAAGGGGTCCAACAGTAGGCCAAGAGTTAGCTGTTCAGATATCCGTGCAATTTGGTTTAGCCCGATGAACTTATTTTTGGTTGGCCGAACAACGCTTCAAATTAGAGTGACTCTGTTGATTTATTGTTGGCATGTCAACCCTTACTATTTCCCAACGTTTTTCACAAATTGTCAAAGATGCCATCTGTAAGTTCTACTTGGATTGAATACCAAGAGAAGGTGACATTTAATTTATTAAAATATTAAATAACAAATACTTCCGTAATAATCTATAGATGGCAGCACAAAGGCGGATATGATTTTTTTAAACTGATGATTCTTCAAATAACGGAAAATTTCTCCCCTACAACAGAGAACAAAATGGACGAAAGTTTCTTCAAATGGTGGATATTTTCCCTCTTGTAATAGAATAAAAAAAAATAAACGGATATTCTTCAAATAATCAAAATATGCCGGCAGCACTATTGCCTGGAAAATTTCCGTGATTTGAAGGAAGTATTTATGAGAGGGAATGTGTACCAAACTGTCAAAGATGGGCCAACTATCTGAGGAGACATTTAATTTAGAAGTCCCAAAAAGTATAAATATTTGTTAATATTAATTAATAATTGTTTGTGATGCGATGCGTGACAACTTAATACTGAAATGCCTTCACATTTTCTGAAATTTGAATGCAGTTCGTAAAGCACGCTTTGCTCCAATAGAAACAAAAAAAAAAACCCAGATTTGCATGTGATTCTCAAAAATTATCATAGCACTTAAGTATTATCCGTGCCAGAAAGACACACTGCGTCAACATTGGCATTATTAATACTAATTAAAATAAACCTTATTATTTTTATTTTTAAAAGCATCGTTAATATTATATATTACGTGTCATATTAAAGGCAATGGCAGAGGTATTTATGTAGTGAAACATTATTAAAATAAATCTCAAACGATTTTTCCCCATAGACGCAGTAATATACCGGAATTATTTTGAATGTCCGCGTAAAGAAACTGTAGTGCTATGCACACCCCATTCTAATAGTAAGCCTCTTGTAGTGCACCTCAGGGGTATATATCAATTTCAATATGTTTAAAATGGTAAAAAATCATTAAAATAATCCGCAAATGATTTTTCTTCATAGACCGTAATGTAACGGAATTCTTTTGAATGTCCCTAAAGTAACTTATATACTAATACATATACATATTTGACCGTAAAGCGGGATTGGGTTTCTTCCAGAAGCAAGAGTTGATTTATAGCATGGACAAACTGGGCCGTAGCCATGGCTCCTCTGATTTTAGGGGTTCTCAAATTTAGTATGCAGTTTTCGTAAAGCTGTTATTTTATATCTATATTTCGACGTTGCACTGATTATAGTCAATATGTTGAACTATGATAGAGTATAGGATAAGTTTAAAAACAAAAATATATTTATCTAAATACAGTAAACCCTCTCAATAGCGAACACCCCAGGACGAAGGAATTTGTCTGTTATTCGGAAGAGTCCGCTTTCTCCGAATAGCAGACAAATTCTGCGATGCTGCGGTGTCCACTATTGAAAGATTTTATTGTATTTAGATAAATATATTTTTTGTTTTAAACTTATCCTACTCTAGAAAAGTTCAAAATATTGATTATAATCAGTACAATGTCGAAAGAGATTTAAAATATCAGTTTTACGAAATCTGCATGCCAAATTTGAGACCCCCTAAAATCGGGGGAGGGGGCATGAACAAGTTTGCCCATGCTTTAATCAAGGTTCTATACTTCTGGAAAAATACCATTCGAAGTCAAATTGCTTCAATAGTCAGGTCTGCAAGTGCCATGCTTTTGCGATTAAAAATGAATCCGTAAATATGTCACAAAGTTTCGCGTTATATTTAGTGGGGGAAAATTGCTTTTCTGAGAACATTATGACGAACTTTTTGTATAGTTTTGACAGGGAAATCAGTTCTAAAACTTCTACTTTGACAACACTTTCTGAAATATCGGTTAATGTTTTTCTCGAATTCAAACTTATCTACATTCTAACACATTTTTAAATTCAACTTTTTGTACGCAACGCATTAAATTGGCAGGTGCTCTTATTCAGAAACTTGATGTAATCGAACTGTTTTTTTTTTTCCGTTTATCGGAAAAGATAGATGAATTTTCAGAAAATTTTGTCAAAGTTGGCGTTTTGAACAGAATTTCTGGACGCGGCATGCGGGAGAGGAAAAAAGCTTTTTGCGAGGCAACAATCATTAACAACTCAAGATGTAATTAATTTAACGAAAATAGAAAAAACTGTTCAATTATACAAATCACTTCAATGATCATGCCTGCAAGTGAAGCATTATCATATTATGTATTTAATATATATACTAATTTAAAAATGAGTCAGAAAATGCGGCAAAAAGTACATTAAGTTAAAACAAAAGAAAGTACTTAAAAAACGTGTAATTTTCAAATGAAGCATCTATATGTGAAAGAAATAATGAAACGGGATTTCAAAAATGCTCTTACTGCTTATATGCTAGCAACTTTCATTTCATAATCAGATTTAAAGTCAGTTTTAAGTTTAATGTGTACCCAAAGGTGTACATTTCGTTCTTTGTGTTTTTATCTTGCAATTTTTCATTATTATTATTATTATTATTATTATTATTATTATTATTATTATTATTTTGAACACCTAACATTAAAAAAAAAGAAACATCTGTTTTATTATTATTTTGTTCATATGTTTTTTTCATTTTAATTAGTGTTAATAATTTCCATTTGTTTGTAATTAAGAAAATTATTTAATTTATATTATTTTGTTTAAATTTATAGTTTAATTTTTAAATATTATTCCTTGTTAATTTATTTTAAAATCTATGAGCATTTTTTTTCTTTTTAAATTTTATCGTTTAAGTTTAAAGTATCACTTATGCATTTTTTATATTTAATTGTAAATTATAAATAGTATTTTGCATTTAGCAATATTCGATTGATGTTATTTTCCAACGTACTCTAATAATTGGTTAATTTCTATATAGTGTCGATTTTATCTCGTAATTTAATAGTAATTTTATTTTCAATCAGAAATTCAGAAGCACAAAATATCTAACAATGGACAAAATTACGAAAATTTAATTAACATTACAGAAAGTAAGTGCCAAAAAAAAAAAGAACAGAAAAAAACAGTATTTTTCAGCAATAAATTATGTATTTTAAATTTAATTAACTTATTACTTATAACCAAACCTCGATTTAACGATTGCAAAGGGTCCTTTGAAAATTATGAAAAGTTTTCTTTTTTTTTTTCTTTTAGAGTACATATTTCCAGCAATGTCTCTTATTACCCCACCTATACTTATTGCCTAGATAATAAGGGACAAGAGTCTCTTATGACCTCTCTTATATGTAACGCTTCAGATTAAAAAGTGACAAGTCTCTCTTATAATCTCTCTATGTAACGCATCGGATTAATAAGAGACAAGAGTCTCTTATAAACTCTCTATATGTAACGCTTCAAATTGAAAAGGGACAAGGCTCTCTTATAATCTCTCAATGTAACGCTTCAGATTAATAAGGGACAAGTGTCTCTTATAAACTCTCTATATGTAAACGCTTCAGATTAAAAAGTGACAAGTCTCTCTTATAATCTCTCTATGTAACGCTTCAGATTAATAAGGGACAACAGTCTCTTATAAACTCTCTATATGTAAACGCTTCAAATTGAAAAGGGACAAGGCTCTCTTATAATCTCTCAATGTAACGCTTCAGATTAATAAGAGACAAGACGCTCTTATAATCTCTCTTATGTAACGCTTTAGGTTTAGTTCTTTATTTTAGTCAATGCTTTAATATGTGCATCGGTGACGTATAAGCTTCAGGGGGTGCTGCATAACCTTACTACCTGTATTATTATATACTAAGTTTGACCTTATTTAATCTTTGAATGTTATACGATTAAATAAGGCCAATTTTAGCATATAATAATACTGGTAAAGTGATGTAGCATCCCCTTGAAGCTAACGCCACCGATGCACACACACTGGTGTAACATTCATGTTTCCCTACATTAATATCTCTATGTGGAGAAAATTTGTGAAGAAAATAAAGTGTTGTGTAAATCAAGAAGGCCATTTTTTTTTCTTCCCTAAATTAAAATCAAAATTTTATTTATTTCTAATCTTGTCAAGCAATGTTGAAAGTGTTATTAAAGAATGTAATCTTCCCTATAACCCCGGTTAGTTTAACATAATTATTTTATATGAACATTGGAAGTGCAGCCTCTTATTGGCCCCCAAAAGATAATATATAAAAGTTTTCAATAAAATTAGTAAATAAATAAATAAATACAACAAAAATTGCCTTTAAATTTTGAACAAAATTATCAAATATTCATTAAAGCTATGGAATGTAATGCATTTTATCCAAGAGCTTACTAAATAATGAAAAAAAGATGGGTGGTGGTTTGAGTGTGTTTTTCTTACTACCCCATTTGTTACTTATTACCCCTACACACCACCACCACCACCACGACCACCTTACCCTAGTGAAATTTCTGCAAATGTATTTTCTATGTTTAAACATCTTCATGTCAAAATTTCACAATTAAATAGGATGTCAACGATTGTATAATCAGACAATTAAAATTACTGATTTAAATTAGATTTTCTTTAAATCGTTGATTAAAATCATATGTATATATATTTTTAATTTTTAAAATCATGTGAAAATGTATTAAAAATTAAGATGAACATAACTTGCAATTTTTCTAAAGACATTTTGTCTGTCAAATAAATGAAAACGCTTTAAATAACTGTTAATTTAAGCGTAATTGCTTAAGCTTGTAAACAATAAAGTACAATATGCTTGTAAAAGGTTATTTATATGATATGAAAACTTTCATTATCACATTAAACTTTCGTTATGAAAACTATCATTTTATCAGTTATAAAAGTATTTTATTTGCAATTAACATTTAATTGAATCTATTATAATTCACACTGTCAAAAATAAAAGAATGATAACATCTGCTAAAACAGCTATTGTGAAAGAATATTACAGAAGGGAAAAAAACTAATTAGTATCAAAATGTTGAGCATAGCAAGAACTATTTCAATAGAAGTTGAAAGAATGTTTTCGACTTTTAGACTCGTAATCACAGCAAATAAAGAAATCTGTCTGGAATAAAATGTGAAAATGCAGCAAAACCTTTTTTACTTACCCATCATACGTAGTATAGGGCCTTGTAATCGTTTTGAAAATCGAAACAATGTTTTTGACGGATTTACACGTTTCAGACACTGGAGATTCCGAAAAACATATTTTCAGGAAAAAATTTGCCGTCCGTCTGTCTGTGTGTCTATAAACGCTATAATCTCCCGAACAAATTGAGATAAGAAACTTGAAATTTGGTATGTACTTAGTATGTAATAATGAAAAGAAGCCTATTGAATTTCAGTAACCTCGATTATCCGGAACTATTTTTTTCGGACTCGAAATATTCGTCCTGATAAAAAGTATATAAAAATTCTCGAAATCGTTTATTTTAAGGGGTGAATATAAAAGACAATAATAATGATAATAATAATAATAATAAATTTGCATAAAGAATGAAATTGATCGGATAATAAATTGCCGAGATATTTGTAATTCTATTTTCCCCCACTCTTCGATTTGTCATGACCCTGTATTTCATTCAAATTTCAATTCAAAGATATATTTTAATTGTAAATTAGACGCTTAATCTGACGCAGTAAACTGTTAGTTAATAGGATTATCATTTTTGGAGTTATATTAAGGATGTTTCTTTTACGCAATTCAGTCATAGAGCATTTGAAGTTTATGCCGTCCTCAAGCCACGATTTTATTTGAATTGCAATGCATTTTACAAGTAGTTTACGCATGTTTTAATTTCATATTTTATGTTATGCATATCCATGATGGGTAAGTATTACGGTGGCCCCCAACGACTAGTTTAAATTAGAAGCACTAAATGCGAATAATGCCCAACTGACTGATAATAATAATGTTGAGATCTAATATTTTGGGTAGTTAAACGTCGATAGCAAATATAACTGATCATTCCTGCGATTATATTTACTCTGTATGCGTATGTATAAATTAAGAGACATATTTTTCTTTCGTTCCTTTTTTTTTTTTTTTTCTGGTTAGAATACACATACATCAGTACCAGCTTAGATTTATGCAAATAAAATTATTTTACAAAGTACAAATGCAGAAAGAGCTGCCATAATATTTTGTTTGATTTGTCTGTACTGTTAACTCATGAAATTATTTATTTGCAGTTTTTATTACTTCTCTTAATAAGAACTTAATTAATTAAAACATAAAATTATAGATTATACTCCTTAATATACAGAGAAAAATGACACTTTCAAATCTGAGTAAATCGATGTTTTCATTTTGTAATGAAACTTTTTGTTTCAAATAGGACGACCCAATGCTTTTAATTCTGAAATACCAGAAATACTCAGAATATTGAAACACGGACATACTCAAAACTGAGCCCATAGAGGTCAGTTCATACTATGCGACATACTCAGATTTGAGTATTTTTTGCTCAGTTTTGAAAATGTTGTTTTTAGAGTGTAGCATCTAATGACAGGTTTAAATGTTTTGGAAACCTACGATTATTGGTATATATATTTGGTAATTGTATTTTAGTGTAATTACCTTGTATGGGAAGCTATGTATTTGTATTTTTGGTTTATTTTAGCTTTGGAATTAGGTTTAGTGAGACAGATGTAACTCCAATCTGTCTTTAAAGTCTCTTATAATGGGGAAATTGCACGTTTTTCAATTTAACTTGCATCTGATAGAGTGTAAAAATACGAACATTTTGATACCATTTTTACATATATTTGAAACTTTTATAATTCATTAAATCAACTTATAAAACCCAGTTTTTGTCGTGGCGAGAAAAAGCCGCGTCACGTGATAAAAACTGTTCTGACGTCACTACACATGTAAACTAGAGTAAGGCTCCTATAATAGGAGCTCTAAACTAGAGTAGGGTTACTCTAGAGGCTCTAAACTAGAGCTATTATAGGAGCCTTAATGTAAACAAACCCTCTCTGTATTTTTCCCTGTTATTTCCTATGCGATGGCTTGCTTTTCGCTGAATGACTTGCTTTACGCTTTTTTCTTTTCTTAAAAATGATTAGTATAACAAATTAAAAGTATTGTAAATTGCTGTGATAAATAAATAATATTGTGAATTCCAGGTGAGGTTTTTATTCCATCGCGTTTCTAAGAATTTTCATTTCCAGATTTCGATGTAGAAATAAAGTATCGGTACAAGTTAATACCCGTACTACAATATTGTATTTTATAGAATAATGTATACTTTTATTTACTTATTTTTTGTATTAATATTGCACAATATAAAATAAACTGATACAAATAGAATTTATTTTATTAGGGAGGGTGGAATTAACTCATAAAAAGGTTTTTGTATTTATATTTTATACTTGAATTAAGAATTTGGCTTGGTTTCACAATATGTTTTATCTCTTCAATTGTTAAATAAACTGTTTTGAATCTTTGAAAACAGTTAAACTTATTAGAAAGAGCGAAATGTGCTGAGGTAGCTTTAAGACAGCCTTACAGAATTTTTATATAAATATACACGGAAAAAGTTTAATAATTTTTCAAAAAATGTTTCCAGGTGTCTATCCAGACTTTTCTCACAGGCAGGGTCCTGTTTTTGTGAAATTGGGAGAAGTATTTTATATTTGTGAAAAATCTAATTATAATTTTGTGAGTTTGAAAGAACTGTTATATTCAGGTTCTTGTTTATAAATTTTTGACAAGATCTTTTATATATGTAAAAGCTACATAATAGATTCTTTGATAACTTCAGTTGTTTTATGTCAGGTCAGATTTTAATTTTAAATAATTAAATTTGTAAAAGGTTTAGTTTGGAGATGGAAAAAAATTGTGAAAGGCCTATTTTTATGACAAAGAATTTTGTGAAGGGCCTGTTTTAAGGTGGAATGTTTTATGAAGGATCCTGTTTTAATATGAAAAATTCTGTGAAAGGTCCTTTAAAGGACCCAATTTCTTCCTAAACAGGTCCCTGGACTATGCACAGGCAAAAAAATCAAGTAATTATTTTAAATACTGTCAGTTTTGTGAAATTTTCAGAATGTGGGATTGAAGGTTTTATGCTTTATAGAACTTTGCAGATTACAGATGATGTTTAGTTTATAAATTATCTGTTTTATTTTTGTTATAAATTAACAATATTTTTACGGAAAGTAAAAGAGAACTATTATGCAGAAATATTATAATTCTAAAGGTATTTGAAGTAATGTTATGTATATTTAAGTTTTATTGTTGTTCTTAACATTTTAAACATTAAAAGAATTGTGGTATGTTGGAATTTTGGTTCATGGTCTATAAATATTTTCTTTATTCTTTGGTTCTATGTTAAATTTTTGTTACTAAATTAATACATAATCCCTACCTTCCAAATAATTAAAAAAAGTAATCATACAAATTCATGCTTTACCTGCGAATTGAAGTAAAAAAACATTGTGATATTATAGCATAATATCTCTTAACATAATACCCTTCTCTTATGATATTAATGCATTGTTCAAACAAAGAATGAACCTTGAATGATAATATATGTTTATTTCTTTATATGTCACTATAAAAAGTTTACGTGTAATGATATGGCTGTTTGCAAAAGTGAAAAGAATGGGCTCTACTTTAACAACATATTCAAATTCTTAGCACATCTTAAAAAAAAAGCTTTGTACAATATAATGCTTATTTTCAAAATTAAGATACTGCTTTCTTCAACAATATATTCAAATATTTTCATTATTTTTATTTTTTACGAAAGGTAGAGCATTGAGGCAAAGATTGATATAATTTTTTTAGAATCTGATTAATCTAAAATAGGACATTCTGAAAAACTATATTTCAAACAAACAAAAAGTACTGCATCCATTCAAAAATTATACATAAGCAAATAAGAATAAAACAGTAATTAAATAATTTTTACACTTTTTTATTTAACTCAACTTGGTTTTTCTATATGAGGATGGAATCTTGTTATCGGTTGTTTACTCACTTTCTGATAAATTAAGAAATATAAAAAATATGTGCAAAATTGTGTGTTTCGGATGACAGTGCAACATTTTAATATTTTTAGAACTTAATTATAAATTAATACATTAATTTTGACGCGTTTTTCCGCTAGCCCGCCACAGTTGATAAATCGAAAAATATTCTTTGTCGTTACAATTGCATGCGACTTACAACAACAGTGGATTTATTATGCATTAAACCACGGTCGCCAGAAAAGGGCTAAATGGGTGTGAAGCTGCAACTATTTTACATACTAAAAAGTAGAAAATAATAAATAAAAACTATAGAGTGTAATATATATATATTTTTTAAAAATACGTTTTAATAAATTAAAAGTTTCATATTAATTGAATTATGATTATACGTTGAGAAATCAATTTAGAAATCCTAAAAAGATAGTTTAAATAATTCTTTTATTTTATTTTTTTCTTTCCTCTTTCTATACCTTAAAACAGAAATAAAGCAACCATTATACATTTATTTTAATGAATTTACTAGCTCGCATTTTCTACCAAACGTAAAAAAAAAAAAAAAAAAAAAAAAAAAACGTGGTGAATTTTTCATGATCAGGTTCGGTGGCCACGTAGAATTATAGTATTATATTGAGCATTTTTTGAAAAAATCATGAATTACAATCATAAAATGAGAAAAAAGACAATAGTGATAAATTTACTCACATATGTTGCAGTAATTGTTTTTCTGATAGGTGAATACACAATTATTATTGTCAGAAGTTAATTTTTATTCAATAAATCAGTATTAAATAAAGATTTTTTTGTTTTTGTTTCCTGCATTATTGCTCAAAATTTCGTTTTCTCATAATTAATTTGAGTACATTTTTATCCTCAATATAACCTGCATAACACGAAATTATATTCATATCAAAACGAATTATTAAGCATTAAAATGAATTAAGAAAATAATGCTTTTCAAGAACTATATAAATGCGATTTTACCTATGATTTCTTTTGTAATAAAACTATCATTTTTTTTTTCGTTTAAATAAATAAGAGTAAGTAAGAGATAGCTTTAGTTTCCTGTATTTTTACCCACATGAAATGCAGTTTTTCTGCCCTAAAAGTAAATAATAATAATAAAAAAAAAAAAAATCCGACAGCCATAATTTTGTATTTTTTGAATCCGACCAACTTCATCACTTTTCTAAATGAAAATTAATGCAAATGTATAAATAAATAGTGCATTATATTTAGATATGTTAAAATAATCTTTTGACTTTAACTTTTGTTTTTGTTTTTGCGTAAATGCGTCTTTAAAAGACATTTATAATAAGTAAAAAGTAACGCAAAACAGCATGCATGCATTCGACTCTAAAGCAGAATCCGCGTTTCATGTGTAGTGACGTCAAACCAATCCCGTCGCGTTTTCAGATCACGTGGTTTTGTTTTGCTTTTAGCGAAGTTTAAAACTCCAATAACTAGTTATTTAAAATTATTTTTGCGTTTCCGAGTTAAGATTTGAGGAATGTAAAGTCATCTTCATCAATTAAACATAAAAGAAGGCATAATCTAGAATGAGTGCAACTTCCCCATTCTTAGTTTGTAAATTAGCTTTAGTAGAATTATGTTTTCGGTTCGCTTCATTTCTTTTTTCTAGTTCCCTGCGTGAAGCAGTGTTTTCTCACTAAGTTGGTGGGGTGTTGTTATTTTGTTTTGATTTAATTCCAACAACCCTTTGTTTCGGGTTCGTCTTTGAGCTGTGATATTGCTGGGTAGTGAAGGGGAGGTTTTACGCCGCAAACCCTCACAGGTTGGTGCTCCGGCTGGGGGATCTTGTTTACTTAGATATCATCTTTTACCTTATTAAACGGTAAAGATTTGCAAAATTATTTTGGAATTGCTGGAAAGTGTTACATAATCTATGCTTGACGCATGATTTTTCGTTCTTGTATTTTTATGCTATATGAATTAAGTCGAGAAGAAGGTAAAAGAAGGTCTTCATGTAAAACATTCTATATCCATTGCAGATCTTCCATTTTCTGACTGCGTAAAGCAGTCCAAAGCAAAGACACTTTTAGCCATGGATGTATTATAAATTTATTATGTATTATAAATGTATTTATCATACATCCATGCTTTTAGCATGAATGTTAATTTTCAACTTTGTATGCTGTTCCGTCACATTTTTGAAATGATAAGGTAATTTCGTATTGCCCGTGCCAAGAAAAGATAGATAGGCAAAAATGGTTGTCAATCGCCAATCGTGTTTATCGTTGCCAATCGTGTTCGAAAAAGTAATTTAATATACATTTATTAAATACCTAACATGTTAAAAAATGACAAGTAATACAGAAGCAAACTAAAATAATACAAAACAACAGTTTCGTATATAACCATTTATTAAATACAAATAATCGGGTTGGTGGCTTTTAATGATAAAAAATATATTTACGATAGTTTTATTTCTGTTGGTATGTTATGCCCGTTAGAATGAAAATGTAATATATGTATAACCATTAATGAAACATTACCGTAACACAAACAAAAACTATGTAATTATGAATTAGTATGTAATAATTAATTGACAACGATAGTGTTCCCCAACACTCTGAATATAGGTACCATATTTAAAAGAAGAAGAAATTAAATTAAAAATTGAAAAAATGAAATTTGTGGAATTTAGACAGAATTTTCAAGTCCCAAATGCCTAAATACCACAAATAAAATGGGTGGTTTCATCATCATATTGGCCATAACATTGCTATATATATATATATATCCTTTATATATAAAGCTAGGAATATATGCGTACATATGTTTATATACTGTATCATATTATGTAGTTATAACAAGGCTGCTACGATCATCAACTTAACGGATAAACGAAGTTTTATATTATTAAATTCGAATACAACAAACTTTCTTAGAATCACCCTCTTAATTAGAAGAACAAAAAGGAAAATTTTTTTTAAATGTAAAAACCGAAATTGTACCAGGTATGGAGGTAAAAAAATATATAGTTAAAGCGAAATTGATTGGTCAGATGTTGTCACCGTCATTATGACGTCAGCGTTATTCACGGGCATGTTTTTCCTTTATAATATAGATCAGCGGTTCCCAAACTGTGGTACGCGTACCCCTGTGTGTACGTGGTGAAACTGTTGGGGGTATGTGAAAATTATATTGGTAATGGCGGCTAACGCAAAAAATAAAACTTAAAATGAAAACAGAAAACTTTTCGTTTACAAAGAGTGACTTGTGTAAAATTAAAATAGGCTATTCACATAACATAAGTGAAAATGCCTAAACTTAGTAATTGGTGGATCATATGTCGCCATTATCTCCGCCCACTCCCAATAATATCTTGTGATTTCACATGTGTCCCTCCTTTTCTTTTATTGTTTTCTTTCTAGTAATTCTAGAAATACCAGAAAAAAAAAACACGAATCGTATCGAGCCTTCTGGTTCGATTTTATATAAAGCCCATTTGAAAGAAGGCGATCATTTTAGTGTGCGACTGGTCAACATTAGCACAAATTCTTTAACTTTGATGAATGGGTGTTGAATCTCTTGTTTGTGAGAGCTTAATTTGAAATATTTAGCTAATATTTAGTGTTTTGAGTGACTTTATGTTGATATTGTGTTGTGGTATTCAAAATGGATAAGTGGTAGAAAATTTGAATTCTGAAGAGAACTGCATCTAATAGGGGTAACTAGCATAAGAACATAACGAATGAACGAAAGCAAAAATATACTTGAATGGGTTTATGTGAAAAGGAGTACGCATAAATGAAAAATCTAAGCAAGGGGTAACGTAAGAGAAAAAAGGTTGGGAACCGCTGATATAGATAAATCCTCCGTGAACAATATTCCATGATCTCAGTAACTCTTGTTTTGTAATAAACGTCAAGGCTACGATCATCAACTTAACGGAAAAGCGAAGCTTTATATTATTAAATTCGAATACAATAGAATCTTAGAATCATCCTCTTAACTGCTATTCATAAATCTAGAAAGAAATTAAAAAGAAGAAAAAACGAAGGCAGAAGCAAGCAAACAAACAAGAACGAAAAAAATAATTGAAAGAGGAAAAACATCTTACTTTAGACGTTTTATGTGCCAACCAATTATTATGCATGACTTTATGCCTTTGAGGAAGAGATCATTTTTTCCACTTTTCCTTATCTAATTTTTTCATCTTTTTAATGCAAGTCATTAGTTGAGTGGGATGCTTTTTTTTTTTTTTACATTTATCCCCCCCCCCCTTTCTTCGTAAGTAAATTAAGTAGATGATGGGGACTTTTTTTTCCTCATCTTAGTAAACAGAATGGCGTTTTATTGTGTGTCTTTATCGCTAATTATAAGATATTTTCATTATGCTTTAACTCCGAAATTATTTAAACATGATAAGGACATTTTCAATTAGTTATTTTAGCTAAAAGGTGTGCAGTGTAAATTAAAGATTTTATAATACTTTTGTGCAAAATAATATTTATTCTGTGCATTGTTTTCCCTTTATAGATCAATTTAGATAATTTTTCCTCGTCTAGGAAACATAATGGCGTTTGATTGCATCTTTTTATTGTTACTTTTAAAATAGTTTCATTATTCTTTAATTCTTTAAATATTTGGACAATAAAGTGATTTTTTCGTATTTATCCAGTAAACATTTTTTATTAAATTATTCTTTTTTTAGTTAAAAGATATATGAAAATAAATTATAGATAGATAATATGAACTATGAATATTATAATGATTCCAATATAGAATAATGTTAATGAAATACACATTCATAAAATACTTTGTAACATGCATTTATAAAAAACTTTTTAGTAACATACATTTATAAAATACTTTTTGTGCATACATTTTTTTTTTTTTTTCATTTATAATAGATCGTTTTAGAAAAATGTCCCTCATTTAGTAAACATCATAGCTTTTGATTATGTGATTTTATTGTTAATTGTAAGATATTTTCATTATACTTTAATTCGAAAATTATTTAAATATGAAAGGTATATGCTTTCTGTATTTATTCAGTAAAAAGTTTGTAATTAATCAATCCTTTTTATTTAAAAGATAACAAATAAAAACTTTAGATTTTCAAATGCTTTTCATATTAGAATAGTATTAATTATGTACATTTTTCCCTCTTTATATCACATTAGAATGTTTTCCTCGTCTAGTCTATAATGGCGTATGATTATATGTACTTTATGGTTAATTATAAGATATTTTTAATATGCTCTAATTGAGAAATTATTTGTGTAATAAGAGTGAAGTTTTCAGTTTTTATCAATTAATAATTTTAATTAAAAGATAAGTAATATGAATTATTGATTTTATAAAACTTAATTGTGTGTATATTAATTGTGTGTGTATTTTTTCCTTTTTAAAAATAACTTCAGAATTATTTTTTATTGTTTAGTCAAAATAATGGTTTTTAGATTGCGTCCGTAATTATATAAATACGTACCACCTAATAGTAGGCGTATGGTCCGTCCGCCTGTCCGCATATAACAGCACAAAAACTACCCAACCGGATGGTTTGAAATTTAATATATATAATCGTTGCAGAATTTTGTCGAGTCATTCCCCATTTTATGAAAATCGAATCGAAACTTAAGAAGATATTAAAAAAAGTTTTCTTCTTTCTATTAAAACTTATCAAACGCAATTAATTCAATGAGATCCCATGATAGGTAACGATTTTAGGTTTTCATGGTGATTACGTTCTATTTAAGATGGAGTCCTTAAGTATTATTGAATTTAAAAATCGAATTTGTATACTAAAATTGCTAATCATGGCAATCCTATAATTTACCGACAATTTTTTGGATGATGTTTCCGGAGCAATAAATATTAAATTGGAAAAGAGACTAAACATGAATTTCAAGTTATTGGAATTTTCAAAGCTAGGCTTAAATTTCCTACTGGAATTTTCAGTAAATGTCAACAAAAGATGAAATGTTGCCAACTTAAAATGTACTTATTTAATTACGGAAATTATTCATATCATAATAACAGACGATATAATACATTTTGTTTCAGTGAAATAATAACGATGATTTTTTTTTACATTGTCTTGTATTGGATATTTGCCTATAGTATAATTTTAATGTAACAGAATCGCAAGGAATTGTTTGTGAAAGTGTATTGAAACTTAACTTCATAAAATAAAATTAATATCTATAATATGAAAATCTGCACATAAAATAAATTTTGTATTCATGCATTTTTGCGTAAGAGTGCAACAGCTATTGCACCAAGATATGAATACTTATAAAACTAGTTATAGTACGAAAGCACGCATTTGTCACGTTTGACGTACATTTTCCAACTTGTTTATTACGTGTGTCAGTTTTATTTATTAGGATATTTTTGTTATTCTTTAACTCAGAAACTATTTAAATAAACAAGAAGATATATTTTGCAATTATTCAGTAAGTATTTTATAATTACTCATTTTAAGTTGAAAAAATAACGAATATAAACTAGATAGATTATAAAGCTCCTTATGCACAATATTGTTATTTTTATACACCCCCCCCCCCCTTTATACGTCTCTTTAAAAAATTCCTTCGTGTAGTAAACATAATGGCGTTTTATTACGTGTTTTTATTTATTATAAAATATTTTCATTTTACTCTGATTATTAATTTATTTGTATAATAAGTAATGTTTGTAGTATTTCTCAATTAATAATTTAATTAAAAGGTAAATAATATGAATGGTTGAATTTATTAAAACTTCACTTTCAGAGCATAATATTAATTCTGTGCATATTTTATTTTCCCTTTTTAAATCCCTCCAGAATTTATTTTATCGTTTAGTCAAAATGATGATGTTTGATTAAGAGTTTTTCTCATATATTTTCTCCCTCGTCGTTTCCACCTCGATGGCATTTAATTTTGTGTTTTCATAGCGCTTTAATCAGAAATCCTTTATATTATAAAATGATGCCTTCCGTAATTATTCAGTACTTACTTTTGATTAATATATTTTTTAAATGGTGCGTAATATAAACTATACGACTTTTATAATATTTATTTAGAATAAAGTTAATTCTGTACATATTATCTACAAAAAGTAACTTTTCAAAAGTAAAAAAACAGCCAAGCTTAAAAAAAAAAAAAAAAAAAAAAAAAAAAAAAAAAAAAAAAACGAAAGTTGTGGCTAAAAAATGGTGTGATATCAAATTTCCAAGCTTTTATTATCTACAAAAACAACTTTTCAAAAGTAGAAAAAGCCAAGCGTAAAAAAAAAAGTTGTGGCTAAAAAATGGTGTGATATCAAATTTCCAAGCTATTATATTACTTATTTAACTTTTTTCCATTAAATAAGTTATCATATATATAAGTCGAGTGCCTACGTATATGTTAATAGAAATCGTTTTCTCCTTTACTAAATACATCCTAACGAGTTTCTGAAAATGCTTTTTTTTTTTTTCAAATTATGCATGATGGGCTTGGCGGCCATCTTTGCATATTATTCACAAAATTCTAAACACTCAAATCCGTAGTTCAAAATTATTATTTAAGCAAATGTTTTAAGCGTTTAATTTATATACTTGTATGCTCTGAAAATTGTGTCTTAAGATAATGATGACTTATCTTAAAGATTCATCTTATGATTTATTTTTTAGAGCAATTAATAATTTCAAACTAGTAAAAATCAATTTCTCAAAATATCAGTCTTATCTAATTTATCTGTCCGTAGTTAAAATCTGAAGTTCGAAATTGTTATAAACATATTACAGTGCAAACATACTACTCTTTTACTTTAGAAATTTGGATGCTTAGAAATATGGAAAGATGGCCGCCAAGCCCATCATGCATAATTTGAAAAAAAAAAAGCATTTTCAGAAACTCGTTAGGATGTATTTAGTAAAGGAGAAAACGATTTCTATTAACATATACGTAGGCACTCGACTTATATATATGATAACTTATTTAATGGAAAAAAGTTAAATAAGTAATATAATAGCTTGGAAATTTGATATCACACCATTTTTTAGCCACAACTTTTTTTTTTACGCTTGGCTTTTTCTACTTTTGAAAAGTTGTTTTTGTAGATATCATTTCTTTTTTTTAAAATAGATTAAACATAATTTAAATAATCTAAACATGAGAAATAATTTAAAATTACATTTTACTTTCAGTCATTGTTTAAAGGGTTAACTAGAAATACCAGTAGATTTTTCAATTAAACTAATTACACTCTTAAAAACAACATACTAAATATGGCTTGTTATAATACTTGTTATCCTCCGTTAAAAAATATCACTGACTTATCCATGAAATGAATAAAAATAGAATACGTACATAGCGTGTCAGTGCTGCATTTGATATGAAACGTGATATCACGCTCTTTTATTATTAGCACTAGCTGGCTTCGCCCACTAGCGGGCCCTTAATTTTATATCGGGGCCTCGAATCTTGTAAAATCTCGAATAAGATAAACCTCGAACCGAACGAACCTCCGACCAGGTTCCCCGCTGCCTTCGGCACCGGATAATCCCTTAATTTGCACATCGAACAGTATAAACCTCTAACCGAACAAACCTCCGACACGGGTCCCCACTGCCTTCGGCACCGTATAGCAGTCGTTCTGCGCACGCTCCAGTTCCATCTTCCACCACCAGGTAGCGCAATCTGTTCTATATGAACCTCGGGCACTGAAATCGTTAAGGCTATAGATGTCGAGTCGAATGAGCTATACCCCGTCGTGATCCAGCCCATAGAACCAGAGATAGGAAACGCCCCCTGGTGGTGAAAAAACGAACTAAAATCAGAAAGCTCTATCGATGTCGAGTCGAATGAGCCATACCCCGTCGTGATCCGACCCATAGAAACAGAGATAGGAAAGCGCCCCCTGATGGTGAAAGCTAATCACGTTTAGGGGCAAAGTGGGGGGATGAACACCGGAGATGCATAATAGGAATAAGCGGTCACAGACCTTTCCAACGATGTATCACATGAGGGGTATGTGCAAAATTTAGAAATCCCCCCCATCCCTGCATAGTATGATTAAGCGTTCACAGACCTTTCCAGCGATATATCACATGAGTAGTGTCGGGGGGGGGGGGCGCAAAATGTGAGGGTGACACCTGTGATGCATAACAGGAATAAGTGGTCACAGCCCTTTGTAACGATATGTGACATGACGGATATCGTTAAAATTTAGAAAAGTGTCCCCCCCCCCCTTGTGTAGGCAAAACACGCTCCGCCCCTCCCTATAATTTTTGACGTGGCTTTATTTTTAAAATTTATGTTATGTGTTATAAAATATCGTAAAGTTTCAAACAGATAGCCTTATTATACTTCCTAATTTTGTTCACGCCCCTCCCCATCTCCTCCCCGAAATGTGACGCGCCACTCTTTTTTATAATTTTTTTTATCATGTCTTATAAACTATCTTAAAGTTTAAATCAGATCGCATTGGAATTTAATATATTTGCTGAAATTACTATTATATATAGAATAATATAGAAATAAACCCTCCTTTAGCTTGTAATTAAGATATACGAACAATTTTTAGAATTTCTGAAAACTGATTTTTATTTATTTATTTATCTATTTATTTATTTTTTGTTTATTTATTTATTTATTTATTTTTGCGTTGCCCTGTGCATGTTTGGAATTTCTTAGCAATTTCTTAGATTTACATTATTTTATTCAATTAAACATTGTACTGTTACAATAAATTTAAATGGAAACTTCACTTCTAAAACAAAAATAACACAGGCCTACAAAATTTAACTTTTTATGTGGGGTTTTCATGAATTTATGTAAATTGTAAGAAATCTGCTATGCTTATTTCAAAATAATATCCATTTTTATATATCACGTCAGGATTTCTTTCAATTAAGAAACTAAGAATTTGGAATTTGAGAATATACAATTTACACAACATTCATTTAAAAATGTACAAAAAAAATCAGATAAATAAATAAAATCATATATACATATATAAATGTGTGTGCATGTTTTATAAGAAATTATATTCTAGTATATACAGTAAAATTACTTTTCTTTATCATCAAAAGAACGCTTGTATCCTTTAGCTTTTGAAGCTGGTTTAGTGTCTCTTTTTAGCCCCCAGCAGTAATCTGCCAACATATTTACATTCCAGTGTCCTTGATAGCGTTTTTCCATGCATTTTATGTCCTGGTGAAATCTCTCACCTTGTTCTTCACTCATTTCACCAAGATTTTCAGGAAAACATTCAAGATAGGGGTGCAGAAAATGCATTTTTAAACTCATGTTACAACCTAGTTTTTGAAAGTTTTGAACCATTTTTTTCAATGATCGTTGCGTAGTTAGGATCTTTGTAATTTCCTAAACATTTCTGAGTAACGTGTTTGAAACTAACCCAGGCATCTTTCTCGATTAACTTAATTTTTCCCTCAAAATTTTCGTCCTTCATTAACCATCTCATATCTGGGCCAACGAACACATCTTCTTTGATTTTATAAATTCGATAAATGTGGAAAAACTTCATTTAAATATCGAAAACTATCCCCTGTTTTATCTAAGGTTTTTACGAATTGTTTCATTAAACCTAATTTAATGTGCAGGGGAGGCAAGAGGACTTCTTTTGGATCAACTAAGTTCTGCCGAATCACTTTTTTTTTATATCCTGGATTTATACAACTTCTTGATGCCATATTGCTATAAGAAACTGACAAAACAAACGTAAGATATAAATAAACGAACAAAATAAATGCATGTTCTCACTACAAATGCGCCTTCTCAGGCAAATATCAATACATAAAGGGGCGCCATCTATATTTATATTTAACATCCTTTAATGCAGTATTGTATTTTAACATTTATTAATGTCACTTTACTAAGAAATTAATTTTTGTTTTTATTAAAAATGTATCTTATTTAATAAATATTACACATTGATTTTATTAAGAGGCACCCCCTTCTTTTTTGTTTTGTGAAAAAACTGTGGGTGTTAGAAAAAAACTAATGTCATATTTGTGATCAGCGTGACTGATTTACTAAGAAAAAAGTGCCATTCTTCAAACCCCAGATTTGTGTTGAGCTGTGTAATTTAACAACTGGATTTCATTAATTTATAGGAAAATGACGTGAAAGGTATTCCTGCGAACGAAATGCCTGTCCTTTACCGTGTTTTTTTAAAGATCTTTTTAAAAACGTAAATTATATATTAAAAATATTTTTTAAAGCATAAACACTACGTCTGATTAATTTATTTTACAATATTATAAGAACACGCATTTTATCAGACAATTAAATACACTAAACAAACATGAGTGAAAAATTAACCGTGGGCAGGACTCGAACCTGGGACCTTGTGCATGCCGTGTTAACGCGCTGCGACAGAGCCACCCAGACCTATATCCTTGAGCGGCAATTTCTCATACTTATTCATGTTGGAAACAGTCATCTGCTACAATTTGCAGTCATATTTAATTGTCTGATAAAATGTGTGTTCTTATAATTATGAAGTTTTATTTTTTTTTAAATATCTTCAAAAGAAAATGGCTGACTTGCAGATGAAATTTGATGTGTTTATATTATAACCTGTAACTGATTTGTGCTATTTTAATACAGATGGTACATGGTCGTTGGCGGGTTTTATCTCTTATTTTGCATAATTTTTTAATCGCCAAGTTAATTAACAGTTTTTTGCTAATTAAGAATAGAAAATATTTTTTTTTACACTGAATTTTATAAAAGCACATAGATTACGTAATTACTTGTCCAAAAATGCAATCCTTTTTTTATTCTGCCCAATATTAAGGCCTGTAGCTTGTTTGAAAAAAAAAGTTTGACGAAGAAAAAAGTGATCATTTTAAGTAACTCGACGTTTTTAAAAAAAAAAGCTATATCTCTGTTTATAAATCACTTATGAAGATGAGTTTGGTCTTAAATTGAAGAAATTCTTCCTTAGATTTTTCTAGTTTTCGTTTTTTTTTTGTTTTTTTTACGACGCTTGGTTTGTTTGATATCTGATATTTTAATCTGGTATGTTTTGTCGATTTAACATTGCGAAGTTGCTTTCTGTATATAAGCATTAGCGGTCTTTATTCCAGTTCTTGGCGTTGTTTGTGTGGCGTTTTTTTTAAAGCTTGGCTTGGCAAAGCGACCGCCCTGCTTGATAGTACTTATTTAACTTTTTTCCATTAAATAAGTTATCATATATATAAGTCGAGTGCTACGTATATGTTAATAGAAATCGTTTTCTCCTGTACTAAATACATCCTAACGTGTTTCTGAAAATTCAATTTTTTTTCAAATTATGCATGATGGGCTTGGCGGCCATCTTTCCATATTATACACAAAATTCTAAGCACCCCTATCCGTAGTTAAAATCCGAAGTTCAAAATTGTAACTTAAACAAATATTTTAAGCGTTTCGTTTATGGACTTGTATGTTCTGAAAATTGTGTCTTAAAATAATGATGACTTATCTTAAAGATTCATCTTATGATTTATTTTTTAGAGTAATTAATCATTTCAAAGTAGTAAAAATCAATTTATCAAAATATCAGTCTTCCTCAATTTATCTGTCCGTAGTTAAAATCTGAAGTTCGACATTGTTATAAACATATTACATTGCAAACATATTACGCTTTTACTTTAGAAATTTGGGTACTTAGAAATATGGAAAGATGGCCGCCAAGCCCATCATGCATAATTTGAAAAAAATTGAATTTTCAGAAACACGTTAGGATGTATTTAGTACAGGAGAAAACGATTTCTATTAACATATACGTAGCACTCGACTTATATATATGATAACTTATTTAATGGGGAAAAGTTAAATAAGTACTATAATAAAAGCTTGGAAATTTGATATCACACCATTTTTTAGCCACAACTTTCGTTTTTTTTTTTTTTTAAGCTTGGCTGTTTTTTTACTTTTGAAAAGTTATTTTTTGTAGATATCATTTCTTTTTTTAAAAATAGATTATACATAATATAAATAATCTACTCTATGAAATTAACATGAGAATGTTATGTAAAATTACACTTTACTTTTAGTTATTGTTTAAAGGGTTAACTAGAAATACCAGTAGATTTTTCAATTAAACTAATTACACCCTTAAAAACACCATACTAAATGTGGCTTGTTATAATACTTGTTATCCTTCGTTAAAAAATATCACTGACTAATCCATGAGATGAGTAAAAATGGAATATGTACATAGCGCGTCAGCGCTGCTTTTGAAATCAAACGTGATATCATGCTCTTTTATTATTAGCATTAAATCCCATTGATTGGCGAATCTTTATAAAACGTAGTTAATGGTGAAAAGTAGCAAATATCTTAGCAATTTCTTAGATTTACATTATTTTATTCAATTAAACACTGTACTCTTACAATAAATTTAAATGGAAACTTAACTTCTAAAATAAAAACAATTTAACAACTAGATTCCATTAATTTATAGAAAAATGACGTCAAAGGATCTCAGCCTGCGAACGAAATGCTTGTCCTTTATCGTGGTTTTATAGAAATAAATTAATCACATTC
Source organism: Maratus michaelseni (assembly GCA_963931845.1). Taxonomy (NCBI): domain Eukaryota; kingdom Metazoa; phylum Arthropoda; class Arachnida; order Araneae; family Salticidae; genus Maratus; species Maratus michaelseni. Next base: position 398,581,968 of record OZ007590.1, on the reverse strand, counting down.
AGTTCCATTTCGAAAAGTTTGTTTACGTTTGGAAAGAAACTTTAAATGCCGATAACTCTTAATGTATACATTTCAGAAGGTACCTCTTAACTCAAAATTAATTTTTTTTAAAGATCTTTCTAAAATTGTAAATTTTATATATATTAAAAGCATGAACACTACGTCTGATTACTTTATTTTACAATATTATAAGAACACACATTTTATCAGACAATTAAATGCACTAAACCAACATGAGTGAAAAATTGACCTGCGCCAGGACTCGAACCTGGGACCTTCAGCGTACCGTGCTAACGTTTTACCACTAAGCCACCCTGATCGATATTCTAACTCAGCAATTTCTCATTCTTATTCCTGTTGGAAACAGTCATCGGCCACAATTTGCAGTCACATTTAATTGTCTGATAAAATGTGTGTTCTTATAGTTATGAAGTTTTATTTAAAAAAAAAATATATCTTCAGAAAAAATGGCTGACTTGCAGATGAAATTTGATATGATTAACCCGTAACTGATTTGTGCTATTATAATACAGATGGTACACGGTCGTTGGCGGGGTTTTATCTCTGTTTTGGCATAATTTTTTAGTTGCCAAGTTAATTAACAGTTTTTTGCTAATTAAGGATAGAAATGTATTTATTTTTTCACTGTATTTTATAAAAAGCATTTAGATTAGGTTATTACTTGTCCAAAAATGCAATCCTTTTTCATTTCTGTCCTATATTTAAATCTGTAGGTTGTTTGAAAAAAAAGTTTGACGAAGAAAATAGTGATCATTTTAAGTAACTCGACGTTTTTAAAAAAAAATCTATATCTCTGTTTATAAATCACTTATGAAGATGAGTTTGGTCTCAAATTGAAGAATTTCTTCATTAGATTCTTTTAGTTTTCGTTTTCTTTTTCTATGACGCTTGGTTCATTTGATATCTGATATTTTAATCTGGCATGTTTGGTCGATTTAACATTGCGAAGTTGATTGCTGTAAGTAAGCAGTAGCGCTCTGAAGTCCAGTTCTTGGTGTTGTTTTTTTGGCGATTTTTTTTTTTTTTAGCTTGGCTTGGCAGAGCGACCGCCCTGCTTGATTTAGACAGCTTCAGTTTTTTCCCCACAGTAAATAAGATGGCATTTGAGTATTTTATTTTTATTTTTAAGATATTTTCTTTATACTTTAACTCATAAATTATCTGTATAATAAGGCGATGTTTTCCACGCTTATTCAATAAATATTTTTATATAATAATTTTAACTAAAATTTAAATGATATGAACTATGGATATAATGTTCTCACGTTAGAATAATGATAAATCTCTACATTTGTTCCCTTTATAAATCACTTAAAATATATATGTAAAAAAAAAAAAAAAAAAAAAAAAAAAAAAACTTCCTTCGTCTAGTAAACATAATGACATATGATTTATGCGTTTTCTTTGTTAAGTCTAAGATGTTTTCAGTATGCTTTAATTCAGAAATTATTTAAATAAGAAAGGGCTGATCTCTATATTTATTCAATTAGTATGTTTAATTAATCATTTTTAGTAACAAGATAACAAATATAAACTATGGATATTATAATGCCTTTCATATTAGAATAATATTAATTCTACATTTTTTCTCCCTTAAAAACTTCAGGAATTTTTTCCTCTTTTAGTAAACATAATGGACGTTTGATTATATGTTTTTATTGTTAAATATCTAAAATGTTTTCATTATGCTTTAAGTCAAAAATTATTTAAATAAGGAAGAGATGTTTACGCAATTATAGTATTTTTAATTAATCATTTTTAATTAAAAAATAACGAATGTAAAGTATGAATATTTATAATTTTTTTCATATTTGAATAATATTAATTCTGAACATTTTTTTCCTATTTATAGTTCATTTCAGATATTTTTTTCCTCATCATAATGGCGTTTGATTACGTGTTTTCATTGTTAATTCTAAGATGTTTTCGTTATGCTTTAATTCAGAAATTATTTAAATAAGAAAGGGCTGATTTCTGTATTTATTCAATTAGTATATTTAATTAATCATTTTAGTTACAAGATAACAAATATAAACTGTGGATGTTATAATGCTTCTCATATTAGAATAATTTTAATTCTACACATTTTTTCCCCTTAAAAACTTGGGGATTTTTTTCCTCCTTTAGTAAACATAATGGCGATCGATTACATGTCTTTATTGTGAATTAAAGATGTTTTCATTATGCTTTAACTCAGAAATTATTTAAATAAGGAAGAGATATATTCTGTATTTATCTAATTATTATTGTTAATTAATCATTTTTAGTTAAAAGGTAAACGAATATAAAGTATGAATATTTATAATGATTTTCATATTTGAATAATATTAATTCTGAACATTTTTTCCCCCTAGTTCACCTTAGAATTGTTTTCCTCATTTAATGGCGTTTGATTATATGTTTTTATTGTTATTTGTAAGATTTTCTATTTATTCTTTAACTCAGAAATTATTTAAATAAGAACTGCATTTATTAAGTTAGTATATTTTTAATTAATCATTTTTATAGTTAAAAGATAACGAATATAAACTATGGATATTATAATGTTTCGCATATTAGAATAATTTTGATTCTGAACTTTTTCTCCCTTTATAAATCACTTTAGTATATTTCTTTATTCCTCTAAGTAAACATAATGGCGTTTGATTATATGATTTTATCATAAACTAAGCGACCCGCTTCAGCTTCGCACGCGTGCCACGATGGTTTAAAGCTGTCTCTAAATACATTTATCTGTAAAGTTCAAACTCAACATGATTTTTAATTTGCACAGATAGAAATTACAGATTTCATTTGAATTTTTTTTTTTTTAAATTCTATCAAGTAAACTCACTGTCGACGTCATACATAAAAATTAAACTGGAAATGCAAAAGTCGTCTGTGAATGAGAGATACGATTTATGAATACATATAATTTTTTTTTTTTTTTTTTTAAATCGTCTGCTACGACTTTCACGGTAATCATATATATCAGCGTTTCCCAACCTGGGGTACGTGAAAATAATATCGGTAATTTGACTCTGCTCCTGACTTTAGATTATATACAGTGTCTCACAAAAGTGATGGGACACTTGTGCTTTATAAAAAGAAACTGCAATAAAATAAATAAACAAGCATGTGCAAAAATTTTTTGGGTGTGTTTCATATTTAAAGTTAGTAACAATTATTACATAACATACATTTTGTCAAAATATTAAAATATTAATTTAGTAAAAATACAATTGTTCAGAACGGAGCAAAAAATGGCTCACATAAGTGATGGGACACTTACTTTTCCATCAAATATTTATCCACAAATTTTACTTTTTAAAAGGTTTTAATATTTTGTTGGATTTCCTTTTACTTTTAAAACATGATTTAATCTTTTTGGGATGGATTCGACTATTTTTTTGTGATTTCTGGAGTGATTTTACCCCATTCTTCTTGAAGCACCGATTTTAGTTGTTGTTTTGAAGAAATGGTGTGTTTGCGAATTCTTGATTCCAATTCTTGCCAAATATTCTCTATGGGATTTAAGTCTGGAGATTGTGGTGGTGTTTTTATTATTTCAGGACAGTTATATAGCAGCCAGAGTCTAACGTTCAGAGCAGTGTGCTTGGGGTCATTGTCCTGGTAGAATTTAAAATCGTTATGAAGGTTCAATTTTCGTGCTGAAGATTTCAAATTTTGCTTTAAAATATCAATATACTTGTACTGATCCATTATACTGTCAATAAAAACAAAATTACCAACTCCAGCGGACGACATACACCCCCATACCATAACTCCTCCTCCACCATGTTTTACTGTTGGTACCAAGTTCTGTTTGCGAAGTTCTTCCCTGGGTTTTCTCCACACCAAGATTCTACCGTCAGAACCAAATATATTAAATTTACTCTCATCAGCAAATATAACTTTATTCCAGTAATCAGAATTCTTATTTATGTTGGATTTTGCGAAAGCTAGTCTGAGTTTTCTATTCTTTTCACTTACGAAGAATTTTTTCCTGGCTACTCTACCGTGATATCCAGCAGATCGAATTACCCTTCTAATAGTTTCAGGATTAACAATTATTCCATATAATGCTTGTAAATCAGCAGCAACTTTTGAAGCACTAATTCTTGGATTTTTTTTAATATTTCGAACGATAATTCGCTTTATTCCATTGGATAGCTTTGATGGTCAGCCAGGTCTTCTTTTATCCTGAATCATATGATTCTTTTTATATCGTTTAATGATATTGAAAACTGTTGAACGACTCAAGTTAACTGTTTCAGCAGTTTTTCTAATAGATTTTCCACGTTCAATATGCAAATTAATAACTAATTTTCGAATTTCAGGCGAAGTTTCTTTTCGTTTAGCATTCATGACTACACAGAGCTAAAAAACACAAAAATTCCAAAACAAACTGGAGAGAAATACTGCAGACGATTTTATAAATTATTGCCATTTGCTTTTAAGTAAAAATAAAACCCCAAAAAATATTTTTATTGCTTATTTCAGGCGATTTTTGTTGCATATATAATGGTGTCCCATCACTTATGTGAGCTATTTTTTGCTCCGTTCTAAACATTTGTATTTTTATTAAATTAATACTTTAATATTTTGACAAAATGTATGTTATGTAATAATCTTTACTAAATTTAAGTATGAAACACACCCACAAAAAAAATGTGTACATGTTTTTTTAATTTATTTGATTAGTTTCCTTTTGTAAAGCACAAGTGTCCCATCACTTATGTGAGACACTGTATGTCTTCGTTTGAACCTAATTAAAAAAAAAAAAAAAAAAAAAAAAAAAACTCAGCTACATGAAACTTCTTTAAGGATTTCCATTGTAAGCCACACTGCAAATCCCGGCAACACAATACAAAACGCAAAACTAACACAAAAACGGGCCGACTTTTGCACGCATAAAATGCGTTCATAATGTGTTTCCAAGTGTTCTCGTGTGGTGAAACATGTTTTACTCCTGGTGCTAAATAATGTGTTCGTGAGGTGTAGTTTTAAACACTTTTTACACGCATCGCTTTTTTAAACGCATTCACAACACATGTTTTTAAACACTTTAAAACACAATGTTATGCATTTTGGGATGCATTTGAAGCAGATAACGTGATGCGTATGCATCGGGAGGCATATTTTCGTAATACAGTTCTATATTTGGGAGATTTATTTTCTTTTTCTCCCTAATTTCTTCTGGTTTTATTACCTTGGGTCGCTGCCCACAGTAAATTTATCCTTACAATTGACAATTGTAGGCATATGCAGTCTCTAGGTACCCCCTTTTTTCAGCGTTTGCTCAGTTTCTTCCAGCAGCCCCCCCCCCCCCTCCTTCTATAGATATTCTTTTTCATCTCACTCCACTTTTCTTCCGTTTCCTTTTTTTTCCGTTATCACAACCTTTGAGAGCTTAGATCCTCCTTACCCTTATATATATTTTTAACATTATCTTTACCCTCCATTCCATTGTGTTTCTGGGGTATCCCAAACAAGTACCGTTTGGTTGTTCTCCTTAAATATGCCTTTATTTTTTCGATAGGGGTCTTAGTTTCTGAGATAGTAAGGGTTTTTGCCCCTTATTTTCAAATTTACTCCTTTGACTCCTTTATATTTTTTTGTATGCTGTGTTTTTACCTTTTTCGGATTATGGGCCTATGCCCTCTCTTTCCCTAAATTTCTGTTTCATTTGGACATCGTTTGTAAGCTTTAGCAGATTTTTGCCCCCACCACCATGTGGCACTTTTGTTATTTGTATGTTTGTACACATACTATTTCTTGTTTTCTATTTATGCAACTTTCATCTTTGTACCTGTAATCTTTTCCTCCTCCACGCCACTTTACATCTTTTACTCATTCTTTCCTTTTTATTATCTTACCAGTATCTGGCCTTTTTTTGCTAGTTCTATTAGCATCTTGCATATTCCCCGGCAGAGGGCGCCCTCTTGCGTATTTTTAAAAAAACATTTAAGATCACATTTGTTTCTTACTTATTTTAATGATGTTTATTACTGTATGTTCTAAGAACCAACTGTGATCTTATTATTTTTTTTTAGCGCAAGAAAGAGGGCGCCCTCTAGCGGGCAGAATGATAACTAAAATAAAAATGGGGGAGGGGGGGGATATGCAAAGTCAATAATGCCAGATGCAAGTAGAACTAGCAGAGCAGGACAGATACTGGTAAGATAATAAAAAGGGAATACTGAGCGTCCTCTACTGCAGAAGATGGGAAGTAATGTGGAGGAGGAAATGACTACAGATACAATGAGGAAAGTTGCATAAAAATTGAATAATTAGAAGACAAGAAATATTATGTGTACAAACAACATACAAATAACAAAAGTGCCACATGGTGGTGGGGGCAAAATTCTGCTATAGCTTACAAATGTTGTCCAAATAAAACAGAAAATTAGGGAAAGATAGGGCATAGGCCCATGAACCTAAAAAGGTAGAAACCCAGGATAGAAAAAAATATAGGGGAGGAAAAGGAGTAAATTTGAAAATAAGGAGCAAAAGTCCTTCATATTTCAGAAACTAAGACCAGCTATCGAAAAAGTAAAGGTACATTTAAGGAGGGCAACCTAATGGTACTCGTTTCGAATACTCCAGAAACAGAGTGGAGTGAAGAGTAAAGATAATGTGTATGTAAGGGTAAGGAGGAGCTAAGCTGTCAGCATCTTGATAACGGAGAAAAGGAAAGAGGAGTGAGATGAAAAATAAAATCTATAGAAGTAAGGAGGGGGCTGCTGGAAGAAACGAAGCAAACACTGAAAAAAGGGGGTACCTATAGAAAATGCATATGCCTACAATATTGCCAATTGTCGGATAAATTCACTGAGGGTAGCGACCCAAGGTCATAAAACAAGAAGAAATTGGGGAGTAAAGAATGAAAATAAAACACATAAAGCTATAACTGTATTCAGAGACTATGCCTCCCGGTGCATATACATCAGATTATCTGCTTTAAATGCAATCCAAAATGTATAACATTATGTGTTAAAGTGTACATAAACAGGAGCAGCAGGATAAACTGGAAAACTGCTGGAAGAAACTGTGCAAATGCTGATAAGAAAGGTATCTATAGAAAATGCATATGCCTACAACTATAGGATAAATTCATTATGGGCAGCCAATCCAGGGTGATAAAACCACAAAAAGTTAAAGATTAAAGGGAAAAACCCTCCAAAGCTAGAACTGTATCCCGAAAGCCCCTATAGCCTGAATAATAAACACTCTGCTTCCTCATATTTTAGTTAATAACAAAAGAGATGGGAAAAGCCATTTCACTGAGAAATTATGACTTAAAATTAGAGAGAGAATCAGATAGAAATAACAACTTATAGACTGGTATCATTGAGAAACAACTAAGACACTCCAGATGTCCATACAATTAAGAGAAATTATGCTTCTTGAAAAGCATCTTGTCATCGCCTAACACTAAAGGGCATTACCTGTGTTGCAGACAGATTTTTAAAATAGCCTGTACAATGTCATCAATTTATCTATGCTTTCGTGTATCCTTTTAGTACTTACTTACCTTATAATCTTTCAGCATTTTAGCTTGAACCAGTCAGCACACGCGCTGGGATAAAATCTACCCCAGCTCATAACTATTACTTAAAAATGTGCGAAAATTGTTAGTGAGCATTCTGAGCTTCATAGTACCTTTGAAGCTGAAATATATCAAGATGTGGACAAAAGGGATTTACAACCGGTTGTGGATTTTCTATTCTTTTGTTATAAAACTGTCACGTGGGAGGAAATTTACTCCATGCGTGTTATAACGTAATGCATAATGATAGGAAAATTTTACGTTTTAAACGTTTACAACTCTTTCACATACAGTTTCGATATATCGGTTTTATATTTTTTTTTTGTATTTTCATGGCTGAATTCAGATTGTAAAAGCTTTGTATGTAATGCTATGCAGAAAAAAATCTTAGTGCTAGGTTTTATTTATTTTTTGCTTTAAATATAAAAGAACTTCTTATTTTAAATTAAATTATGTTCTTTATTGATTTACTGTTTATTTCAAAATATAAGTATTTGTTTATAATCAAACCGGTGGGAAATTGACACAAGAAAACCAATTGGAGTAGATTTTATCCCACGCGTGTAGTAACGTAGTGGAAAGAGACGCGTGTGCTGACGGGTTAAAGAAAATAATTCTAGCTGTAAAAAAAATCCTCAAAATGGCAAAAATCAGTAATATTTTATAGAAACTAAATAAAATGCTAAATTTGGTATTTAAAATATTTACGTGTGCTACTAAATTAATTATAAATATATGAAATGTTTGAAAATATTCACACTTACTGCCAACAGAGGCATTTTTTCAAAGATTTTATTATGTATGTTTTCAAAATTTTGATAAAAAATATATTTTATTAATAAAGCTCAATTATTACTACTAATACTTAATATACAAAATCCCATTAAATTTACAAAAATGTGCTCGTCTTATCAAGATTTTAAAAATATACCTTATTTAATTTTCCATGTATACTTTTATAAAACCTAGGAATATTATTGGAAATGTTTGCTATGCCACAAATTTTAACTTCGGTTACAAATATTCTCAAAATAAAAATGACAGAAACACTCAGAAATCTAACTTTTATTAGATTTAATCCAATATATATTGCTCATTTTTTTATTTTTTAAGTAACAACTTTGATTGGAAATTTCTCCATTCACAATAGTTTTTACAATTAATCCTTTCAGACCTATTGTGCATTCTAATAACCTACTCTTTAATTATAAGTATTATACTACAGAGGAACATTTCTCTTTTATAAACAATACTGAATAATTTGAATATTTTCATGCATAGTGTGGAACCAATAGATATGCAAAATTTAGTGAAAAAAGGTCAGGGATCAAACATTTAATTGTTACCTTTCATTAAAACAATTCATTCATTCAAATTTTTTCAATAACACACGTTTAAAGTTATCAATAATTTATTTTCGAAATCTTTCTATAAATAAACTGCACTGGAAATTGAACAATTTGTTATTTACATATTAATAATAGCTAAATAAATTGTAATGAAAATTTTAGATAAAAATAAATAAAAATACTTTGGAAAGGTCTATACTTTTTCTCAAGTTTTCTATATCTTTGCAAAAAGTCTCCATGTTTTTATATTAATTCTAAAATTCCCAAAAGACTTAAATATTTTCTAATAGATAAATACTTATGGTAATCTGTTAAGATTTTAATTTAAATTAAATTACAAAAGCATTGACTTTGGGTTTTTAGTCTCTCACATTCCTAAATTTTCCTATGCATTTTAGGCAAAACATAACATTTATTACAAAATACCTTGAACTAAATTTTTAAAAAGTTGAGTGAAAACAATGTTTTTTTTTTTTTTTTTTAAATATGTGGTTGATTTAAATCACGATTCAGATCAAGCTGATTTAAATTTTTTTAAAAACCTTGCACTAAACAATGTTTCTAAGGGCTTTTTGTCTTAAAAAACACAAATCAAAATAATTAGTATTCTTTCAATTCAACTTGATTACATAAAATTTTACTGAAAGTACAAAAACATTGAACACCAATACCATTGCACACCAATGGTGTGTTTGTATGGTAAATTTTTGGTGTACAAAATGCAAAACCAGATTGTAAAAGCATAGAAGTTTTAAATAAAAATTTACTTCAGATAGATAATCTACATCTTTGTATTAACTTCACAAACTTTGCTGATTTTTCCACACAGTGTATATCTAAATTTTTCAACATAAATGAAGAGTTAGAAAATATTTACATTTGCTAACAACAAACTCATTTTTCAAAGCTTTTATTAGTAAATATGTATTTTCGCTATATTTTGATTAAAATAATTTTTACTCTCTGTAACATATAATTCTTATCAAAAAGATCTTTCATCATGGTAAATTCACATGGTAGAAGCCTAAAAAGTAATACAAATGACAAGTAACGCCACATAGTGTTAAGCTTATAAAACAAGTACTAATAATGTTATCAGTAATATATTTTTAATATAACCTTATAAATGAAATGAACTTTATTTTCGCATTTATATCTAAATGAGTCTTTTTTTTTCTTATATTTACCTTGGTGTGAAACAAAAGTAGTATTTCATGGTCTGTACTTTTATCTTTAAAATTTCTTGAAGAGACTCTCGCATTTAGCAATAAATATGATAGCAATGATATATTTTGTGATTAATTTTAGCACCTCATTTAAACATGTGAAAAGTTTTCGGGTGCTAATATCTCTATTTGCATAATACAATCATAGCTGCCAACTGCTAAGATTTTTTAGGATAACTGTATTTTATTTAAAAAATTCTTCATCTTATTGCATCACAGAATTCTACGATATGAAAAGGGAGAAATTTCTGTCCTTAATTATTAGTGCCAAAGAATCTGAGCAGTTGGCAGCTATGAACATGATAAACAAGAATCATTTCTGGATAACTTTATTAATTTTAAGCAGTATTTTAAATATTATTATAATGCATTTTCTTCATTTCGAAGACATATGCCTATTGTCTACCTCTTCCTTTTTGTCTTGTGCACTGTTTACAATTGTTTCCTATGCTGCAAAATGTCATGTTTGCTATAATGTACATTAATGTCTGCCGTACACTAAATTTATAACTTTTCATTAGAAAATCCTGATGTTTTTAGCACTAAATTTGTAATTTAGGAATCAAACAGAAATCCATAATCTGTGTCAAAACTGCATTTAATAGAATTTTTTGAGTATTTTGCCAAACATGAGCATAAAAAATCTGTACGAGAAACTTCTTCATTTGAAAGAAATAGAAATCATCACAGGCTATGTTAAATTCTGATATACCTGAGCTACAAGTATACATATTAACAATTGCTTCTTTCTTCTTAATACTGGTACTTATAAATACCACTTCATAAAACACTTTAAAAATAAAGTAAAAAAAAATATATATAATTAGACAAATAATATTATTTCCCAGACCTTAAAATGTAAGTAAAAAAATTACAATGTGTTGAGATGTTTCACAGCAGAAACTTAGCACTGCATATCACACACGAAAATGAAAACTAGAATGAGATACATAGGCAAGAAAATCTCATTTTTTTTATTCACAGGACTATTATTGTATCTATTGATGATAGAGTAAAGTATTTAAAATTGATCCTGAAACATACTTTAGGTAATGGATAAATCAAATAGTTTTTATAACATTATGATTCAATTTAAAAAGACTCTGAGCATAAAGGGTTAAAACAATCAGTTTTAACCCCCTGCGTGACATACTCAGAATCCTTGATTGTTCCTATTGGTAATTTTGAACTGAAAACTTTTCTTATTTAATCACAGAATAGTGAATAAATTAGACTTAGCGATTACATTTGTAATTACATTAGCCAAAATTTTCTTACCAAAATTACTGGTAATAAAAAATTCAAAATTCTGTAAAGGACGCTTGTCGCAAAGATGTTAAATATGCACTTGAATAGTTTATTTGTAAAAGTTTCTTAATCTAACATATTGCAGAATGAAAAGACATACAAGATTCGTTAAATGCAAAGTCAAAAAAGTTGTCTAAAATCATTAAAATTATAGATTAAATTTAAATATACAAGTGTCTAAATGTTTTCATGTAATTATTCTGGTAGTGATGGTATTTTGAACTTTTTAAGGTATACTTTCCAAAAATTGGATAAAAAACTTTTTTTTTTTTTTCATTTTATTTTTGAAATTTGAACGTGTAACATTTATTTTTAGTCTACAACATTACTTTCACAAAATAACTAATAAGGGAATGAGAGTATAGCAAATATGGAATTGCTACCCTAAAAATTCAAATTACCCCCTGTGTGTGTGGTGTGGGGGGGGGGGGGGGAATGCCCCACATTAGGAACCACATTTTTAGAGTGAAAATGGAGAATAAATTAAATTTCCATTATTTATGTTTTACTGTTTACACTCACAAAAGAAAAGAAAAAAAATTATATATCCAAATATAAGTTTCAAATATAGTTATAAAGAATAAACATATATTGCTTAAGTACAAATTAATGACAAAAAAAATGTAATATTTTATAATATTAGAATAATATTATAAAATATAATATTAGTATATAATATATATAATATTAGTTTTCTAGAAGAGAGGAAGAAAAAAATAAAAACCTGTAGTTTATTAGGAAACTTATTCAAGATATTGGTCATTTCAATACTTATTATTTTGTTTGTTTATTTGTTTCCTTCAATAGTACAAAAGAAATGTCTCTAAGAATGGTTATTACTATTACTCAATATTTAAATAAATTTACACAGTATTTTAAAACTTATTCATTAACTCAAAAAGGTATATTAAGAGCAAATATCAAAATTTGCATACTCCATTTAAAAAAAAAAAAAAAAAAAAAAAAATCAAAATACAAGTTTTAAATATATCAAATCGTAACTGCCTTGTTTATCCACAGAATTTACAATATTTTTTCCACAGTTAAAAAATTGTGGTATAACTGCACGGATTTTGCATAATGTAAATTGAATTAATGAGTGCAAAAACAAACTTTTTTTTATTCAATAAATCAGATAAATTTCATAGATTACTGAAAGGAAACATTTTATTAAATCCAAAATTCTACAATAAGAATGAATTATATAACAAAATATTTAAAATAATAGTGATACAAACAAATCCTTAGGTGCTTCATAGGCCAATTTGTAGGATACTTTATTATATTCTGCAAATAGTCATTGCTATCTGAAATTAAAACCATAAGTAATCAATTAAGTTGAAAACTCTCTACATGATGGAAAACATGCAAATACTTCACATCCTAAAAAAATGGTATTTTTATTTAACATCAATTAAACAAAAAAAAATAAATTTACTTAAAAAAAAAAAAAAAAAGCCTACTACATTTAATTTTTTAGTTATTAAATTGTATACTTAATATCTTTCTTTACACATTCAATATGTTAATTATGATATAAGACTGCCAGTTTATATTTAATTTTAGATACTTTTATGTATTAGGGGCTGTGCATATATAATGTTATAAAGCTATCTCCAGGAAGAAGTGGGAGTCTCTTTGATATCTTTATTATTTTTTATCTAACCAAAATCAATCTTTTTTTTTTTTTTTTTACGACCTTTCTTTAGATTAAAAGAGTTATCTATTTTTATGAAAATACAAAGTTATTATTAAAGCCATTAAATTATTTTAATTTCATTACAAAATAGGTAATACCTCCAACATCCGGCATTCAAAAAACTAAAAAAAATTTTTTTAAATAAAAAGAATTTGCAGACATTGATAACGACATCATTAAAGGAAAGGGAGAGACGGGGGGGGTCTACAATTATCATACAGTCAAAAACATTATATATGCAATGTACTGCCACTTAACTCTATTTCATTTAAATAAGATTGGATTTAGGTACAGACCACATGACAACTAAAATTAGAAGGGAGGTTAAAATTAAAATTGAGAATATTCTTTTACTTTTGAAAAAAAATTAAATGCCTTGGGTGCGTTACAAATATAGGCGAGGTTAAATTTGGCAGGACCAGCAAAATTTTCAAAGTCACTTTTTGACAATCTTTATTTACATTTTTAAATCTCATCATATTGTTAAATCTTTATAAGTAGATTTAAGAGTTTATTTCCACAATCAGATTGAAGTCAGTTCCTAACTCTAGTAATACATAAATCGCAATTCTGAAAGAAAAAAGGTATTTAAGAGTCATTGAACTAGTTTGCCTTGTGAACACATTTCTTCTTTTTACAACATAGTACAGTAGACTCCCTCAAATCGCACATCATTTCAGATGTAAACAATGAGACTTAAGATGTAAACAATGAAGTTTAAAAAAAAAAAATTATTCTGTACACATTTTAATATGGAATTCTAGTTAATATGATTTAACTCTCATGTTTTCTCATGAAGGAAGCATAAATTTATTTCTGAAGAATTTCAAGATAGTCTTTATATCAGTGGCAATATCTTTTTAACAAATACATTTATGTATTAATCAAGCTTTTTGGTTATTAAGTATGGCTAAACATGAAATAAAACTTTAATAATTCACATCAAAATCTTTAAATAACAGTGTATATTTATAAGGACAATTTCACTGAATGCTTCAAGGAAAAAATATCGCATCACTATGCATATTTAGTTATGTGTTATGAATTATTTACTTAATCTTTACTTTTAATATTAAAAAAAAAAATTAATTTTGTTAATTTTTATTATTTTACTTTATTGTAAAGCATTCATTATAATTTCGAGTGCATTATTAAATTCAGATTACTGTTTAAAAATATAAACAAAACTGACCAGAAATCTGCAAAATTCTAAAATCTGCACAATCTTTTGTTTTAAGCTATGTGGATTTAAGAGAGTCTACTTTATACTATATTTGCCGATATTTTTTCTTTATGCACTTTCTTACGACTGAACAGAAGCCAAGACAGCTTAACAAAGAAGTACCTAATGTGCATTACAGATTTGATTACTACCAAGCCATTTTTGCTACATGATCATACTATACATTTGGCATAATAAACTGGTTAGGTCCTACACATCAGTCACCAGACATAAAACATTTATATTATGTGACAGACATTTCTTAGAAATTTACTTTACAAAATACGCTTAGCTGAAAAAAAAGGCCACACAAATACAGGGTTACCAGAATTTGACCAATCCTCCTCCTCCGAAAAAGCCAGTTGACTGAAATACAGTGATTAATTTTTATAAACAAATATTCTGGGTAGCTTGGCTGGTAAGAATCCCCACCCTTTTTTTTCTAAGAAAAAAACAATTTTCATTGTTAAATATATGCATGTCAAATTGATCTTTGCTCTAGAAACACGTAAATGAAATTATCTAAAAGTGCTGTATAAATGGGACAAAATATATTATTTTCCAAAAAGAACTTCCTTTCCCTTTTAAATTCTAAAGAAAATATCCCTCTGGAAAGAAAAGACACTTTAAACAACTTTGTTCACATCATTTTCAGATTTTCATAATATAAGCCTTCAATTTGACAGCTCTTCTTTGATTAAAAGCAGCTCAGAAGCAAACTGCAAGGTTTTGAGTAGGCAAAAGTCTAAGGATTAAATCCCTTTCTCCACACACA
Organism: Maratus michaelseni; assembly: GCA_963931845.1. Taxonomy (NCBI): domain Eukaryota; kingdom Metazoa; phylum Arthropoda; class Arachnida; order Araneae; family Salticidae; genus Maratus; species Maratus michaelseni. Next base: position 398,566,837 of record OZ007590.1, on the reverse strand, counting down.
CCCTCTAATACACTTACAATGCTTTCCTAGTATTTTTGCATTAATTTAAAAAATATCCACAATTGCTTTTAAAAAAAAGTAGAATTTCACTTTTTGGAGATACTTGATTAATATATAGTAAAACCTTTGTAATGAACACTCTTGAAAAGCAGACGTCTCAGCAAACACATTTTCATTTCTCAACATTTACTAGGAATGAAAATTTATATGACAACATTCCATTCATATGACTTTAACTCTGAATAGTGAACAATTTCTACTTTCCCAAGATGTGCATTATTCTGAGGTTTAACTCTACTTAGGCTGCAAACAAACCAAGCTGTTGCGACCAAAGAAAAAAAATATTTTTTTTCTGTTGAATAATATCACACTTGAGGTTTGCAAGCATTATTAAAATAATTTGTAATTGAACAGGTTTTTTTTTTTTTTTATTTCATTAAATTTACAACTCAAGTTCTAAACGATTGTTATTTCTTGACAAATGTTCTTCCTCTTCTATATTGTTGTATCCAAAATTCAATTCAAAACACTAACTCAAACATCCTTAATCACTTTTTGATTTAATATTGTTACCAAGAAATAATAGAGTACTTGCATATTATCCGGGCCAGGAGATAGATTGCCAATCTTATTTATTGTTACCAATCATGTACAAAACAGTAATTTATTATTAGATACATAACATTGCTAAAAATGATAAATATAAAATAGATAAACAAATAATAAATGAGCAATAATAAATTAATAACAAAAAAATATTATTTATAATAGCAGTTGTAACACTGACCTGGCCCGGATAATATGTAGGTACTACCAATAATACAAGTAACAAACAAGATTTGCATTAATCAGGTACATCAGAAATGAAAAAAAAAAAAACAGTTGAAATTATTTCAAGCAATACATTAATAAAATATTCTTATAATTTAATCATATTATAACTGATATTTTTTACAATTTTGCATTAATTAAGAAAATACACAAAATGGTTTTAAAAAGATGAATTTCAACCTTTTGAAGAAGCTCTCACGTATGTTTAATTTTTTGCTCCTCCATTCCATAAATAATATTCTAACATCTTGAAGAATGACATATTGAAGAAATACATGTATAAAATAATAAAAAATGTACAAAATAGTACATATAAATATATGTTATTTAATGATATGAAAAACAATTACCGAGTAGACAGTATTTAGACGAAAGATGTTAGCTTAGATTAGCCAATGCCTTTTACTCTCCTCAGACTTTGCATTCTCCAGGGGCTTGGAAAATTAAACAAAGGTGGCTGGCTACCTGTCTGTTTTAATTGTTTCCATCAGTCCTTTTGAAACTAGCTCATAACTTGTTCAAAGTGATCTGACAGATAAATAAATAATAAAAATAAAAGGCTTTAAATAATGCACAAAGATTAAAATTATTAAATATGATTGATATTTAATTTCCCAATACAGGAACCTTTTTTTTTTTTTTTTTTTCTTTTAGCTTGGCATAATTTGGGTTACAGAAAATGGGATTTCTTGCCAAATAATATTAATATATATAAAAACAAACTTGATTAACTTTTATGCTTGTTTATATTATATATGTTTATGTATATATAATATATAATATATATTAAAAAATTTAATCCTTTATATAAATATATATTTTTGTTTTTTTGGTACTTTTCGGTTAGCCGGGCGCCAGTGATATATGTACAAGTACATTTATAGATATATATGTATATAAATACATATACATACATACATATGTATATATATGTATGTATGTATATGTACATGTAGATATATGTATATATATATACATATGTGTGTATATATACATGTATATATATCACTGGCGCCCGGCTAACCGAAAAGTACCGTTTTTTTTATATATACAATTTATAGTACTTTTCAATTAGCCGGGTGCCAGCTCGGCTAACCGAAAAGAACCCAATTTACTTCTGTTTGTCTATAAAAATAGATAAATGGCTTCTTTTATATTAAATAAATTGTACAAATAGGGAAAAAAATTGTATAATCTGTATGAAACAGTGAATAAGTTGCCAGAAAATATGCATGAACAATTATCCTTTTCTTGCCAAGGTCATTTTCTCTATTTTGCCAAGACCTCTACACTGAAAAAGTACCAAGTTTTATTATAGAGACTGCAGTAAAGTCCTTTTACTAGAGATGTAAAATTTCTAAAAATCTTACGGTGATGAAAGAAAAGCATCTTTTCTGTAAAAATTGATTTAGCTTTTTAGCATAATAAATTTTGTTCTAATATTTTTTTACAAAAAAGAAAATAAAAAGTAACTTCAAAATTAATGCAAACTAGAATTTTTTTAATATATATAAAATAATGATTTTCGTACTTAAGGGTTATAGTGGCCCCCACAATTATGAATTATGTTTATGTCAAGATCGTAGTTATGATTTAGCCAAGATTATCACAAAGCTCATATATATATAATCAAACAATCATATATGTGCCATATATGAGGGGGGGGGGGTTGAATAACACTGGAGTAAGTCAAAATTTGAAAAATCTAGAAAACCATATTTTCTCTGAGCGTATATATTAATTTCTATTCAGTGTGACAGTCAAATAAGTCATAGTTAACATAGGGAGTCACTAGAGGGGAAAAACAAACTGGACCACTTAAAGTAACGGCGATAAGACAAATTTCACAAAACCCTCCGTTTCTCAAATTACTAAATATTGACTTACTCCACTGTCATTCTAACCCCCTCATATGTTTATACATATTTTAAGCGCTGATCCAAGGGGTAGGTCATGGGGATCAAGACCTTCCATGTAAATGGAGAACATTTTTATAGAACAATACATTTAAAAAATATATAAATAAGTGTTAAACATGTTTTCATTTTAACATGTAAATTTTATATATTTACTAATATACCTGCAAATTTCATGCACTTATGAAAGAAAATAAATTCGGGTATATGTCAGAAAATAGTCAATTTGAATTTAAGGTATAAAAACTGCTAATGAAGACATATGACCCCCCCCTCCCTCCCCATGCACACACATGCCCAGAAAGATAAGAAAGAAGATAGGACTCCCCTCCCCTTTAAATGGGGGAGTGGATCTGCCTCTGTATTATTTACGCCATATATACATCATATTTGTTTATAACTGTGTCATATGATTCACAAATTATATATACACAATATATTATTATAATGTCATATATGATTTATAATTTGAACATAAATCTTGGTCACTTGGTGATTCATCCTCGGGGCCACTATAACCCAAAAGTACCATAATTTTTTCTATTAAAAATTTAACCTTTCAGCATTATAATTTCCTCACTAGCTTTTCCTAAATTTAACATTATGGTTCCTAACATATTCAATTTAATAATCATTTTAATTGTATTTTTCATTTTCAATTGCCAAACATGAATTTTGAAAAAAATATGAAATCTTGCCTAGCTTCACCCAATGGTTCTCTATTATGGTTGAAAAGCAAATTTTAACTGTATTGTATATGCCATTTATGCGCTAAACAATATAAACTAAGTAAAAAATATTGTTGGCGTTGGGATATATCATATCACCGTTAAAAATATATAATATATTATAGTGATCTCAACAGTTTCCTACTTTATTAGGTATCGGTGTATTTTTACTACATTCATATCTCTAACTTGAAGCCATGAACCTAGATACTTCTAAGTTTATGCTTGAAGCACACTCCGTGTAAAATGAAATAAAATGTCTACTTGTAAAGCTTAAAATTTTGCGATACAACCATACCTGCATCATTAACTAACATTAGCATTTTAATAATAATTTTTTGGAAGACACATGCATTATATTTAGCTGAAATCAAAGTATTGCCATCTTGTTGTAACAGCTTTGAAAATAACTATTCAAAAAAATACAGCAGGTCATTTTTTTTTTACTAACATCATTCAAAAATGACAATTTCTCCAACTAACATTGTATCACTTCCTTCCTACTTTAAGCAAATAAATAAAAAATTGAAAACTACTATATTAGTATTGTACTCTGAGAAAATCCAAAGTGGTAATCTAATAATAATAAGTATCTAATAATAAATAAAGTTTATAAACTTAATATAATATATAATAAATATGTGTGCATAACGTGTTAAATTTAAATTATAATTTTTCTTATGTGCAAATACTATAAGTTATCATTTCTAAATGATGAAATGCAGACAAGTTTATTATAAAAATAAATTCAGTATACAAAAACATAAATTGTAATCTTCCCTAAATCAAAAATAAATAAATTATAAGAATTTTTTTTTTTTTTTTTTAAATAGATAACTAGAATACAAAGCTAGATTTCACTTCATACTAAAATAAAAATCTGCAAAACACATTCTTCTGCAAAGTTTCGTCAAGGAAAGTTAAAAGGAGGTTTGAACAAAAAATAACTTATTGTTGCCGAAGTCCTAATGAACATTGCTAAGGATGTGCAAGTGCATTTTCAAAAAATTCAGATCTTTAATTTCTATTTCTCAATTAACAGAAAATAAATATTATGCAAAAAAATAAATATTTAATTACACTCGTTCTTTTTCATTTAATAAGAAAAAATAAAGGGAAAATTACCGTAATTTTTAAACGAATTTCTATAATAAAAGAACTAAAAGCAGTATTAGTAATAAAATAACTAATTAGTTAATTAATCAAAGAGATAATGCATTTAAATATTATTCACGAAGGGCAATTTAATTAATAGATAAATTGTAAACAGATAAGCAAATCAAATGATTTTTTAGAAAATAAAACGAGTCAGAACGGCACTCTAGTTGGGTAAATACATAAGCTAAAGAGAAACAGAAATAGGTCTATATAGTGTTTTGATAATAGTTCAAAATCTAATATTAATTAATACCGCTTTAAAGTTTGCAAGAAATTAAAAATAAATAAATAACCATGTACTATATTCTGTTTATTTATACCTTTATGTAAACATTAAAAACGTCAATAAATAATTAAATTTTTAAAAAAAAAAACGTAATCATCTTTCTTCATCATGCATTTTTACACGTTTGACGATCTAATTAAATCTCGCCAACTTCAAAACATAAGTCACAAGGTGCAGAAACTAACACTATTTTGCATAAATCGTACACATATCCCCATAAATATATCGGTCTTATCAAAATACAATAATTTAGAACATTAATATCCATGCAAATATAATTTATACGACAAAAAATCTAAATACAGAAAAAAAACTTACACTGCCAAGGGTGCAAAGTGTTTTCCCGGGAAATTATCAAAACTTTCTGACGCGATGACAGTTGATCACAAATTGCATTTTCTCCAGGATCCTCTGTATCTGTACTGTTCTACAATCGCTTCATATCATCATTAATACAAAAACTTACAAAAGAACTTTAAAAAGTTCAATGTTTACACATACAAATTACAGCTACAGCGGCTGGATGGGTTTAAGATACGTACACAAGCACATGGCAGGCAGACCGTTCAATTTCAATGGCGGAAGCGGAAACGGAAATAGATGCAATCAGTTTAAAAACTTGTGCGCATGCGTCTGAACTTAGGAAATCGGACGATTTTTGTATGAGCCTTTCTTCTTTTTTGAAGGTGATGTGTATCGCCGCGAAAATATTGGGCTCCTGCCTGCTTAGACGATATTGAAAATTCTTATGCAAAAATTTTTTTTATGCAGCAACATTTTGGCAACCGATCAGTGCTTTCAGACCATTTATTACGGGGAAGTTGACTCAGTGTTGAATTCAGAGACTTTTCTCCATTAGGGATTTCTGTGGCTCCGGGGAAGGGTGGGATTATAGAGATCCGGGGTAAAATAGCACTTTTTAACCATTAAAAGCATAAAATTTCAAATCTTCCGGGGGGGGGGGGGGTTCTGAATTCAACACTAGGTTGACTGCCCGGCCCGCGCAAAGCACTTATTAGCGGGACCCAACGCCTCTCATTTCAATACAGTACTAATAACATTTATTTGTAAATTCTATATATCATAGAATAATATATAAAATATAAATAACAATGTGGAAAAAATATTCTTTCACATTTAATGTGAAAAATTATAATAAGACTCCAACTGCCACGGGACACAGGCCAGCCGCCCCATTTGTCCTACGGTTGCCTGTGGTTGTCCCAGGTTCGGGGGGAGGGGAGTGGTACATAAATTTAAAGAATGTAGTATTGGCGCCGGCAAAACGAAATTCAGGAAGGTTTGAGGCTTTCGAACAGATATATCTTTCAAATAATAAAAATATATTTTACTTTATTTTTCGTCACGGATGCCCTGAACTTCGCGTTTAAGACACTTTTAAAAAATATGAATCTAAAAAGAAAAATAAGACTAAAAATTATCTTTCGCGGGGGGGGGGGGGGGGATGACAGTTGATAACGAAAAAAACTTTAGTTTATTTTTTTCGTAAATATTTCACGTCACTTGAGACACAATGGAAAAGGAAATGTGAATTAAATTTAGAAATGTAAGTTTTTTAAATGTATGTTAGTTAAATTTAGAAATCGAGTAAGAGGCAACCCCCCAACCCCGACTGTCGGCGCCTGTGGAATGCAGTGTATTAATTATAATGTTGCTCGAAATGTTTCCTGGGTGTCTAGACTTGTTCCGGGAAATCAGTGCCCTCGACATACTGTTCAGATGAAATGGCACCCTTGGCACCACCTGCGCTACGTCACAATTGAGAGGAGGGCAAAACATGGTTTAAGCAGGGCATTCAATGCACATGCCCTGTGCCCCTACCCTCAAAATGGGCCTAAAATCCAAAATATTATAATTTAAAAATATATAAAATGCTGTATGGGTCTGTGGAATGGAAGTGATTTGATAATGAACGTACATAGACAAACCAAAACCGTGTACGAACTTTACGTGTACGAAGCTTTGTTGAAAAGTTAGAAACTGCATATTTTTACTTAGAGATTAAAAATTATTAGCTGATTTTAACTTTACAAACATTTAAGGGTGTGTAAGCAGAAAGGGGGGGGGGGGCAGAGATACTAAGTGTGCCTGACAGAAATTTTCAGATTTTTTTCAATTTTTTTTATTGTTTTTTAATATAAATTAATAATAATATAAATTAATAATAATAAATTAATAATAAATTAATATAAATTAATAATAATTTTTTAATATAAAATTTTTTATTGTTTGTGCAATTTCCTCCTTGGAGCCTCATGAATCCTTCCCGGAGACAAAATGTTTGAATATAGCACTGAACATGGCGTTTACTGAGATGTGTTCTGAATGTGTTCTGTTATACGCATGTGTTTCGCTTTCCATTAAATCTTTACCAAAGTGACAGCCGGGGTTTGGGAAACGCATTTTATCACACATTTTCAAACACTTGAGACTGCCTTAAACAGATTGGAAACACATCTTGACACCTCAAGCGTTTATAAAGCGTTGTATTTTGAGTAAAATGTGTTTCAGGGATTTGCAGTGCATGTTTGACTACTTGTATACCATGATGCAAAATTATTATAAATTTTCATCGCAAATTATTTAAATATTCTTTTACTGCTGTATTGATATTAAGCTAATATTATAAAAGGTAAAATTGATTCTAAAATGAAATAAAAGGTTAGAAATGTCAATGTAATTTGAGTCGATTTATCGTTTAGCTCTGCTAAGGGAAAAAAAAAAAAAAAAAAAAAAAAAGCATGTTTGCGTTATGTGTTTATAAAAAAGGGTACTCCTAAAAGAAAAGCCTAAGCAAGTGGTACGTGAAAGGAAAAAGGTTGGGAACCGCTGATATATATCATGAAGCATAAGTACCTAAAAGTACATTTTTTTTTCTTATCCAGGCCTCAAATAACGGCAACAAAAGTGATAAATTGTCAAATGTTGCTTCAATGGCCGCTTTTGACATTGAATATTAATTGTAAGCCGTGCAAACATTTTTTTTTCATATTTACATTACATATCTTCGTTTTATGATATTATTTCTCAATAAAAACTTTTCTTTGTATTTTAAATAAAATCAGTAATATGTTCTTTTTATTTTATTTTTCGAGGTGTTTGTATTTTTTAAATCACTATTGATATAGCCGTTTCCCCAAAACCGTTAACCGAATGATAGCATAATATACCGTCGCCAAGATGAAAAACATATACCAATGGCAACCTTTCTGTCCACAGTAAGGATAAAATACTAAATTTATTATAAAAAATCATGGTTATATCGGTATATTATACAGCAAAATGACCACGAGAATTTTCTCTATCCGATGGTGCAAACCGAAAAAAAAAATCATCGGGTAGTTTTTGAAATTACCCCGGACATACACTTTTAGATCTTCTTGCTTTATAATGTATATATATATATTTTTTTTTTTTTTCAATTTTACTATTTCCAATTGTTTTCTGGTAATAATACAGTATACCTGGATAGATATACTGATCTTAGTATAAATGCCAGTATATTTATGAAATACTGTAATATTTTTAAAACACGTGTAGATACATCCAGGCTGATGATTATATTTACACGTGTTTTTTCATATCCAATTCTAATTTAAATCTCTTGTTATCCAATTTTCAATTATATTACATTTTGGACATATTAGTTCATATTTCATTTCAATATCCATTTGTATTCACTTGATATCAACTTCAAATTATTAACATTTTATGGTTTATTATATAATTTTTATTTTTATTGTTTCTCTCTCTCTCTCTCTCTCTTTTTAAATATTCTTCATATTTTCAGTATTTTTGGCCAATTACCATTGAAGCAAATGCTATGGTAATATTATGATTGCACTTGTTAATTTATTAACTTTGTGGTATATTCTGTCTACACTTTATTACTAATTATCTCTTTGGAGAATTAATTAGAATGTTACAAGAACTTTATTAATGTTTTTTGAAATTCAGAGATATTATAATTATATATATATATATATATATATATACATATATATATGATTATAACGTCTTTTCATTATGCTTTAATTCGGAAACTACTGAAATAAGAGAGTGATTGTTTTCTGCATTTATTCAGTAAAAACTTTGTAATTAATGAATCATTTTTCAATAAAAGATAGCAAGTATAAACTATAAATATTATAATGTTTTCCATACCAGAATAATATTAATTATGAACTATTTATAGATCCGTTTAGAATTTTTTTTCTTCGTCTGCTAAATATAATGACGTTTGATTATTTGTTGTATTGTTAATTATAAAATGTTTTCATATACTTCAACTCGGAAATTATTGAAAAAAAAATGGATGTTTTCTGTATTTATTTATCAGTAAGAATTTTGTAATTAATCAGTCATTTTTAGTTAAAAGATAGTAAATGAATATTATAATACACTTCTCATATATCAATATAATTTTAATTCTGTTCATTTTGTCTCTTTATGATAGATCACTTTAGAAATTTTTTCCTCGTCTAGTATACCTAATGGCTTTTGATTATAGGTTTTTCTTTTATTTTTCTTTCTTTCTTTTTTTTTATTGTTATTATTATTATTATTATTATTATTTTGTGGTTGACAAGATATTTTCAGTATGCTTTAACTCAGAATTGTGTTAACTTCCGTAATTCAGTAAATTTCTTATTTAATTAATAATTTTTAATTAAAAGCTAAACGAAAATAGACTAGACGGATAATATAACCTATGAATATTATAATGCTTGTAATATAAAATATTGTTAATTCTATATATTTTTTATGCGTTATAGCGAACTTTAATCCCCCCCCCCCTCATCTAGTAAAGATAATGGCACTTTCTCGTGTGTTTTATTGTTAATTGTATTTTCATAATTTTTTTAACCAGGAATTATTTAAATAAGAGGAGGTTATTTTACGTATTTATTCAGTAACCCCTTTTTAATCAGTTATTTTTACTTAAAAGGTAACGAATATAAAATATAGATGGATAATATATATTATGGCATTAAAATTCTTTTCATATTCAATAATTATTAATACATCTTATTGAGTAAGTATTTCTTAATTAGCCCTTTTTACTTTGATGATAACGAATATAAACTATGGATATTATAATATTTCTCATTCAGGTTAATCTTGATTCTTATGTGTGCCTGTTTGACAAATCTTGTGAATTTTATGTGATTGATGAACAAAACACATGATTTTTACGTGCCTGATTGATGAAATTTTTTTTCTGCACCCGACCGATGAAATTAAGGATTTTTATGCAACTGATAGATGAAATTCATAATTTTTGTGTGCTGATAGATGAAATTAATGATTTTTACATGCACGATCAACTATTTTCTTGATTCTTATGTGCCTGTTTGACAAAATTTGTGAATTTTATGTGATTGATGAACAGAACACGTGATTTTTACATGCCTCATTGACAAAACTTTTTTTCTGCACCCGACCGATGAAATTAAGGATTTTTATGCAACTGATAGATAAAATTCATGATTTTTGTGTGCTGATAGATGAAATTAATGATTTGCATTTGCACGATCAACTATTTTCTTGATTCTTATGTGCCTGTTTGACAAATTTTGTGAATTTTATGTGATTGATAAACGAAACACGTGATTTTTAAATGCCCGATTGACAAAATTTTTTATTCTTCACCCGACCGATGAAATTAAGGATTTTTATGCAACTGATAGATGAAATTCATGATTTTTGTGTGCCGATAGCTGAAATTAATGATTTTTACATGCATGATGAACTATTTTCTTGATTCTTATCTGCCCTTTTAACAAATTTTGTGAATTTTATGTTATTGATGAACAAAACACATGATTTTTACATGCCTGATTGACGAAATTTTATTTAATCATATTATGCATCTCTGGTGTCCCTTTCTCCACTTTTTCTCCCCCAAGTGGGGCACTTTTCTAAATTTTGTTGACACTCCTCATGTCATATATCGTTGGAGTCTGTGACCGCTTAATCGTATTATGTATCGCCAGTGTCCCTTCCGCACACTTTGCCCCCCAAGGGGCACTTTTCTAAATTTTGTTGACACCCCTCATGTCGTATATCGTTGGAAAGGTCTGTTACCGCTTAATCGTATTATGTATCGCCAGTGTCCCTCCCCCCTACTTTGCCCCCCCCCCAAGGGGCACTTTTTTGAAACTTGTTGACAACCCTCATGTTTTATATCGTTGGAAAGGTCTGTGACTGCTTAATCATATGAATTGCCAGTGTCCATCCCCCCCACTTTGCCTCCCCTAAGGGGGGAATTTTTTTAAATTTTGTTGACACTCCTCATGTCATATATCGTTGGAAAGGTCTGTGACAGCTTAATCCTATTATGCATCTCCGGTGTCCCTCCCGTCCATTTCCCCCCCCCTTAGGGGGTCATTTTTTAAAACTTTGATTACACTCCTCATGTCATATATCGTTGGAAAGGTCTGTGACAGTGTAATCATATTATGCATCTCCGGTGTCCCTCCCCTCACTTTTGCTTCCAAGGATGGCCATTTTCTAAATTTGTTGACACTCCTGATGTCATATATCGTTGAAAAGGTCTGTGACAGCTTAATCATATTATGTATCTCCGGTGCCCCCTCACCCCCCTTCGCCCCGTCAACAGTTACCCGGTTAGGTCGACGAGTGCGGCAGGAGTTAAGTCCACTTCCAGAAATTTAAACAAATGAGTATTTTAAACGTATGCTGAATTTTAACTCCCTAATTCTCCAAAACTACAACATACTTCAAAATCATCTGTGCAAAATTGCTATGCACCATCCTTGTTAGTACTTTTATTTTTATGTTATAAAACAATGCCTCAGAAAATTTTATGAATTTATTTTGGAACTCTGCTGTTTTATAAAGTTTACTGGTATTGTCCTACCCCCCCCCCCCACCCCCCCCCCAAAAAAAAAAAAAAAAAAAAAAAAAAAAACCTGGTTGTGAAGAAATATATATATATATATAATTATAATATCTTTGAATTTCAAAAAACATATCAAGTTCTTGTAACATTCTAATTAAATCTCCTAAGAGATAATTAGTAATAAAGTGTAGACAGAATACCACATAGTTAATAAATCAACAAGTGCAATCGTAATTTTACCATAGCATTTGCTTCAATGGTAATTGGCCAAAAATACTGAAAATATGAAGAATATTTAAAAAGGGAGAGAGAGAAAAAAAAATATATAATAAACCATAAAATGTTAATAATTTGAAGTTGATATCAAGTGAATACTAATGGATTTTGAAATGAAATATGAACTAAATATAATGGAAAATTGGATAACAAGAGATTTAAATTAGAATTGGATATGAAAAAACACGTGTAGATATAATCATCAGCCTGGATGTATCCACACGTGTTTTAAAAATAATACAGTATTTCATAAATATACTGGCATTTATGCTAAGATCAGTATATTCATCCAGGTATACTGTATTATTACCAGAAAACAATTGGAAATAGTAAAATTGGAAATAAAAAACTTGTAAAGAATAAATAAAATATCTTACTCACAATAATTATCCAAAATTCTGTGAACATCACAAGACATTTTATAGACTTTTTATAACTGATCATTAGTATCACTTATTATAAAGGTGATCGGCTAAACGCACAGTCACCATGACCATATAAAGTGTAAACAATGTTCAACCAGCTTAATAATAGTCCTTATATATGTTTTAATTGTATTATTTGCTATATCATTTGCTATATTTTATCGCACACTAAAACAAAATAAATTATTACATAACATGTTTATATTTATATAATGTAATAAATGTTATTTAAAAGAGTTGATAATTGAATTTATCAAAAAAATAGGATAACCATATAGTTTTGTTTGATTTCGTATAAATCTAATATTTTTGTTTTTATTTATATCTGAGCATAGATATTTTATACGATGAAGGTAATTGATAATTATATTTTTATAAACTGATTTATGTAAACATGAAGCAAAATTGGTAAAAATATTTACTTTAAATGGAAAGTCAAATCTTTTATCATAAATATCAAATATTAATTTATAATTATCATTAATATTAATTTTTAAGTCAAGAAAATTTATATTATTATTAATCAAATCATTTTCGCTTAATGTAAGCTGATTAGGATAAAAATTGAGAGGTGATGTGCAATTTTTATCATTGAAATAAAAAATGATAATGTCATCAATATAGCGATAAAATACATAATCATTGTTCGGACCAATATTTCTTTCATAATAATATAAGTAAAGGTCAGAGAGAATACTAGAAGCGGTCCCACCCTGCGGTATTCCCTGGCATTGTTTATAAATAATATTGTCATATATGATGTAATTATTATGCAATGTAAAGTTTAATAAAGTTTTTAAAAAATGTATGGAAATATGATCTTTTAATTTTAATTGCGATTTAAATTCTTTAAATAATATACACATTGTTTTATCTAAGTCTTTTATATCAATGTTATTAAATAAATCATTAAAATCCAATGTTTTTATGAATTTTACCGGATTGATATTATGCATTTTATTAATAAGCTGAAAACTGTTTTTAGGCAATGTTGGTTATTATTTTTTATTGTTATATCATATATCTGCTTTAAAATATTAAGAAGTAAATTGCTTGCATTATTATTATATGTGTTACACCCGATGGTAACTGTGCGAAATTTAATTGGATTTTTATGAAATTTTGGAATTATAACAAGATAAGGATAATTTAAATTATTACATTTGATTTTTAGTAATTTGTGATAATTTAATAATTTTCTATTATTAATTTCAATATTTAATTTAGTTTTATTAAAAATATTACTTGTGTTAATTGCATTGTTAATTAACACTTTATAGTACTCTTTACAAATAATAGCATAATTATTTGGAGATTTATCTACATAAGTAATTATAAATTTGTTTTGTAGTTCTGATATATGTTTATTTATATTTTTGAAAGCTGCATGTGTAATATGTTGATAATTTTTTATAATTTCATTTTTAAATTTATCTATTACAGAAAATCTCCATTCACTAAAATACTCGATAGGTTTATTGTAATCAATAGCAATTTTATATATAAATAAATCAATATCTTGAATAAACTGCAATATTATGGATTTGATTTTACACATGTTATGGAAGGCGAAATTTTGTGCCATTATGCATTAAGTTTTGTAAAATAGGTTGTTCTACAATATTAAGATCACCAGTAATAATATGACCATGTGTTGTATTTATGTACTTTTGAAATTTTGGGTCATTACAATAACAAGGGTAATTATTTGAAGAGACCATTTGTTTTGCAAAAGAATTGTAATTAAAAATTTTACGTCCAAGTGTGCGATTATATTTATATGTCTTGTGAATAGTAAAATTTTTTAATGGAAAATTATTAGTGGTGTTGTTTATGATATTGTGTAAATTGATATTATTAAATACTTGATTGGAAAAATTTATGATTAGTTGTGTATTATTTGTTTTATATTTAGGTTTATTAGAAAGACTTGTATTTAATAGGTTTGCTCTATAATGAAGAATATCATAAAAGATATCACAAAAATGTGGAGAATATTGATTCTTTTTAAATACTTTGAAATATTGGTTCAAATATTTCTTTTTAATACTAAAAATATGTTTTCTTATAGCTAACCAACAATAATCATTACAAAATTGTGCCTCAAGATCATCAAGCTCTTGTTGTATAACAATATTATCAGTGTATTTTTTGTTATTATGTATACCTATACCAGATCTTGAAGTTTTTTTTTATGTTTGAAAAATTTAATCCTGAATAAAGATTTTTATAATTATATATATATATATATATATATATATATATATATATATATATTCAGATTTAAATAGTTCTTACTCTGTTTTCATTTTATATAGGTAATGATCTAGATAACAATTTTTTTCTTTCAATTTACTTAGTAATTTTAATTTTTATATCATAAAATAGTGTCTCATAAAATCTTCTGATTTATTTTGTAAATCTCCTGCTTTTTTTGGTAATAGACGTTGACAGGCATGCAGGAGGAGAGTCAAAATTAATTTTATCAGTTAAATGGGGTTACTCAGTGAGAATTACAAATAAATCAAAATATTTCTTTTTTTTTTTTTTTTTACTCAGTTTGTGTGTTTATTTTTTTTATAATATTTAAAATATTTATGTAATATATGTTTTATCTTTAATAGGGAATACTTGGTTATTTGTAATACAAAAGATCAAAGCCCCTCCCCTCAAGAAGCAGATGTGCAAACTAAAGATTCAGAGCCTGATTGATACTAATGCAAATTACTATTGTACATGTTTATATTTCTTCAATAATTTTATTAAACATGTATATAAAAATAAATATTGTTTGTAAAAACATGTTTAATAAATGTATATCAAAATTCAAATATTCTTTTCTTTTTTTTTTTTTTTTTTTTTTTAATATAGCAGTAATAATAACAAATGCAGTGTGTGTACAGCCCTTAAAAAATACTTATTTCTGATGAAGAATTTCTAAAAAGAAAATTATTTTCTTCATTGTTGCCGTCACCTTATAGAATTTGGAGTATTTTTATGTAATTAAATTTGGCAAAAATTAGGATAAAAGTAGATCCTAAATAACATTCAAGAATTTTTCCCTTCAAATTCTATTATCACTGTGATATTTGACTGTTTATTTTATTTTTGAACAGATTTTATGAAATCACACTATCTTAGATTTTTTTCAGCTTCAGAAACTTATATTTTCTGAGTTTACAAATTTAGGTGAAAACTGAATAAGGACTAGTGAACATTTTGACC
Organism: Maratus michaelseni; assembly: GCA_963931845.1. NCBI lineage: Eukaryota > Metazoa > Arthropoda > Arachnida > Araneae > Salticidae > Maratus > Maratus michaelseni. Next base: position 398,551,106 of record OZ007590.1, on the reverse strand, counting down.
AAAATGTAAAATGTTACATAAACATACTTTATTAATGTAAAAAAAAAAAAGCAAGTCTGACTAATATTTTGACAAAAAGGTTAAGTGTTACATAAACATACTTTATTAATGGTAAAAAAAGGGCAAGTTTTACAGATCATCATTCATAGTCAAAAGGATTGTTGTTACATTTAGTGGTGAGTATACCTATGTTTTCATAGCTGCCAACATGTATGTATGTATGTATATTTTGTTACAAAACACTTTGAAAAAAAAATTCACCGTATTTATTTGCAGAAATCTGCAACTAAATAAAGTGAAGATTATTTTTAAAATATAATGGTTACATATAAGCATTATTAAAAAAAATATATTTTACTTGAGATTGCTGGTCAATAAAATATTAAATCATTTTGTAAGGATAAGCAACATTTAATATTATGATTGCCAGTTAGGCAGTTTTTTTAAATTTAAAATGCTACTACGTTTCCAAACAGTAATATTTGCCAGATAAATGATAGTAAAAATAATATATAATAATGACAGATCAAATACGGCAAATATTGCTATTTGAAAATAGTGGTAGCAATCAGAAAAAAAAAAAAAAAGTATTATTTCTGCCTTCCTGGATTCGAACTGTCGGTTAATTGCTTACAACGTAAATGTACAAATGTACGGTCACAAATTATATCCGAATTCATGCTTTATGCATTAAAATATGTCAGCCCAACATCAATCTTCACCATACTTCCCATATGATAACACTGCAATTATCCCCTTTTTCTTCCTCACAGAATGAACCCATAAAAGTAATATTGCCTAAAGATACCAGTTTAAAATTTACGGGCAATCATACTTTTTTAACATATTAAACAAATTTCGAATTTTACGGGGAATTGTACTTTTTAACATATTAAGCTAATTTCTAATTTTATGGGCCAAATCCATTTTTTCACAGGGCACATATCACCAGTTGTTTTATTTATAAACTCAGTAAGGATATTTTATTTATATTGCTGTGTTAAAATCTTTTTTTAGTTTACCTAAATCAGCTTCTGCTCATTTAGCTTCTGCTCATTTACCTAAAATAAGCTTCTGCTCATTTAGTGCTGTTGTTATAATGCTCATTTAATATCGAATTGAATTTTTACATATTTAAATATCTATAGTGAAACTTAAGTCAATTTTCTTATCCATAACATACAAAGACTTATGGCGATTGCTGTGGTAATATTGAAACAAGTTAGGACTTATTACTTATTTTGCATCGAAGCATTTTGATATATGTGAGGAAAACTCCATTCTAGATATTTAAAACTGTGAAAATTCGATTTCATATTAAAAGAATACCATAACAACAACTCCAATTATACAAAAATATTTACGTAAAATTTTTTCTGTATAATATTGAAAAGCCATTAGTAAACTACTGCAAAAATTTTGTACAGTTACAAATACATTTTGGTGAGTGTAAATAAAATATTTTCGATACAATACTAAAAAATTATTAGCAAATTTACAATAATAATTCTTCTAAGGTGGCAAAGAACTTTCTGGCGAGAATACAAAAACTGTTTCAGATACAATATATTGTATTTGTATCTTCCCAGAATGTCTTGCAGTGGAGATTGCTGATTGGGCTACTATCGCTCAAAGTCAAATATTGCGGGGGTAGGAGAGGGGGAAAGAACTCGTTTTTCAGCCTCAAAATTTCCCACAGGGACAGATTGACACGTCTACTCCTCTTATTTTATCCTCCTATAGATTTAACCAAACTTTTGCAAATTTAGCTAATCTTCTCGGTTACCAAACAACATTTTGAATTTACATTACAATAGATTAAGTATCTACTGCCACAACAATGAATTTTTTTGCGGTATTATTGACAAATAAACATTAAACATTAATAACTCCGCAGAGCGCTATGCTAATATTCAAATGCATGTAAATATTTTCAGCAGACGAATTTTAGCCTCCCCCTCAGGCCGTATGCATAAAGTCGATTCATATCAGTAACAAGACCAAAGTAGGAGTCAGGAAACCCAAAAGTAGACAAGACATTTACCTTCATTTGTGACAATATGTGCATCAAGTGGATAGAACATTTCATGGAAACGTTATTCAAAATAACTATTTTTAAAGGCTAATTTCTAGTATATTCCTAGGTAGCACATATTTCCTCAATTTAATAACAGAATATTGGTAACACAAGGGTACGGTAATTGCAATAACGTATAGGGTACATATACTGCAGCAACAACTGCATTTGACTTCCTACTCGAAAAACTTTTGCTCGCTATTCTTCAATCAGCAGTGCATCGGTAGTGATAACTGACAACACCGAGGAAGCCCTGTCAGGCTTCTTACCTGCAGAAGGGACATCGACGCACTTCCGTTGCTTTGAGTCTAAACTATATCCTGGACATTAAAAAAACAAGAAGGCATTAATATTTACAGTGAAATTTAATACATTTAGGTTAATTCATTTACAGTGAAAAACTTTCTGATTTCTATTTCTACCTTTTAAAAATTCAATGTAAGCTGTCATTTAAGGCTGTTCTCAAACCCAAACGTGTTGCTTTCTGACACATTCGCAATAATATTACTATTCCTAAATGCACAAAATCTCCAGGTAATTTTATTCAAACACTATAAAATCGAATAGGACTTCACCTCTGCCTATAAAGACAAAATGATGCTGAGAGCATCTTTCAGGAAATTATGTCAAAGTTGGCATTCTGAACCAATTTTTGACACACGACAATTGGGGAAAGTTCATCATAGGGAAACAATCGATTATAACTCAAGATGTATTATACAGGGTGATTTTTTTTTAAAGTTGTGAAAGTAAAACCCTATAACAAAAGAACCACTGATCCAAAAAACCTGAAATTTCACCAGTATGCTCCCAAAGCAATAGGGATTTTTTTTTGGTGTGGTTAAAGAAAACCTTAAAATCGCACCGACAGATGGCGTTGTAAGTTAACAGAAACAAATAATATCGTCAGTGGAAGAAAAACAATAGACGTAACTTTGAGAAACCATCTTCCGTAGGCCTACTGTAGTCATTGGACTATTTCTTAAATTCTCAAGTGTCCTAAAACTCCTAAGAGCAGTTGCTGCGCTGTCATTATTCTGATAATGCAGTTTCACTAACAACGCACGTAGAATAATCACCACAAGGTGTGCGTGCTTCACGTTTTTAGGCCACTATGCGTGTGTCGTGCGCATATGAAATAAACTTGTAACCCGACTTTATTTCATATACAGCGCCATCTGTCAATGCGATTTTAAGGGTTTTTTTTTTTTTTTTAACTACGCTTAAAAAATCCCCATTGCTTAGGGAGCATACTGATTAAATTTCAGGTCATTTGGATCAATGGTTCTTTTGTTATAGGGAATTACTTTCACAACTTTAAAAAAAAATCTCCCTGTACATTTATATGAAAATGAAAACGCTATTCGATTCGAAAGCACTTGATTAATGATAGCTCCAAATTCCATCCTTTAACCCCTTCGCGACGAGCGTCCTTTACGGAATTTTTAATCTTTCACCACCGGTTTTTTAAAACAGAAATTTTTGCCTAATTGAATCGCAGAAATGCTACCATTAAATAAGGCAAAGCTTACACTAAAAAATAACTGGTGGGAATAATCGAGGATTCTGAGCATCTTATGCGTCACGTATACGTGTCGCTCGTCCCCAAGGAGTTAACCTATACTAATAACTCTGTTAATATGTCAGAAAAATTCACGTTGTTGTATTTGGAATTATTATTATTATTATTATTATTATTATTATTATTATTATTATTATAGAAAAATCTTAATTTCGGAATGTTTTCTTTCACATTCTCTCTTTTTAAGTGCCAGTAGATTTTCATGGTCATCAGAAAATGTTACGTAAGCTCAACAAAACCCAGTGCTAAAGATTTAGAAATATTTAGAGACATTCCTCCTATTTTTCCCTCTGTAAATCTTTATTTTCTAAACGCCAAATCGGTCTAGTTACCTGTACTCTGTATCAAATATTTCACGAGATTCAAAATATGTTTTCAATATTTTTGCGAGCATCAAAACGTGTGAAAAATTAATATTACAATAGATATAATATGTTTGCTACTTTAGAAATGCGATTTTGTTTATACTCAGTAGAATTCTGATCATACTTTGTACCAGGCATCTAGAATACTGTAATAATGTATTCTAGATACCGTGCTTGGTACGATTTGGATTTGGGATCATTCGTATGCAAGAAGAATCACTGATGGGCAGATTTGACGCTGTTTAATTGATTTTTTTTTTTTTTTTTTTTTTTTTTTTTAATTTAGGGTAAATTAAAAAAAAAATCATTTGCCCATTAAACTGCGCAACAACAAAAATGCATTATCTATATAAGTGTTGTCAGATTGGGGAAATATTTTATTCAAAATGTCTATACCACTTATTTCGACTACCATTTATTGTTTTATTTAATTACGGAATGTCTGTTATTAAATAAAGAGAAGATTACTAATTCTGAAACAGTAGTGGACATTTTGAATAAAAAAATTCCCGAACATGGTAGCACTGATTTTTTTTTTCTTCCAAATAGAATTATGTGATTTCATATGATCAGGAAAATTGAATAAAACTTTAGGATCAGATCAGATATTTGTGAGTAAATGCTTCATTTAAAAATGTAATATATGTACAGTAAAACTTCCATAATAGAGTTTATCAAATAGTGGGCTCCTGTAGTTCGCGAATACTTTTTTAATCCCCAACGCAAGTATTATTTGCATATTTTTAACACTCAATAGTGGGACACCTCCAAATAACATACAAATTCGGTGTTCTGTAATTGAGAGATTTTACTGTCTAACACATACAGAGTTGGTCAAAACTGTGTTAACAATTAAATGGTAAAACTTTTTTGCTTGGAATGCAAACATACGTGTGTTGATAACAATGTACAACAGGTTGAGACTTACGAGAACCCAAATATAACGAGCCAAAAAGGAAATAATGGTTAATATAATATAAATTGCTGGAAGCTCTGATATAACGAGAAAAACTCGGATACAAAGAAGAAATTTTGTAAACTCACGATATAATTACTGATTTTTCTCACTTTTTAATCAAAATACGCTTTTAATGAATATTCTAAACTTTTAATGAAACAGGTTGAAGGATATCAAAAAAGAAATAATTTATGCAGGACTTTTTTTTTTTTTTAATCTTAGCTTCTTTATAACAAAGTATATTTTAATATTTTTCCTTTATGAGTTACTTGAATAAATTAAAAAAATCGTAATGCGCACATGTAAAATATAATTATAAATAATAAATTTTATGCAAAAAAAAAAAAAAAAAAAAAAAAAAGAACCAACCTTATTTAACTTTATAAATAAACGGTAAGTGATTTCCTCCATTACTTTAAAGAATATTTTGCATTCATGAATTTAGAATTAACAAATAATTAAAATAAATGTAAAGTTACCGTTACTAATTTAATCTAATTTAAATTAGGCTTGCTAATTCGGAAATGTGAAGTTGTCCTTATGAGAAATCTTTCTATACGTTTTAATAATTTAACTGAATTTTTACACATTTTCTTAAACTAAGTAATTGCGAGAACTCAGAGTTAACGAAATTCTTAAGTTTCTAGTAAAACACTCGACTTAAACAAATAACAAATTGAGACATTGAAAAGAAGACATAGAAATAGTGACTGTGGTTTTGTTTTTATTTTAACTATTGTTTGTTGTATACATTTTTTGTTGGTGGTTGTAGTAGTCATAAACATATTTTACATAAATTATATTTTATATTGTAGGTTGTGTTAAGCCGAACGAATGGTTGTTCACAATCTTCGTTATAGTAAACGAAGTCGAGTATTATATTAAACTCGACATTATATTATAGTTCAATTTTTTTATATATATATGGGAGATACCAGAATTGAAACTAAAAGATTTTTCTTGATTCTTTCTGATAAGTTTTGGATCATAAAGCTGATAAGAAGATTTTGATTTCTATTTTTTGTAGTGTTTTCCTTTAGGGATACAAGAAAACCTGCTGAAGAACTTTCTCAGCCCTCTAAACTTCTTCTTTTTTTTAGATACACTGCTCAAAACAATTAAAGGATATTGCAGTTTTAGTTGGATTTTGTATCTGGGAAACTTTTTAGCTGATTGATACATGGTCGACAGACATAGTAGGTTATATGAGAATAAATTACACATGTTTGGCAGAAAAAAATGCATTTTATTGCGCATTTGTGTACAAAAGGAAAAAAACACAATTTGTGCATATGAGAAAAAAAGAATAAGAAAAGGTGTTTTCTTCAAAGAAAATCATTTTCAGTAGGGGGTATGGTTTCCACGGGCGGCCAGCAACGTTGAACACCTTTGAGGCATGGACTCAATGAGGCTATTAATGACGAGTTGGGGTATTCTGCCCCACTCTTCCAGAAGAGCTCTTTCCAGTTCTTGGAGAGTTTGTGGGGGTTGTTGGCGGCCAGAAACTCGTCTTCCTAGAGCGTCCCAAACGTGCTCGATTGGATTCATGTCGGGAGAACACGCTGGCCATTCCATTCGAGCGATTCCTTCCTCGAAAAGGAAATCCTCCACCAGGTTTGCACGATGTGGCCTGCAGTTATCGCCCATTAAAATGAAGTTATCTCCGATTGCTGCAGCTTAAGGGACTACAATAGGTCTGAGGATCTCATCCCTATATCGGCGACCAGTCAGAGCTCCATCTCGAATGATGTAGAGGTCAGTGCGCCCGTCAATGGAGATGCCACCATACACCAACACTCCTCCACCGCCAAATCTGACACTTTCGTGCACGAACGCAGGATTATTCCTACTGCCACGGTCCCTCCAGATGAAAATACGCCTATTATCCGGATGCACAGAAAAACGGGACTCGTCAGAAAACAGAATATTGCTCCATTCATTTCTCCTCCAGTTGACATGCTCGGTTGCCCACTCCCTGCGGTCGCGACGATGCCTTGATGTTAATCTAACACCTACCATCGGTCGGCGAGCATACAGACCTACAGCATGGAGCCGGTTTCGGACAGTCTGAGTTGAAATCGTGGTGCCTGTAGCCGAGCGAAGGTGTTGTTGGAGAAGAGTAGCGTTCATGTTTAGGTGTCTCCGAGCTGTTAACGCTAAATAGCGATCTTCATTGGGCGTTGTTGCCCGTCTACGACCTTGCCCTGGTCTTCGGCCTGCACATCCACTGTCCAAAAAACGGTTCCAGATCCTGGAAATGACACTTTGTGACACTCCAATGGCTTGCGCTACTTCGGCTTGAGTTTGGCCCCCTTCTAACCTACCAACAATTCTCCAAGCTTCTGAATCTGTCAAATGACTTCGCTGAGACATCGTACTCATCGAAACAAAGCAATCACTGAATGCCGATCATCCTTGTCTTCATTCTCTTTTATCCAGTTGAAAGTCAAATTTCATTCGCTGCCGCTGAAGCGACGTTTTTGACGTCGAACTCAAAATTTGCATACTCCACAGTTTGAAAAACAGAAAAATTCGCATTTGTGATTCTCTTCTTCTATTTTCGGCAAAAAAAAATTCGTTTATATCTTTATTTTATATAAAACTTCAAATATCCTTTAATTGTTTTGAGCAGTGTATTTGAATTGTCACATTACTTGGGATTTCAGCTATATTTCGCAATTGCATACTAACTGGTTCTTCTATGTTTTCCGTTAGATCAACACGAACGGATTTTTCAACAGCTCTTTTTTCCATTAACTCAATACGGTCTTTCTTTTCTTGAGCTACATTTTCTGGTAGCTGCATACGAACCTGCATGTCGTCAGCTTCATTTGCTGTTAACTGCATATCAACCGATACCTCTTCAGCTTTCTGCTCCGCTAGTCCTTCTTTAGCCATGTTTGCCGTTAATTCCTCACAAAATTCCTCTTCAAGTATTATACCTTCAGTTTCTTTCGATTCTTCCTCAATGTAAGACATAAGAGTAGTGCGTGTGACTGGCCATGGCATTTTTTCGAAAATAGTTGGTAAGTATCCAACATCTGGCAACTTTCTGATTTTCGGTTGACCACTTGGACGACCATTATTCAAAGCTTTCAAATAAAGTCTATCTTTCTTTCTCATATCTTCCTCTTCTTCATCAAAAATTTCTCGATAATCAACTTCTAGATAGGATGGATTTAGAGACCGATTCAATTTTATTTTATTATTTTCTAGGACTTCAACTACTTGAGCGTTATTGCTTTCTGAAGGACTAGATACCTCATATGAATACGAAATTTCGTCAAATCCATTTTCAGGAAACTCAAACTCCCACAACTCATTTTCCCCAGCTGTGATGGCAGTGGCTGGAATTAAACAATTTTCACGAGCAACATCTTCAACTGTCTGAAGATACTCGAAAAATCTCACAAAAATATGCCTGAGAAACTTTTTATAAGCAAAGTAACCCAAGATTATAGCACCAAAGAACAGGATATACGCCATTCTCAGATAAGAGCCAATAATTAGACTGACCAAATTTCTTAAGAAATTGATTGTCATTCATTTTTTTTAATAATCATGTATTGTTATGCATTGTAGCTATTGTTTAAATATTTCACAAACTTGTTGACTAAATAAATGTGTATATTGTTTATTTATTGTTTAAGTGCATTGTTGGTGGTTAAATATATGTGCATATTGTTTGATCATTGTTTAAGTGCATTGTTGGTGACTAAATAAATGTGTATATTGTTTATTTATTGTTTAAATGCATCGTTCAATTGTTATCATATTTTTAATTCTTCATTTCCTTTCATTGTATTGCATCATACATTTTCAAATTTAAAACTTTAGCTAATATCTCGTAATCGGGTCTACCACAGCTAAGGATGGTATCGTATTTGAGCAAAGAAAAAATCACCTACGAGATATAGTGCAAGGGCATTTTGCACGGGCATTAATATTTCCATTGTTGAAAAATAGCCCATTTGCAATATCTTCAAATATACGTCGATTTCCATAGCAAAAGAGGTTAGGAATTTAAACCAGATAATAAAAATGTAGACAAAACACATTAAATATTTAACAGTAATCTTTAATAGTAAGTTAAGTGACAACGCTGTAAAGATTCTACCTTGGCAACGAAGGTTAAGATTTTAGTTAGGAAAAAAGTCAATTTAGAAAATTTAGATATTATTTTAAAAAAAGTATATTATTCTATGTAGTTTAAGGTATACGTATTTATTACATACGTATACAGGGTGAATCTAAACTCTTGGGTAAAACTTTAAGGCGTGATAGTACATATCAAGACAAACAATATTAAATAGGAAACTAAGGGTCCCAAACGTCTTCCGAAGGAGATAGGCGCCATTAAAGTTTAGGGTCCAAAATTTCAAATAATTATAAAAAACGGAAAAATTGGTTGATTCGTTTGCGGTTATCGCTAAAACTATTCTTTATGTCAGTATTTTCTAAAAAATAAATTTTAAAGAAAAAGTTTAAAAAAATGTCGATAGAGGGCACTTTAGAATTTGGAGTAACGAACAACTATTTTTTACCGTTATTTTTTGTATCTGATTAAATGTTTTCAAAAACTTAGACTTAAATTTTGAGCTCAAAATCTGAATCGTTGGGAGTGGTTAAAAAGCGCAAACTGAACTGTGTTCAGCAGTTGAAATTTGAACCCCCCTGAACACAGTTCAGTTATTCCCGATCTTGGTGTCATAGACCAGGGAGAAACTACTACCCCCTACACGTAAAATAAACGATAGAGAGATGACAAAATTAAATAAAAAATTTATTTAAAAAATAAGTTTTAAAGATAAAGTTCAAAAATGCCAATAAAGGGCGCTTTAGACTTTGGAGTAATGAACAACTCTTTTTTACCGTCGACTCCGACTCCGACCTGGTTACGAGGATTGCCGTCGTAGCAGGTGATATCCGGGAGATGCCCGGGAAATTCACTAATGTTCGCAACTCCCTCCGCCGGTGGTGTGACGCTTGCATTGTTGCTGGTGGGAACTCTTTCGAGCAATTTTTGTGATTCCTCACGAATATCATGCGTGTACCATTTTCTACGTGTCAACCTTCTTTCATATTGCGCACTACATGCATACATCAAATTGTTTCTTTTCATTTTGCGCGGAGAAATTGCTCATGTCTGTTATGAATAAATTTTCTGTTTAATTTTGTCATCACTCTATCGTTTATTTTACGTGTAGGGGATAGTAGTTTCTGCCTGGATTAATTTTAACACATTTATTCAAAGTGGTAAAGAAATCATATGAGTTGTAATTTTCCAACTGCACGAAAAATGTCCGGGCCAGGATTGGAACTTAGCATCTCTTGGCTGAAGCTGCCATGCTCCACTGGATGAATTATGGATGAACTGGATGAGCATGGCATCTTCAGCCAAGCTCAGCCAAGCTAAGCTTCAGCCAGTTTAAGTGCATTGTTGGCCTCGTGCCCGGGCCAGGTTCGAATCCTGGCCCGGACATTTTTCATCCAGGGAAAATTACAACTCATATTGCTCATTTTGCGCGGAGAAATTGCTCATGTCTGTTATGAATAAATTTTCTGTTTAATTTTGTCATCACTCTATCGTTTATTTTACGTGTAGGGGATAGTAGTTTCTGCCTGGATTAATTTTAACACATTTATTCAAAGGGGTAAAGAAATCATATGAGTTGTAATTTTCCAACTGCACGAAAAATGCCCGGGCCAGGATTGGAACTTAGCATCTCTTGGCTGAAGCTGCCATGCTCTACCATGCTCCACTGGATGAATTATAGATGAACTGGATGAGCATGGCATCTTCAGCCAAGCTCAGCCAAGCTAAGCTTCAGCCAGTTTAAGTGCATTGTTGGCCTCGTGCCCGGGCCAGGTTTGAATCCTGGCCCGGACATTTTTCGTCCAGGGAAAATTACAACTCATATTGCTTCTGCCTATGGTCTACGACACCAAGATCGGGAATAACTGAACTGTGTTGAGGAGTGGGGGGGGGGGGATGAGGAGTTTCAAATTTCAACTCCTGAACGCAGTTCAGTTTGCGCTACTTAATCACTCCCAACGATTCAGATTTTGAGTTCAAAATTTAAGTTTAAGTCTAAGTTTTTGAAAGCATTTAATGAGATACAAAAAATAACGGTAAAAAATAGTTTTTCGTTACTCCAAAGTCTAAAGCGCCGTCTATCGGCATTTTTTGAACTTTATCTTTAAAATTAATTGTTAAGAAAATACTCACATAAAGAATAGTTTTAGCGAAAACCGCAAACAAATTGACCAATTTTTCCGTTTTTTATAATCATTTGAAATGTTGGACCCTAGACTTTAATGGCGCCTATCTCCTTCGGAAGACGTTTGGGACACTTAGATTCCTATTTAATATTGTTTTTCTTGATGTGTACCATCACCTCTTAAAATTTTGCCCAAGAGTTTAGATTCACCCTGTATACGTATATCGGTTAAACGTATAACTGAAATAAGTATCGCATCGTAAACACTAATTTCTACCAAAAAAAAAAAAAAAAAATGAAAGAAAGCGAACAAGTTTTTAACTTATATTATCCTATAATTAATATTCTTATAAAAGAATACTACATTAATATTATTTATGTAACAATGTTAAAGTGCAGCATTTTTCGGATTACACACCCGGAAGCCGTGAAATACGAATAACAATTGACAGTATCAACGATCACTGAGGCTATTACACACGTGAAGACTCAATTAAAAACAAAATATGTAGTTTTGAATGAAAGAGAAAGATGTTTAAAGAAATCCACAATTTTAGAGCTTTGCAAAGAAAAATAAAAGCTGTTATTTAAAACAATTTTCTATGATTTTTCTTTAATCAAAATAACTTTCTAAAGATTTCTATGCCCAAGCTCGTGCAGATGCTAATGTGGAGTTCTTTAAAGTTCTAATGAAACCTGCATATGAAACACAAAGTATGTATGCTAGTCGGAAAATCATAGTTTATCAAGGATATGCTCCTTTATAAGTCTGAGACAACATTATGAAGCAAAATCAAAAAAGGTGAAGCATTCAATTTGACATTTTTTTGTCATTATCTTCGTATACCACATAATATGGAACACCTTATCTTAGAATAACAAGATTCCAAAAATTGATCAGAGTTCACACCACGGCGAATGATAAAAATCTGATTGGTTTACAGGCGAATGACGTTACACGTGATAAAAATGATAAACAGAAATTCAAAAATATCCTAAACCAGAACGAAAAATCATGCGTCAAACATAGATAATAAAACATTTTCCAACACATCCAGAATACTCTAACGAAACTTCACCATTAAATAAAGCGAAAGAAGATATATGTAAGAAAATAGTTTAGAAAACATATAACACATTTAAAAAATCTAGTTTTTAGCAATTACCTTCCATAGTCAAAAAAGTAGTCGAAATATTTTGTGTAGCCCTGTATATGAGCAATAGATTTCGTTATATACTACATAGTATGATAAAATTTAGTTCAATTAGAAAATTCACATTTAACAATTTTCGACAATCGATGTAAATGAACTCGGAATCTGTTCTACAACCCTGTATATTATCTAAAGACTTTTGTACACACCAGATTAAGCTAAACTTCAATTCAGGTAAAAAACGTTTAAGGCAACTTAAAACTCACTTCCGGCAATTACCAACCACAAACGATAATGCATCTTCTACTTTGCATAGCCCTCTGTATGAATTTATTTATATTCCACGAACTTATCTTGGTCTGCTAAATATAGTTCAGCAGAAAAATGCGTAACACAGTTAAAAACAAATTAATTCACCCCCATAGTCAGTGATACTTATGAATTCCTTTGTGTACACCACGCACTATGCAAAAATTTAGTTAAAAACGCAAACTAAAGTTGAAATCGCACTTATCACACATAGACTGATCGTACATAGACTGTAACCGAATTCTTTTGTGTGTCCCTGTAAATGAATAATAAACGACATACTTTTCAGTGAATTATTTATAGTGTTCCTCAGTAATGCATATAAATTTCATTATGTTTGAATTAGTCAAACATCAGAAAATTACATTGCAAACGATTTCCCCCCGTAGAACATTGTGTAACAAAATTATTTTGTGTGACTCTGTAAATGAGTAATAAATGCTTTGCACTCCATATTCTACAAAAAGCATGTTTTAGTGCGCTTTATATCAATTTCATCGTTTTATATCAATTTCATCATGTTTCAAATGGCTTAACATCATCAAAATGCCCTTGAAACGATTTCCAATTGACTGTAATCTAACGGAATACTTTTGACTGTTCCTGTAAACAGACTTTAAATGCTACATACTTCATTTTCAATAGGGATCATGCTATAGTAAAGTCAATAACATACAAAAATTTCAGGGCAATCCAAGTACACTGGTGAAAACAATTAAAGGGACAAACGGTTTTTTTTTAAAAACAGAACAAAATAAATTATGCCTATACGCAAATAAGGTATCAGATGATAAGCTGTTCACGGACACACCTGTCATGCAGTGGTATGTCTCGTCATCAGGCAGTGGCGCTGTGATCGCGTTTCTGCAGAGATACCTCATTTGCTCGCCGAAGCTTGGAGCGTTATGACGTTTTGAAACATCGTAGCATAACCCAATCCTTGTTTTTTGAATTTCTTTGTTTACCCATCGTTAGTATGGCTAGTCGTTATCGTCCAGATGATGCCACAAGATGGCGGATAGTTGAAACACTTGAGGTGGGCCAATCACAGGCTACCTGTTGTAAGGACGTCGGGGTTCCGAGAAATGTGGTGTCCACTCTGTGGAAACAGTTCGCAGAGACAGGAACAATGGTCCGCCGACCTGCTCAAGTCCGCAAAGGGCAACAACGCCGGTTGAAAGCCCTTATTTGAGCCTTCTAGCCAAAAGAGACAGGTCCGCGACAGCGACACAACTGTCTCGCCATCTGTATAATGTAATAGGAACATCCATTTTATGGGTAACAGTCACCCAGAGACTTAATGCAGGTGGCCTGTATGCCAGACGCCCTGCAGTCTGCATCCCTTTGACTGTGAACCACAAAAAGTCCCGTCTAGTGTGTATGGTGATGATTATTGTTGGGCTGAAATATTTTAATGCATAATGCATGAATTGAGATAGTTTTTCGGCCGTTCGTTCGTACCATTTGCGTTGTAAACAATTTCCCAAAGGTTCTACATCCAGGAAGGCAGACATGAAATATCCAATGAACGAAGACATCTCAGCTGAAAGTTTTTTATTGATATATAGCAAGTATAAGATGGTAAGAATGGGGTGGTCTCGGGTATTAGAGGCTTAGAACAGTTGTTGACAGATCAAGAGCCAGGAGTGATCTGCCCTTTTTGGGCAGTACATTGTATCGCCAAGATTCGATAATACATTGAGCCAACAAACCGCAGACGCGTAGAAGAATTTTTGTACGTTAAGAATAATTAATATAAATGTTTTGGGAGAATGTAATGAATAGGTTACCACATTTGGCGAAACCGTAACTTTTGTGAATTTTAGAGGACACAGGCGGGCAACCCGGTGGGAAAGGAATTTTAGTCAAAGGAAAAAGTTACTTTGTATCTGGGAAATTGCATTACTTGCACAATTTGTTTATGAACAGAAAAAGGTTGGGCGCCCAAGCAGCTGTCAATGAATGTCCAGAACACATAACATTACATCTGTTATAACCGCATTGGAATTAAAATAGATTTATAACGTACATACTACATTTATTAAAGAGTCTTTCATATGAGAAAAAGGAAGTAATATTTGAGGTTTTAGAATAAGAGATATTTTAGCGAAGAGAATATTAATTAATATATTAAAAATTAAGTTAGGAAGATAATAATTTAGAATAAAGATATGTATAAATGATTCTATATCATATACATTTTCTCCCCTTCGACAAAATGAAAAAAAAATTACGCTGGCTCAATGTACATCGGTACAAACTGTTATACGTACCTGCAACAATTCAGTACTCAATTACACTTGGAGACCACCCAAAAATACACAATAAAACAAAAATACAAATAAACATATAGAAATAAAAATATACAAGTACTTGTTTTTAAAATGTTGCACTTTCAGTATGTGTGCAAAGGTACATAAAATGATTTTTTTTTTTTAAATCATACAAATGTTCTGTTTCATTTTTTTTCTTTTTCTTTTCTATCCAAACAGCTGCAGCATTTAAAAATACAGAACAATATCATAATTATCATTTCAATAATACTCGTCATAATTGACGGAGGCCTATATATTTTTCATACATATGTATATACATGTATGTGTGCACAATTATCAAAATCTTCAATGCTAGCAATTCTCATAACGATGGTAACATACATATCTGCAGATTTCTTTGATTTTAGCTAGCTTTACTTAAAAAAAAATGTTTATCATAATAAACATCAATAGCAATATAATATGACAACAGAAACTAGTTTAAATTGGAAAGTAAATATAAACAAATACAAATGTATAATATATAAACAATAATTATGCATAGATAAAAGTTGAATATAAGCAAGTGTTTTCCTTTATTCAAGTGAAAATAAAAATCTATTAGGCAAAAATATGTTAAAAATAGAGTGACACTGTGCAAAGTATGAATACTGACAATGGGAAATAAAATTACGTGCAAAATTATGAATCTACTGCATAAAAGTATTATAAAAATTGTAAATAACATGGCAAAAAAAACTGGTGCATATGAGCAAAAATTGGATTAAAATTTTTTTATAACATTTTTATTCATTAAATTGTAGTGTCCACAAATATGATTTTTTTTTTATTATTAATTGTAAAAGGTGTGGGATTTATAAATAATAAAAAAATATAGGAAAAATAATTATATAAACTGAAAAGTAAACACCGTAGGTATTATGTGCTATCAGAAAGTAGGTGTGTAAAATGTTGAAAACGCAGTCCTATCGTCTACCATATGACTCATAGACATGTCATATGACAGGAATGCAAAAAGAAAATTTATCTATCTAGTATATCTATATTTTGTATGTGTGTAGTGTAGAGTACTTCTGAAAAATACATTTACCAGAATGACACTTACAAGACATATTTATAAAATTAAATCCTATAAATGAAAGAAAAATATTTTGTAAATGTGTACACATTGTACGTTGATGAGAGAACATGAAATAAATGCGTGAAAAATATGTTAAAAATTTACCTATACCATTATTAAAATTTCAATTCAAAAATATTGAACTGATGAATTCCATGATGTGAAGTTAAATTGTTATGTAAGCAGAGTTTTTTTTTTTTTTTTTTTTTTTTAAATACATGAAGTATATCATAATCATGGAAAGAGATACGATGAAAAAGTGTGAAAGAAAAAAATAAACATTGTGATAGAGAAAATAATTTTTTTGAATAAATGTCATGTCAACTATCTATTAAAATGATTGAAATGGAACCAATTTGTGAAGAGTCACCGTTCAAAAATGATGTAAACTATAAAATTTAAATGAACCGGCGAGAGAGACAACCATTGGAATTTTTGCATAAAATGAAAATGAATGTGTCTAAAAATAGTTTAAAAAGGAAGAGTATATTGTAAAATAAAGAGAAAATGAATATTCCAAACAGTATAGAGAACCAATGTAAACAATTGCATGTGTAACCGTGAATGAAAGACCACAATTTTATATTCAAAGCATTCTGCGAAAATATCATTGTAAAACTTTGTAGAAAAATATGCTATGTACCCCTTTGTATTGCAAAAATGCTCTGAAAAATTGTAGAAAGGAGTATCATCTACGAAAAGTCCATCAGCACTCAAAAGAAAGAACTTTGTTAGAAAATAAAACATTGTACGTTGGGCGCTAATAAATGACTTTCATGGAAGACACTGCGTGTAATATGGAGAGACCAGAAAAGTGAGAATATTCTGGAAAAATGCAATCGTAAACCAATAGGACTTGAGGAAACAGCAGAAATTATTTTTAATTTTTGAACCTTGTATCAAGTAGGTTACCTGTAAAATATAAACGTTGACAAGAGAAGATAAACAATATTTGTATGACCTGCCAAGAAAACTGTTAAACACTAAACATGAGCATAAATATTGAAATTTTAAATATTACCTGAATATGTGTCTTGACAAAATAATAAAAAAATGCGTCTTGTTACACATCGAAAACATGTAGGGGAATGTCAAGATTTCAGTGTACAATAGATAATAGAGCCAAATTTAAAAAATATGCGAAAATTTAAATATGAAACAGCAATAAAAAGTGTGTGTGTGTGTATATATATATATACCCGACAAACTATTTGTGCCTAGGATGACGAATACATAAGAATGTAGAATGTACGATGAAAAAAATACAAGTTACTGTACTAGTTTCGATGAACAATGTGTACTATGTAAATTACCTGACTACGATGACTTTTAGAACACTTTGAACAGAACATAATCTAAATCGATGAGAGAGAAGTAAAAAGAAGGCGTACAATCTGAGTACTTGAAAAGTACAAAATATCACGACCAAAATAAAATTAAGGCGTGTGCAAAAATTTTAACAGCATAAAAATATATTGTACGAAGTGAGTGACACTATGAAAAATGGAGAACCTTTTCAGAATTGCAAAAAAATAGAACAAAAATTTTACGCCAGAAATTAAAATGAAAACATATGACATAAAAATTTTTGAAAAGTGTAAGAAATATTTCACACATAACCACAGTGATTGGCCGGTCACCATAATTGAATGTGAAATAAACAAATTATCGTTCACTAACCCTGCAGAAATTAATCAACGAAAAGATGTACTTACACTTAACGTAACTGTTAAAATTAAAAGTGGAATTTTTAAATTATTCAATGAAAATATATATATGAGAGTAGATAATAAATAAGAGTTCTACATCAGCGGCGTACGCGGCGTATGACCTCTGTGCTCTGTGAAGGTCAGCAGAAGTGGCAGGTGTGGACACCGGATGTAGCAGGTGGGGATAACAGGCATGTTGAGACAGGAAGTGAACAGGAAGTGTAGATAGGAAATTTAACCGGAAATGTGACAGGAAGTGAATGCGATAAGGGAGAGAGGGGGAGGGCTTATTTTTGTGGGGGGCTTAATTTTCTTTGTTGGTTTTAATCCTTCTAGTCGAGTGGAGTTGAGTTGTAGGAATCCTGCTATCAGAATGAATTTAGTTTGAAAGTAATATTAGCAAAATGTTCGATTTTTTTTTTTTTTTTTTTTTTTTTTTTTTTTTTTTTTTCTCGCCTGAAATAAAAATTTTATTTGCTAACTAACACCTAATATAAAAATGGAAATCTTTCTGACTTTGTTTTACTTTATAAAAGTTTAACGTGAAATTTATTTTTAGACTGGAAACGCGACAGGAAATAAGATCGGAAACGGGATTAGACATGCTTTTTCCAAAAAGGGTTTTCAGGAAGCAGTAAACATGTTTTAGGAACATGTTTGGGAGCTTGTTGGAACAGGACAGATGGTTTGTGAGACCGGAAGTAATTAAGATGAGAGAGATAAAGAAGGTGCATGATTAGACATATAGATTTTGTTCTTTGTAGAGGGTGAAATTTTGTTTTATTTTTTATTTAAAGTGTTTTCATTTTTTTTTTTTAATTTAATTTATTTAAAGCGTTTCAAATTATTTTTTATATATTTTTTTTGTAGTGTTTTACGTATTATTTTAATTTTTAGTGACATTAGAACCTGCAATTTCTGTATCACACATGTCTTATCTTAGGTCACCAAGGATGTGTGTGTGTGTTGTTATCTCTTTAAATGCGAGAATGGTTACTTCAGACCTGCGTTGAGATACCTTTATCATAGTTTTAATGAACTGCAGGAAATTGTCTTTAGCTATTGAGTAATTCGCGAGTTTTGGTTTAATATGAATGCTATTACATCTGTTTGTTTAATTTACAAGCACATTTCTCTTACAACACTCTGTCAACAGATCACTTCAATATTCGAAATAATAATTTAGAGGGAAAATTTTTACTTTCTATACGAAATTTTATTTATAGAGATTGACGAAGATAGTATGCCTAATTCTTTCTTGTACATTTCTTGTACAACATTATATTCGAAATAGAGTTTTGTTACCAAAAATAACGTGTTTATACATTTTAAAAACGAAAGCAAAGTGATTTTCAAAAATGTAAATATAAGCTATACACCCACGCATTTTTGTTATTGAATTAAATTACAAGGTTTAATATTGTATTCAGCGTAATATTTTCTTATAAAAGCCGTTTCACAAACTTGTATACTAAAAGTAATGTGTCATTTTTAGGGGAAAAAATTAATTCAAGTCATTGAGACTAATCCTTTATGGGGGAAAAATTTGTCATACTTCTTTGTGTTACATTACATCTTCCGTTTTTTAAGTTTACAAATTTGTGGACTAACTTAAATAATCGTTTTTAGGATACTTAAACAATATATATATATACTTTTTAATTATATAATTTTTTTAATTGACTTGTAATATAGCTTTTTTTTTCTTAAAAGGGTACTGTAGAATAACTTATGTCACAAATACTACATCCTTCTTTAGTTAAATATGTTTCACTTAAGACATGACAAAGTGTCTTAGAAACATTTCATTTTGGAGTTAAGTGATTAAAGAAGAAAAATATTATTTATATAAACACAACACATAAGACCAGTGACTGAGAGGTTCTGGTTTTAAAGCTACTAGACGTTTGGGTTTAAACTTCTCTCGCGCTCGTCGACCTAACCGTTCGGAGTTTTCTTCGAACCTTGTCAATACGAGTTAGGAGCCCTTAGAATGACCCCTAGAGTGACCTATATCCCAAGCGTAGATAATCGGTTTTAACAAATAACCAACCATCCACAACACATAAGACATTTTAGATCATTACATAAGACATTTTAGATTATTACATTTAGTTAAGAAGTGATTTGACGTGCAAAATATTATTTATAAAATCATACAATAAGAGAATTTTAAAGATTTTTTCCTTTTAAATGAACAATTTTTAGTGACTATTTAACTTATTAAAGAGAGCGGGTATTTTGTTTAGAGTTATACGATTAAAATAAATTTTCAATAGATTTGACTTTATACAACCAACATTTTAAAAAAAGGGAATGGAATCTAGTTTTTATAAATTAACGTTTTTCAATTTTACAAATACTTCACACCCCGAATTTTTTCCCCCTCTTTTTGTAGACTTTACATACATAAGACATAAAAAGCGTTTTAGAATACATCATTTAGAAATTAAGTGGTTTGATAAATAAAATATTATTTATAAAAGCAATAGATACGAGAGTAATAAGGATTTTTACTTACATATGTACGAACTTCTGATAGGTAAGACTTTCTAAATCATTGTGCAAGAATTAAGTGGTTATTGAACTTATAACATTACATGATGAAATAATCACATGACGTATTTTTAAACCAATAAAATGTCAGTATTTTCAAACAAATAAAAAGTTAGTATTTTTACACGAGCGCCCTCTATCATTATATAAATTTCAATGAAACGAGTTCATTACATTCTACTGTGACCTGATATCGTTGTAATAGGTTGTATTTTTCATTTAAGTTATTGTGGAACGAGTTATGAATTCTTATGTTGGTGATGTAACCAACTTGGAGTGTCAACACTCATCACCAGAGTTAAATAATCAAGAGATGGATTCTACACTTTTATCCAAAGAAGGACTCGTTTCGAATTATGAAGTGAAACTCACCTCATCAGGACTAAAGAAACAGAAGTTACCCCATGTGCGTAAGATGTGTAACACAGCATTTCCTCGAAAAGTTAACTTAGTGTTTCATATGAAAAGTCATCTAAAGGAAAAATCTTTTTGCTGTGAGGTGTGTGCTGAAGTTTTTTCACAAAAGAGTGATTTACGTAATCATCAAAAGATTCACAAATTGCCCAAATACAAGTGTAGTGATTGCAACGAGATATTTTCAAGAATGTCTGACTTATTAATACACAAGAAGACCCATAAGATTCGTAAACAATATTCATGTGCAAAGTGTTGTGAAATATTTAAGTGTGAATCGGATTTTTTACAACATTGTGATACTTTTCATAAAGTTTTACCTAACATTGCGAAATCACCCTGTTTAAAAGATTTGTTATTTGAACTTATAGTGAAGCTTATAGATTAGTTCGAACTTATAGTGAATTAAAAGACAAAATGATATGCAAAATATATGAACTAGAATTAACAGACCAAAACATACATGTACATGCTGAGAATGCCTTTTTAAAGTTGTACAACGGCTTTGAAGATTTCACAGAACGAGTGTTTAATTGGACATTATGAAAATTTTTGAAATTAGAATTGATTACAGCTCAATATGACAGGCTTATTTGATTTGTATTATTTTAAATGATTAATAAATAGTTTGATTGCGAAAAAAGTGTTTTCTTTAGCATACACTGTGTGACTTTTAAACTAATGTTGTGTATTTTGAATGTGTCAGAGAAAACAGGAGTGTGTTGACATTTAAAAAAAAAGATTTCACATAATATAAAAGTTTTACAATAAAAATTGACTTACCTAAAGTTTTTTCAAGATAGTCACGATATCCTTTCCATTACAATTATTTTAAGGAAATAGAATTTAATTTTGTTGTGAATAACACTTTGTTGTTAACATCACGTGGTTTGTCTTATCATAACTATGAGATCCTAAGATCACTTCCTATTAACATGATAACGAAGAGTAAAAAAATGACTAATGCAAGCCGATTTTCCTGCCTAAACTTGTTATCAGCTTGCATGAGTGACTCATCTTTACATGTGTGGATTTGTATGTTGAAAAAATGATTGCTATGTTTAACCCGTGTAGACGATTTTTATCCGGAAGCTGTTTGAACTACCAAATTTCAGATAGCACACATTTTACTAGAACATTTAAATATTTTAATGTCTTTTCGCCCGCAAATTGGAAACTTAGGATTATCACCTTTACATCGAGACATGGAAGGTAGAAAAATAATAACTTTACACTTAGACAATATTTTAATTTAAGAAGAATTAGACTTAACACATTGTTAGAGTTTCTTTGAAAAATATCTAGTTGGTTGTAAATTTTAGAAAATTCGACCTAACGAAATTAACACACTTAAAAATATCTAGTTGGTTATACATTTTATAAAATAAGCAACAAATAAACATTTCGATACATTGACAAAAGAAAATAATTAAGTTTAAGTAAACTTTACACTTAGACAATATTTCAAACTAAGAAAAATAATAACTTTACACTTATATAATATTTTCAACTAAGGAAAATTAATAACTTTAAAAATCAGACTTAACACATTGTTAAAGTTTTTTTAAAACAACACAACATTTTCAAAGCAGTGGAAATAGTATACCTGAAAAAAATTCAACTTAGTGGAATTTAATAGTGAAATTTTTTAACCTCACTCATTTAAAAAATAAAACTTTGTAAATTTTTTCCATTTTTAAAATAAAACTTATTTAAAAAATAAATAAGCAACTATTAAACATTTTGAATGTCTTAGACAAAGTGTGTATAAATTTGTTGAAATTATATAAAACATGAAAAATTTCATTACTTTTAAAAGAAATTTTATTTTTGGTGAAATAAACTCGAGGTATTTATTATATGTTACTTAAACTACATGAGATTTGATTGAAAATGTGTTACTTTTAATCACTCACAAGATAAGACATGATGTTACAATATACACATAGGAATGACATAGGAATTTCAGATGGGTTTTTCTCCCACACATGACGTCACTGATAACATATTTACTGATCAAGTCATAAAATCATAGTTTAGGGTAGGTTTTTAAGCACGAAGTTTAGTTGAGATTTAAGATATTTGAGAAATATAAACTACAACTTTGGCTACTTTTTGAAATTTCCCCCTACATAAGAAAAAGAACATAGAAAAATAAAATGAAAAGTCGTATTTGAATGGAATCAAATTATTATCCTTTCACTTAACAGCTGAATGCGTCGGTAATTACATCACAAAGGCACTGATAACAACTGATTGAATATATTGTGTTTCTTTTTTAAGGTTAAATTGATTTAATATTCAAGTTATTTCTTAATGATACACTTAAAAACAATAAACTTAATTAGCATTCAAAAAGCAAACGATCACATTATTGTGTAAAACAATCAAATGTTTTAAAAGTCACGAGTTAAAATTTGAAATGACTTAGAGTTTAAGTAGAATTTAGATGTGAACCTTTTAAAATGAAATAATAGTTTTTTGTATCGCCCTCTGTCGGTGGGTAATAGAATTAAGAGATAATTAAAAGTTTTAACTTGAATTCGAGCCCACAACAAAAATTATTTTTCGGTTTTATAATTTAGGGTAGGTTTAACTGAGCAAGCCATGATATTTCAGTATTTATAGACGATTTAAGATATTCGATAAAGGAAATCATCTGAATTTTTAATTTAATTGAAGGGTTTACTGCTTAAAGTACTACAAAATGAGTACAACACGATGCATAGTTTTTTAATTAATTATATTTTTCGAAAGATTAAATTTACTTATTGATAAACTTAGGATTTATGTTTAAAGTGAATAAATTTGACATGTTAGGTTCACTTAATAACAGAGGGTTGAATAAGTTATTTTTAATAAAAATAAAGTTTACTAAAAGTTTTTAAAGTTAAAAAAATATAGTTTTAAAAAATTTAAAGTTTACAAAAAGTTTAAAAATCTTTAAGTAAATCAAAATTAACTTTTTAATTTTAACTATTGAGAGACTATAATCTAACTGTTTATCCTTGTAACCAACTGGTGCATATCAACTATATACTCTGTATCTGCATATGCGCAGAAAAACATAGACATTTAATCTAACTTGAGTTCGACTTTAAATTATTTGCCAACTTTTAAGTTTAATTACTGTACACAACTCGATTACCTTTCCCACAAAACACCTTTCAGAAACAAAACAGAAATTAACACTTACCGAAAAACACGTCCACTTTGGGTGTTAGTCTTCACGCAACTAACGTTTCTCCCTTATCTTTGCTAGGGGGCGCTGCAATCGCCGCTAGAGGCGTTAGTAGTCTTCAGGTGTGTGATAAGAATAAACTTTAAATCCAACTTACACTCGCTCAGTCATTCTTGCTTCTCTCTACCTTGCTAACAACCGTTTGCGGCTGGCTCATTGTTTGGTTGTTTAAACTTGTTGAATGACGTCATCATGTGTTTGTCTAAACTTGTCCAGTCTTGTTTTTATGCAGTACGTCTATTTAGATGAGTCATCACTCGCTTATCTTGGTTGACTTGTCCAAACTTGTTTTTGTTTGACACGTCTATTTGGGTGAGTCATCGTTCGCTTATCTTGCTTTACTTGTTTGAACTTGTCTAGTATCCACCACCTCATCTCTTTTGTCATAGCTTGAATATACTTTACACCAATCACTTAAATATAAAAGTCTTGTCACAACTTACTTAAACATTGATAAAAATATTAATTATTTATAAATTTCATCAAATTCTTATTTTTCTGATACATTTACTATGTAATTTTCGTTCAAAAATATGGTAAAGCCCGATTTTAAATCGAAGTCTAAGATAAATTCCCCAAATTTGTAACATTTTAACACTAATAATAAATATTGTAAGCACCCAGTACATACAAGTTTTGTAAAAATAATATTACTTATAGCTAACTCGTTATGTCCCATGATACAAAACTTCAATATAACTAAAATCAGTGTTAAACAAAAATCTAATCACGTGTCTTTATATATTATTTTGAAATGCAAAGCATTATATCTAAACGAATGATATAAGGAGTAGTTAGAATAGTTCTTATATTTTTGTTAGTAAAAAATTTATACACATTATCTTACAAGGTTGCAATATTCAACACACGGTTCACCATATTTAAAAACGATTCACCATGATTTAAAAACTTAGTAACATATTTTAAATTTATAAATTTAAATTAAAAATACTTAAGTATTTATAATTGTTTATTTATAAAAATATGTTTTAATTTAAATTTATAAATTTAAAATATGTTACTAAGTTTTTAAATCATGGTGAATCGTTTTTAAATATGGTGAACCGTGTGTTGAATATTGCAACCTTGTAAGATAATGTGTATAAATTTTTTACTAACAAAAATATAAGAACTATTCTAACTACTCCTTATATCATTCGTTTAGATATAATGCTTTGCATTTCAAAATAATATATAAAGACACGTGATTAGATTTTTGTTTAACACTGATTTTAGTTATATTGAAGTTTTGTATCATGGGACATAACGAGTTAGCTATAAGTAATATTATTTTTACAAAACTTGTATGTACTGGGTGCTTACAATATTTATTATTAGTGTTAAAATGTTACAAATTTGGGGAATTTATCTTAGACTTCGATTTAAAATCGGGCTTTACCATATTTTTGAACGAAAATTACATAGTAAATGTATCAGAAAAATAAGAATTTGATGAAATTTATAAATAATTAATATTTTTATCAAAGTTTAAGTAAGTTGTGACAAGACTTTTATATTTAAGTGATTGGTGTAAAGTATATTCAAGCTATGACAAAAGAGATGAGGTGGTGGATACTAGACAAGTTCAAACAAGTAAAGCAAGATAAGCGAACGATGACTCACCCAAATAGACGTGCCACACAAAAACAAGTTTGGACAAGTCAACCAAGATAAGCGAGTGATGACTCATCTAAATAGACGTACTGCATAAAAACAAGACTGGACAAGTTTAGACAAACACATGATGACGTCATTCAACAAGTTTAAACAACCAAACAATGAGCCAGCAGCAAACGGTTGTTAGCAAGGTAGAGAGAAGCAAGAATGACTGAGCGAGTGTAAGTTGGATTTAAAGTTTATTCTTATCACACACCTGAAGACTACTAACGCCTCTAGCGGCGATTGCAGCGCCCCCTAGCAAAGATAAGGGAGAAACGTTAGTTGCGTGAAGACTAACACCCAAAGTGGACGTGTTTTTCGGTAAGTGTTAATTTCTGTTTTGTTTCTGAAAGGTGTTTTGTGGGAAAGGTAATCGAGTTGTGTACAGTAATTAAACTTAAAAGTTGGCAAATAATTTAAAGTCGAACTCAAGTTAGATTAAATGTCTATGTTTTTCTGCGCATATGCAGATACAGAGTATATAGTTGATATGCACCAGTTGGTTACAAGGATAAACAGTTAGATTATAGTCTCTCAATAGTTAAAATTAAAAAGTTAATTTTGATTTACTTAAAGATTTTTAAACTTTTTGTAAACTTTAAATTTTTTAAAACTATATTTTTTTAACTTTAAAAACTTTTAGTAAACTTTATTTTTATTAAAAATAACTTATTCAACCCTCTGTTATTAAGTGAACCTAACATGTCAAATTTATTCACTTTAAACATAAATCCTAAGTTTATCAATAAGTAAATTTAATCTTTCGAAAAATATAATTAATTAAAAAACTATGCATCGTGTTGTACTCATTTTGTAGTACTTTAAGCAGTAAACCCTTCAATTAAATTAAAAATTCAGATGATTTCCTTTATCGAATATCTTAAATCGTCTATAAATACTGAAATATCATGGCTTGCTCAGTTAAACCTACCCTAAATTATAAAACCGAAAAATAATTTTTGTTGTGGGCTCGAATTCAAGTTAAAACTTTTAATTATCTCTTAATTCTATTACCCACCGACAGAGGGCGATACAAAAAACTATTATTTCATTTTAAAAGGTTCACATCTAAATTCTACTTAAACTCTAAGTCATTTCAAATTTTAACTCGTGACTTTTAAAACATTTGATTGTTTTACACAATAATGTGATCGTTTGCTTTTTGAATGCTAATTAAGTTTATTGTTTTTAAGTGTATCATTAAGAAATAACTTGAATATTAAATCAATTTAACCTTAAAAAAGAAACACAATATATTCAATCAGTTGTTATCAGTGCCTTTGTGATGTAATTACCGACGCATTCAGCTGTTAAGTGAAAGGATAATAATTTGATTCCATTCAAATACGACTTTTCATTTTATTTTTCTATGTTCTTTTTCTTATGTAGGGGGAAATTTCAAAAAGTAGCCAAAGTTGTAGTTTATATTTCTCAAATATCTTAAATCTCAACTAAACTTCGTGCTTAAAAACCTACCCTAAACTATGATTTTATGACTTGATCAGTAAATATGTTATCAGTGACGTCATGTGTGGGAGAAAAACCCATCTGAAATTCCTATGTCATTCCTATGTGTATATTGTAACATCATGTCTTATCTTGTGAGTGATTAAAAGTAACACATTTTCAATCAAATCTCATGTAGTTTAAGTAACATATAATAAATACCTCGAGTTTATTTCACCAAAAATAAAATTTCTTTTAAAAGTAATGAAATTTTTCATGTTTTATATAATTTCAACAAATTTATACACACTTTGTCTAAGACATTCAAAATGTTTAATAGTTGCTTATTTATTTTTTAAATAAGTTTTATTTTAAAAATGGAAAAAATTTACAAAGTTTTATTTTTTAAATGAGTGAGGTTAAAAAATTTCACTATTAAATTCCACTAAGTTGAATTTTTTTCAGGTATACTATTTCCACTGCTTTGAAAATGTTGTGTTGTTTTAAAAAAACTTTAACAATGTGTTAAGTCTGATTTTTAAAGTTATTAATTTTCCTTAGTTGAAAATATTATATAAGTGTAAAGTTATTATTTTTCTTAGTTTGAAATATTGTCTAAGTGTAAAGTTTACTTAAACTTAATTATTTTCTTTTGTCAATGTATCGAAATGTTTATTTGTTGCTTATTTTATAAAATGTATAACCAACTAGATATTTTTAAGTGTGTTAATTTCGTTAGGTCGAATTTTCTAAAATTTACAACCAACTAGATATTTTTCAAAGAAACTCTAACAATGTGTTAAGTCTAATTCTTCTTAAATTAAAATATTGTCTAAGTGTAAAGTTATTATTTTTCTACCTTCCATGTCTCGATGTAAAGGTGATAATCCTAAGTTTCCAATTTGCGGGCGAAAAGACATTAAAATATTTAAATGTTCTAGTAAAATGTGTGCTATCTGAAATTTGGTAGTTCAAACAGCTTCCGGATAAAAATCGTCTACACGGGTTAAACATAGCAATCATTTTTTCAACATACAAATCCACACATGTAAAGATGAGTCACTCATGCAAGCTGATAACAAGTTTAGGCAGGAAAATCGGCTTGCATTAGTCATTTTTTTACTCTTCGTTATCATGTTAATAGGAAGTGATCTTAGGATCTCATAGTTATGATAAGACAAACCACGTGATGTTAACAACAAAGTGTTATTCACAACAAAATTAAATTCTATTTCCTTAAAATAATTGTAATGGAAAGGATATCGTGACTATCTTGAAAAAACTTTAGGTAAGTCAATTTTTATTGTAAAACTTTTATATTATGTGAAATCTTTTTTTTTAAATGTCAACACACTCCTGTTTTCTCTGACACATTCAAAATACACAACATTAGTTTAAAAGTCACACAGTGTATGCTAAAGAAAACACTTTTTTCGCAATCAAACTATTTATTAATCATTTAAAATAATACAAATCAAATAAGCCTGTCATATTGAGCTGTAATCAATTCTAATTTCAAAAATTTTCATAATGTCCAATTAAACACTCGTTCTGTGAAATCTTCAAAGCCGTTGTACAACTTTAAAAAGGCATTCTCAGCATGTACATGTATGTTTTGGTCTGTTAATTCTAGTTCATATATTTTGCATATCATTTTGTCTTTTAATTCACTATAAGTTCGAACTAATCTATAAGCTTCACTATAAGTTCAAATAACAAATCTTTTAAACAGGGTGATTTCGCAATGTTAGGTAAAACTTTATGAAAAGTATCACAATGTTGTAAAAAATCCGATTCACACTTAAATATTTCACAACACTTTGCACATGAATATTGTTTACGAATCTTATGGGTCTTCTTGTGTATTAATAAGTCAGACATTCTTGAAAATATCTCGTTGCAATCACTACACTTGTATTTGGGCAATTTGTGAATCTTTTGATGATTACGTAAATCACTCTTTTGTGAAAAAACTTCAGCACACACCTCACAGCAAAAAGATTTTTCCTTTAGATGACTTTTCATATGAAACACTAAGTTAACTTTTCGAGGAAATGCTGTGTTACACATCTTACGCACATGGGGTAACTTCTGTTTCTTTAGTCCTGATGAGGTGAGTTTCACTTCATAATTCGAAACGAGTCCTTCTTTGGATAAAAGTGTAGAATCCATCTCTTGATTATTTAACTCTGGTGATGAGTGTTGACACTCCAAGTTGGTTACATCACCAACATAAGAATTCATAACTCGTTCCACAATAACTTAAATGAAAAATACAACCTATTACAACGATATCAGGTCACAGTAGAATGTAATGAACTCGTTTCATTGAAATTTATATAATGATAGAGGGCGCTCGTGTAAAAATACTAACTTTTTATTTGTTTGAAAATACTGACATTTTATTGGTTTAAAAATACGTCATGTGATTATTTCATCATGTAATGTTATAAGTTCAATAACCACTTAATTCTTGCACAATGATTTAGAAAGTCTTACCTATCAGAAGTTCGTACATATGTAAGTAAAAATCCTTATTACTCTCGTATCTATTGCTTTTATAAATAATATTTTATTTATCAAACCACTTAATTTCTAAATGATGTATTCTAAAACGCTTTTTATGTCTTATGTATGTAAAGTCTACAAAAAGAGGGGGAAAAAATTCGGGGTGTGAAGTATTTGTAAAATTGAAAAACGTTAATTTATAAAAACTAGATTCCATTCCCTTTTTTTAAAATGTTGGTTGTATAAAGTCAAATCTATTGAAAATTTATTTTAATCGTATAACTCTAAACAAAATACCCGCTCTCTTTAATAAGTTAAATAGTCACTAAAAATTGTTCATTTAAAAGGAAAAAATCTTTAAAATTCTCTTATTGTATGATTTTATAAATAATATTTTGCACGTCAAATCACTTCTTAACTAAATGTAATAATCTAAAATGTCTTATGTAATGATCTAAAATGTCTTATGTAATGATCTAAAATGTCTTATGTGTTGTGGATGGTTGGTTATTTGTTAAAACCGATTATCTACGCTTGGGATATAGGTCACTCTAGGGGTCATTCTAAGGGCTCCTAACTCGTATTGACAAGGTTCGAAGAAAACTCCGAACGGTTAGGTCGACGAGCGCGAGAGAAGTTTAAACCCAAACGTCTAGTAGCTTTAAAACCAGAACCTCTCAGTCACTGGTCTTATGTGTTGTGTTTATATAAATAATATTTTTCTTCTTTAATCACTTAACTCCAAAATGAAATGTTTCTAAGACACTTTGTCATGTCTTAAGTGAAACATATTTAACTAAAGAAGGATGTAGTATTTGTGACATAAGTTATTCTACAGTACCCTTTTAAGAAAAAAAAAGCTATATTACAAGTCAATTAAAAAAATTATATAATTAAAAAGTATATATATATATTGTTTAAGTATCCTAAAAACGATTATTTAAGTTAGTCCACAAATTTGTAAACTTAAAAAACGGAAGATGTAATGTAACACAAAGAAGTATGACAAATTTTTCCCCCATAAAGGATTAGTCTCAATGACTTGAATTAATTTTTTCCCCTAAAAATGACACATTACTTTTAGTATACAAGTTTGTGAAACGGCTTTTATAAGAAAATATTACGCTGAATACAATATTAAACCTTGTAATTTAATTCAATAACAAAAATGCGTGGGTGTATAGCTTATATTTACATTTTTGAAAATCACTTTGCTTTCGTTTTTAAAATGTATAAACACGTTATTTTTGGTAACAAAACTCTATTTCGAATATAATGTTGTACAAGAAATGTACAAGAAAGAATTAGGCATACTATCTTCGTCAATCTCTATAAATAAAATTTCGTATAGAAAGTAAAAATTTTCCCTCTAAATTATTATTTCGAATATTGAAGTGATCTGTTGACAGAGTGTTGTAAGAGAAATGTGCTTGTAAATTAAACAAACAGATGTAATAGCATTCATATTAAACCAAAACTCGCGAATTACTCAATAGCTAAAGACAATTTCCTGCAGTTCATTAAAACTATGATAAAGGTATCTCAACGCAGGTCTGAAGTAACCATCTCTCGCATTTAAAGAGATAACAACACACACACACATCTTTGGTGACCTAAGATAAGACATGTGTGATACAGAAATTGCAGGTTCTAATGTCACTAAAAATTAAAATAATACGTAAAACACTACAAAAAAAAAATATAAAAAATAATTTGAAACGCTTTAAATAAATTAAATTAAAAAAAAAAATGAAAACACTTTAAATAAAAAATAAAACAAAATTTCACCCTCTACAAAGAACAAAATCTATATGTCTAATCATGCACCTTCTTTATCTCTCTCATCTTAATTACTTCCGGTCTCACAAACCATCTGTCCTGTTCCAACAAGCTCCCAAACATGTTCCTAAAACATGTTTACTGCTTCCTGAAAACCCTTTTTGGAAAAAGCATGTCTAATCCCGTTTCCGATCTTATTTCCTGTCGCGTTTCCAGTCTAAAAATAAATTTCACGTTAAACTTTTATAAAGTAAAACAAAGTCAGAAAGATTTCCATTTTTATATTAGGTGTTAGTTAGCAAATAAAATTTTTATTTCAGGTGAGAAAAAAAAAAAAAAAAAAAAAAAATCGAACATTTTGCTAATATTACTTTCAAACTAAATTCATTCTGATAGCAGGATTCCTACAACTCAACTCCACTCGACTAGAAGGATTAAAACCAACAAAGAAAATTAAGCCCCCCACAAAAATAAGCCCTCCCCCTCTCTCCCTTATCGCATTCACTTCCTGTCACATTTCCGGTTAAATTTCCTATCTACACTTCCTGTTCACTTCCTGTCTCAACATGCCTGTTATCCCCACCTGCTACATCCGGTGTCCACACCTGCCACTTCCGCTGACCTTCACAGAGCACAGAGGTCATACGCCGCGTACGCCGCTGATGTAGAACTCTTATTTATTATCTACTTATGAGCTCTTTGAATCGAGAATTATACAACTGCATAAAATGTAAAGAAAAATTATAAATCTTGAACCTACATTTTAAAAACTAATTTGTGTAAAAATGTAAAAAGACGTTGAAAAAAAATCATATTCCAAGTATGTAAGTATGCCGAATGACATATTCTACCTAAAAGTTTAAATTGCCTATGGAAATGATTAAAACATGAATGTCTTTCAGTCAAATGAATTATAATTTCAGAACTGTACGAAGATGAGCATAAATAAGAAGAATGCTTAGAAAACTGATGTAAATATTATAAAGTACACAATATTTTAAAAGTTAAGTAGATAGCACTATGACATGACCAGCAAATATATCTAAAAATTGTAATTAATATCTGTGAGAAGAAGAATAATCGTGTGTGCAGATAAAAAAACATCCCTAAAAGAGACCAAAATATTTAAAAACTAAAACATACATGGCAACACTGATGTAATTCTTTATTATTATTATTATTATTATTATTATTATTTTAACCATGCCAGTATTCTTTTACACATATATATCTAAACTCTTTAAAATATAAAGAAGTATTATAATTTCTCAGTTCCTAGCTTGAAAAAAATATATAATTAAAATACTTTTGAAATACCAATTTACCTTTTCTTTTCCATCACCATAGATATCTCGACAGTGAAAAAATTAAGTGGGGAGAATCGAGATATTGACAAATCTGAAAAGTACATACAACAAGAGGGACAAGGCCTAGCAAATCACTATGAAAGAAATTATATAAATATTTATCCCATCACAGATTTTATAGAAATAATGGGCCAAAAATATAAACACAAAAATTTTAAAATTTATTAAAGTTTTTATTTTTATTTTTTATTTTTATTTTTTATTTATTTTTTTATATGAGAATGAGCATTACTATAAATCATAATATTTGTGAATGCTTTCTACCGAAACATATAAAAATTTACCTGTAGTGCCCTAGTATAGATTAAAAACATTACATGCACCAAAACTGAAAATGTTACATGCATAAGCGAATGTTTCATGGATATATCGCGATATTCACATTCCGTCCACCCTTTAAGGCCAGCCCATCATATATGGCAAAATGTAAATATACATACACGAAACAGAGCTTATAGCATCACACATAACATAAAAATGACCTACACAAAAACAAACAACATATAATGTAATGCAGTTTACCTTTTAAGGAATTCCAGGTTATTAAAATTCTTTAATGGTATAAAATGGATGGTGTTAAAGCAAACAAATATTCATTACAGTTAACTAAAAATGCTCAAAAGAGTAAAACTATAAATTTTTATGATATAGAGCTTTTAAACCGAAAAATTCTTGATGCAATGTTATTAACCAATTAGTTGATACTTACTTACATAATCTATCAATATCAGCTTTCAAAAACAATAAGTAGTTCAAAAATATATGCAACACTCCCATATACATTCATTATATGTGAAAATTTTCCCCATCTCTATTAATTTGAAAAAATCTGATAAACATCTTGTATTTATATATATATATATATATATATATATAGAATGTTATGAAATAGGAAAACAGCTTTTAATATGCATAAAAAATCTAAAATATAATATTTAAAATATAAAATGCAGACGAAAAATGTAAAATCAAAATTTTCCTCTTTTTATCCGAGAAAAATCATACACTAATTGTACACAATTATTGAAAAAAAAAACATATATTACCATATAAAATGTGACATACGTGTAGAAAAAATTGTGAATGTTTGCATGACTAATTGATATACTGATTAATAAAAATTTCAAAAGACATTAATTTAACGAGATAAGTTTCCAAGGAAACTTGCACCTATATTTTAACAAATTAAATTTCAAACTATTTATCTACCTTTATTCAAACAAAAGTAAAGGATATGTCATGCACTCATCGAAAATTTAAATAATATACTAATGAAATTATTTATAATCTTCATCGTTTTATACAATTAACAACAAAACAGTAGGATTTATTTATTCAGTTTATAATATATGCATGAGTATAAATTAAGTTGAATATTCTTCCGATAAAAACATCATGTAAAAGAATTTTTGTGAGAAAAATACTGTAGGCTGAAGGAAATAATTAAAACATGCATATATTAAATAATTTTTAAAATATGTACTTACTTGAAAAGTGTATTTTTACTCCATTTGTTTTATACAACAATATTCAAGATGTGTTTTAAAAAGAACAGATAATTCAATGAAATACGTTTTCAAAAAATATCAATGCTCGCTCACCTATACAATTTTTTTTTTTTTTTTAATGGTAGAAATAAATCGTAGAATTGAATGTAAATAGCTGAGTCCGCAACAGCTGTAAGATCGAGGAAGAAGAAAAAAAAATTCTTTCAGCTGGCCTTGCGAGGGAAAGCAAAATTTTTTGTATCAGGAGAGATATTTCTATGCTCGAAGAAAATGCATATTTCACATTAATTATTGGAATGAACCAGTTTATTTGTCAGTTTAGCAAAACGTTTATCATTGCACGATGAAATTGCATCACTGCCTGTGATTAATAATCCAAACACATAAATGCATCTTCGTAGGAATAATGTCGAGGATTTCTTTCTTTCTCATTTTTTTTTTTAAGTAAATAAAAAGTTACCGTGTAAAGATAATCGGAACAATAATGATGAGTCAGGTTTTAAGAGTTGAAGGTTCAGGCGATAACATTTGACGATAGTCTGTTATAAGTAATTACACATCTTGAAG
Source organism: Maratus michaelseni (assembly GCA_963931845.1). Lineage (NCBI taxonomy): Eukaryota > Metazoa > Arthropoda > Arachnida > Araneae > Salticidae > Maratus > Maratus michaelseni. The sequence continues at coordinate 398,516,290 of OZ007590.1, read as the reverse complement.
ATTTCACTTGTTTAGAAGGAAACATATAAATATTCAGTAAATTTGCGAAGAGGTTGCATTTTTTTTTTTTTTTTTTTTTTTGTAGAACCGAATAATGATAATGCGGAACAGAAAGGGAGAATCGGGAAAACTTGTATAGCTTGATAAATGCGATTCGGAAATCTGGAAGAAAAAAATCCACATAATCCTGAGAAATCCAGAACAGTACCGCTTGAAAAAAATCTTTTATATAATCCAGACACCATCTGAGACTATGGGATATGACTGGCAGATGAACGGGAGATGATTGGAGATGTCCGGAAAAGAATTGGAGAGGAACTGGATACCATCTGGATAGGAGACAGGATAACAGAATCAGACGATGGGAGACAGGAGAAGACCGGAGACCGTAGACATGAGGCCAGCAACCGGAGCTCACAGGATGCAAGATACAGGAGGAGAGCAGAAACGGAGATCACAGGATACATTATACAGGAGAAGACAGGAGACGGGAGACCCCCCCGACTGTACTATAATCAATTATTGCCTTCCGAAGTCACACCAACTGTGTATGATGATGATTATTGTTGGGCTGAAATATTTTAATGCATAATGCATGAATTGAGATAGTTTTTTGGGCCGTTCGTTCGTACCATTTGCGTTGTAAACAATTTCCCAAAGGTTCTACATCCAGGAAGGCAGACATGAAATATCCAATGAACGAAGACATCTCAGCTGAAAGTTTTTTATTGATATATAGCAAGTATAAGATGGTAAGAATGGGGTGGCCTCGGGTATTAGAGGCTTAGAACAGTTGTTGACAGATCAAGAGCCAGGAGTGATCTGCCCTTTTTGGGCAGTACATTGTATCGCCAAGATTCGATAATACATTGAGCCAACAAACCGCAGACGCGTAGAAGAATTTTTGTACGTTAAGGATAATTAATATAAAAGTTTTGGGAGAATGTAATGAATAGATTACCACATTTGGCGAAACCGTAACTTTTGTGAATTTTAGAGGACACAGGCGGGCAACCCGGTGGGAAAGGAATTTTAGTCATAGGAAAAAGTTACTTTGTATCTGGGAAATTACATTACTTGCACAATGTTTATGAACAGAAAAAGGTTGGGCGCCCAAGCAGCTGTCAATGAATGTCCAGAACACATAACATTACATCTGTTATAACCGCATTGGAATTAAAATAGATTTATAACGTACATACTACATTTATTAAAGAGTCTTTCATATGAGAAAAAGGAAATATATATTTGAGGTTTTAGAATAAGAGATATTTTAGCGAAGAGAATATTAATTAATATATTAAAAATTAAGTTAGGAAGATAATAATTTAGAATAAAGATATGTATAAATGATTCTATATCATAGTGTGGTGCCGGGAACAACTGTCTTGGACAGAGGATAGCTGGGGGTGGGTTCTCTTCAGTGATGAGTCGCGATTCAGTCTGGACAGCGACTCGAGACGTGATCTCATCTGTAGAGAACCCGGAAGTCGATATCGGCCCTCTAACATTGTCGAAAAGGACCATTATGGTGGAGGTGATCTGATGGTCTGGGCAGGCGTCATGGCATACGGGCGTACCGACCTTCATGTGTTCGATAGAGGTACTGTGACAGGTCAGCGGTACAGGGACGAGATCCTCTCACCCTATGTGAGACTTTTCCGCGGAGCATATGGACAAAATTTCGTTTTATGGACGATAACGCCCGTCCACATAAGGCTCAGTTGGTGGACGAATTCCTCGAATCAGAGTATGTTCAACGAATGGAGTCGCCTGCGATGTCACCTGACCTTAATCCCATCGAACACGTATGAGACGCCCGTGGACGATCAATTGCAGGTCGAAGACCAGCTCCGACGCCCATCAATGAGCTCAAAGGTGCCTTGTTGCAAGAGTAGGTGTGATTGCCACAGGGATTGATAAGGACCCTGGTAAACAGTATGAAACGCAGATGCGAGAGTTGTGTAGCTGTTACAGACGATCATACACCCTATTAGACATGTTTTTCTCTGAGTGACAGGGTGTCGGTCCGCTGCTGTGCAGGACACGTGACCAGTTTCCTTATTTAGTTTGAGGATTCTGCCCACTTTGCTCTTCCATATGTTGGTCTTATATCGGATGATATTTTGGCCAAGTTTGGTTTTATTGGCTTTGTTAGATTTTTTTTATTGCAAAAAAACCATTTGTCCCTTTAATTGTTTTCACCAGTGTATATTTACGCGAGTCAGAGCAGGGCCAGACGGCTAGACAAACCAAAGTCAAACTTTTCACCTATTTTGGAAAGTGCTAAAAAGAAACGGTTGCTGATTTCTATCATCAAATAAAGAAATCACTTCATCGCTGCATGTTCTGCAATATGATTGGTTAAAATCGTAATGATATTCACAGGCAGTTGATTGTTTTGCGTAAATGAGCACAATTATTTCATCCATGGTCCTTATTTTATTGAATCAAAAAGGAATGAATCACGTTTCTTCTCGTTGCTTATCGTGCGATTAGTCAAATTTCAACTGATGAAAATATCTCGAAATGTATGCATATTTCGATAAAGTTCATCTCAGAAGATGTTTTTGTTTTTTCATAATGCTTGTAAAAAGGGCAATTTTATGCAGCTCTATTGAAAAAATATAAGTCTCAGTCTAAAATGGCTGACTCTCAGACGATTTTACTGCTTGATCGGTCTGTAATGAACAATATCGGCCAGATCTGGGGTTTTATTATTGTATGATTGTATTTCAGATAATAGGTTCTAGATGGCAGCTCTACAAATTGTAAGGTGTCTGTTCGCTAAGCGCCCCATTTTTCATTATTTTTATTGTACTGTAAGTAACCACTGAATTTTGTGTATTAATGTAATGTGTATGCTGTGACGTTATGTCTTGTTGTTTTGTATAAACTTCTAGTTACTATACCTCATCCATGCATCTCATTGAAGTATTTAGTTATCTTAATTAATTATTATTCAAGTCATAAAATTATAATGATATGGGAGATTAGGGAGGGATGGGACATTGGGGGGGGGGGGATGGGACATCTGCAGTAATGCTTAAAATAAACTTTATTTTTAATTTATGACTCTTCCACCAGATGAAGTAATCATTGCAATATACTTGTTGCTGTAAATCTTTTTAGTTGCAAGCACCTATGAGTTTGTGAATTAAAAAGACTATTTTGCAATATCAATAGTAACTAACTGCTCAGATTTTTAATGTAAATTTTCAATATCACTCTTTGTTGCTAACTTAATTGTTTTTAATGTTTTGTAAACTCTACAATATATCTTTAATGAATGAACAGTTAAGTTAAGCCTAAAAGGCACATGCTTGTTGTACAAACAGTTTTTTTTTTTTTTTTTTAATGTTGCTCTAAGGGTGGGATGGGACACTATGACTCAAGGAGTGATGGGACATGTGCCATCCCTTCCAAATGATATCTCTATCCAAATAATTATGTTTAATTACATACAATTGTTTGGTATTTTATATTTATTACACTATCTTGTTTTGGAATTGAATAGTGTAACAAATAAAAGTTATTATTTTGCAAATTAAAAAGGAATTTTAACTACTTTCATTTTTGTACATGACACCTGTTATGGAAGTGTTAATATCACTGTAAATGAGCCTGAAAATATACAATAAATAAATTGGTATAAAGATGAACCAAATATCCTATAAATGATTTTGTTTTAGTTATATTTTTAACAAAACAAATTTGTTATTCACTATGTTGGAAGTGTTGAAAGCAAAGATGAGTAAGATTTGAGCTTTAGGATACCATTTATGAGGAGAAATGTAAAAAGAAATTTCATCTTTCCGCAAGAAAATGACTGTTCTATCATTGATGAACAAGACATAATTGAACAAGATATGATCGTAACAATTGTAAACATCCACCAAAAATAATTGGCGGCACTTGTCGAGCACAAGCATATTTTTCATTTGATTTGGATTTTACAAAGTATATATAAGATAAAATAAATACTGTGATTTACAATAAATCTAAGGAATGTAAATGTCACACTGTCTTTATCCTTTTTTCATCACAATTTTGAAAATTAAACATGAATTTTCATTTTAAAAACATGTCCCATCCCTCCCTGACATGAGGGAGGGAAGGGACATTTTTTTTTGTTAATTTAATTGACTTATTAACCTAAAATTTGAACTATTATCATCAAATCTATATATTTTAAATATGTTAAAATGTTTTAAGATGTTATTCTGAAATTTTCAATTTTGTACTAGCGAAACATAATTTGTAAAAAATATTTGTTAAAATTGGTCCATCTCTCCCTAATCTCCCCTATATGTTTTCTTATTTTTATTTATTATAGAATGGAAATTTATTTTATTCAGTGTTAAATTAAAATATATTTTTCAAACTATTGTTATATGATTTATAATCAATATTAAAGTAAGATCTTTTCCGCTGGGGAACGCGCGCGTCAGCCCTGCCGAGAATGAAGTTTTATTTGCGGACGCAACTGATCGAAAGATTTCGTCAATTCAAACGCAACGTTTCTTTGAAGAATAAACGTATAAAAAGACAAACGTGTCCCAATCTAGAAAAATATAACATATCGACGAACTAAAATATACAATAACTCTCTCGAGTTACTCAGGTTTCCTAAAAGCGTTCTTTATCTTTAGAAACTTCAGAAACCAATATAGGGGAGAATGGTACACAGTGGACCACTTTTTCAGTTAAAATTTGTTTTCTCTTTAATGGACAAACCGATCTGCATGAAAATATTTTTGAATATTCCTTAAACCTTTATACATTCATTATAATTTTCTCATAACATAGTTTTCAATACATTAAAAAAAAAAAAAAAATTATATGCACCCATAAAGTGGACCAGTGTACCCCACTTCTGGGGCACAGTGGACCGCTATTAGGTATTATCTGAAATACAATATAAATCTATTTTTCATTAATCTAATTTTCTTTTATTTTCCCTTTACTCGCAAAATAACATAGTAATATAAATTTAGAAGTAACATTTTGAAACAAAAACAAAAACAAAAAATATTACATTATGAAAATAATAACAGATTAATACAGAATAATTGCAATTTAGTTGAAGTTATTACTTAAGTACAAAAAAATCAGTGCACATTAAAATTTGCAAATGAAATTCCAAAATACTTATGAGTAAGATTGAGCCTGGAATTTTCCTGAAATACTTTTGGGTCTGGGAGCAATATTATGAAATCATTGACATTAACAATAGATTCATCTACCGTTTCGGGGAAAAAAACTGATTTCCATTCAATTTGCGTCTCATGAATCTTACTTGAATAGAATCATCACCCATTAGACTAAAGTTATATTTATCAAAGGCAGTAAATACAAAACAAAATATTTCTTACTATGTTAAATAAATTGTTATTTTTAATTGTTTACTTTATTTTACAGTTAAATAACTACTTTTAAACAATATTTCTTTATAGTAAATAAGCAATTACAGTAAAACCTCTAAATAACGGACACCTCGGGAGCGCAGAAATTGTCCGCTATTCGGAGGTGTCCGCTATTGGGAAAACTTCAGAGATTCACAAAATCGCTAAGAAATTCTTAAAGTTTTATTAATGGGCTTTTATATATCCAAGAACTTCTATTATATGATTAATCAGAATTTAAAATTACTTTTTTAAGCAATAAAACTGAAATGAAATTGTACATACATTTTTCCACTGTTTATTACATTTTAAGGAAAAAAATCTGTTACAAAAGTTTGCTTTCGCTTGCGATTACATGGAGTTAGTTTTTCAATGCGACGTTTTAATGCTATCAGTAGATTTAATCCTTCTGAATCATCTTTTTTTTTGGAAAAAGAAAAAAATATGTGAATATGCTCACTGTGTTTTGCCATTTCTTGGAAATTCTCGACATTACAGGAAACATCCCCTGGTTTCAGTATCTGATTCATATCACTAATAGAGTCAGCTTTTGTCGAAGATTCTCAAGGAATATAATCGCCTACGTCAACTTATTCTTTTTCAGTAGGTCACCATGAATGTTGATGGCATTTCTGCAATTCTTCACTCCTGATCCATTTCCTTTATTTATTTTTTGCGATACTTCTTCATTTTCTATCGGAAATAAGTGTTTCATTTTCTTTTAATATAAAGCCTGCTTTTCTGAAACATTGTCGTACGCATTCCGGTTATATGTTTTTTACAGCTGAAGAAAATCCGAATTTGAAAGCATCGGGAACATTAACTAATTTTAGGCTGTTCTCAACTGTATTCATGGAATAAAACTTCGAAAGAATATGGCTTAGTAAAACCTTTCTCTACCAGGCTTTACAATTGCGTATAACGCCTTGACCAAGGGGCTTGCATACGGAAGTTGTCTCTTTTTTTTGGGAGGGGGGGGCACAGTTTTAACATTGTCCAATTTAAAATGTTTTGGATGAGAAGTTGCACTGTCCAAAAACAAGATAACTTTTCTTTGTTTTTTCATCCTATTATCAAAGGAAGTTAACCATTTAATCACTAAAAAACTGGTTATCCACGCTTTTTTATTCGCTCTATAACACCATTCTTTTTAATTGTATGTTCTTTGAGAAACACATGGGTTTTAGAGATTTTTGATCTATAAGAGAAATTTAAAATTCCCCTAATACATTGCAACATAATAAAATATGCTTCGCTCTTTTGTCATTTTTTCGCCGATACAGCCATCCTTTTTAAAGCACAAAATCTTATTCGAAAAAATTCTGAAAAAGAGTCCGCTTTCCTCGACATTAAAAATGTTTCTCTCATCATAACCTTCACAATTTGATAGCAGTTATTCATGCCAATCCTCCACTTTTTTTCAGAGCTACAGATTTTGCTTTTCCGCATATTGTTTTTAAAGAGATGTTGTGCCAAGACCGGAACTTTTCCAGCCATCTACCCAAACCCTTAAAACCGTGTAATCAAAGTTCTTTGGCGATTTTTAAAGCCTTTTCCTGAATCAAAGGCCCACTGATAGGATTTTTTTTGAACGAAGTGAAGTAAACCAATTCAGGAATATAGAATTAATTTCAATGGAATCAGTATACCTCAATTTAACATTTTTGATGTTCTCGTTAGAGTTAATAATCCACAAATTCTTTATTTCGTAAAATCTCTCCCACTTGTGTTTTACCTATTTTAAAACATTCGACAAGTATCCGTAAACTCTATTTCTGTTTTTCAGATTCACTTACATTTACAATTTCAAATTTTTCTTTTAAAGTTAATCGCTTTCGTTTTGCGGTCATTCGTGAAACATTAATCACAAACAAGGCACTAAATTCAGTACACGCAGAACTCAATACATTCAGAAAACGATAAAAATGGTTTTAACATATTTTGAAGCTTTGAATATTGTATGTCAATTAAATCTGAAGAATCAAACAGTAATCGATTACGATATTGGGGAGATTCCCCAGGCCATTGGGGATTTTCTAAAGACCACCCCTACATTTATCTGTGGTCAAAAAATTTGTGACACATTGCCTTGATAAATTTCTAGGCTTTTTAATTTTAATTTTTCATTTTCTTTCTCGTTAAAATATAATTTTTGATCCTTGATCGCCAAAACTACTGTCCGCTATTCGGAATGTCCGCTATTCAAAGGTTAAACATACAAAAATTTAGATTTTGGGAGTGGGGATTTGAAAAGTGTCCGTTAAATAGAGGTGTCCGCTATTCGGGAGTGTCCGTTATGGAGGTTTTACTGTATTACATATTTTGAACATTCTGCAATTACAGGAGCAGACTGGATTGTGGACCACTGCGCCCCATGTTGGAGCTCAATAAAGAATCACATTATTTTGTTTATAGCTTTCTTTTAAACATATTAACTTTAAAGTTAAATAAAAACAAGTATCTTAGCTTTGCAAAAGAGCTGTTTTATCAGATTTATCTACAACCTTTAATTACTAAAAAAAATAAAATATGATTGTCATGTTTCTCTCACAGCTGCAAGAGTTGAAAGCTATTCTTAAGGGATTAGCGTATTGTATCTGTATCTATTGTGTACCGTTACAGTCTGGTTTAAGAAAAATCTTAATCCGGAGGGTGGCGACTTGGACATAATGAAAGAGGTATTTCCATTGCAATGTGGTCTTTGATAGATAAGAAAGAGAGGGCACCCTTTTATTTAGGAAGACAGATCAGTCAAGAGGGAGGAACGGTTGTCAAGCGACCCTTGGAAATAAAACAGCAGCCCCGTAGAGACAGAGCGGGTGCGCTGGGGAATGAGCAGAGGTGAAGTTAGTTCGAACGTGGTAGTGAAGGTGGAAGGTCGTGAGAGTGGACGATCTGAGCCACGTGTGTTTAACGGTATCTCTCGAAAGAAAGAGAGAGCGGGTGTGAGATGAATAGAAATCTCAGTGCGGAATGAATTGACGTAGTCTAACGGTACACGTAGAGCGTTTTCTGTAATTGTTTTGATTTAGTGTTAAACCGGATAATTTACATCCGAGTTTAAGTGTAAATATTGTTAATAAATTGTTACTTTAACTTTAATTGAAAAAGTTAGGTTTTTCTTGAATATACATCAAGTATCGTGCCCGATATCACGTATTCATATCGGTGGTGGCAGCATATCAAAAGACCGGGTTTATTTCGAAGTTGTGTGGACGGAGAAGTGGAATCCGACAATGATGATGAAAAATTTTACTTTTAGAAGCTCAAAACAACCAATCAGGATAAAATAGTTCAATCTATGAGCTAAACATATTTTCTGAAGGCTATAAATAATCAGTGCAGTGCTGTTGTCTATTAGGATAGAAGAGAAGCTTTAAAAAATTTTTAATAAATAAAATATTAGGGGGTGGTCCACCGTGCCCATAGGTCCAGTGTGTACCAGTCTCCTCTATTTTTGAGATTTAAAGAAATAGTTATAAGAACTAAGCTACTTCATGAACCAAATTTCCGGACGCGAGAGCACAGAAAAGGAAATACACATGCCGTCCCGAGACAACAATCTCTTATAACTCAAGATGCAAAAACCTTTTCGATAACAAACCACTTTAATAATCATGCCTGCAAGTATCAAGCTTTTTTGCTGAAAAATATGCCAGAAAGTTTGAAGTTGTTGAGCGGAAGGAGATTTTTTTTTTTTTTTTTTTTTTTTTTTTTTTGAGAACTGTCTTTTAAATAGTTTCTTGTCTACAATAAGTGCCACAATAACACAATGGAATGACAGCCTAGATTTTCTGGCTAGATCTAATGCGGCTAAGCTAAAATGTAAATTACAATTTTAACACTTTTAATCATAACTTTAGTATAACAATAGTATATATTTAAAATAATGTTTCAAAGCCATAGTTATGCATTTTTTCCCCTTTTAATATAGTAAAAATCCTATAAACAATATTTCTTCAACACAAGTAGTTCTTGAAGAAAAAATAATTCAACGTGCACGTTCAATGCAAACGTAATAAAAAAGTTTGTCGCCATAAACAAAACGCGGACACTATTTTTTTCCCGGATATATTGATCAACAAATGTAGAACAATATGCCACTCGCACAGTTTTGAATATTATTTTTTAAATCCTTGAAAAAGTTCAAGAAAAAATCATCCTTTTTTATACATTCAGATTTGTTTATATTTATTTATTTAAACAATATTATTTTAAACAAACAAGGTTCATAAATTACCAGTTACAAGTATATTGATTAATGTATAGCAAAATTCTTACCTTCTTTGGTGTACAAGAGTTTAAATGCTGTATCAACTTATCCGTTTACTGCTGTTACAGAAATTGTTGCATAGATATAGTGAGCGGAAACTGGGACCGTTTGATGCAAAGATGATTAACCCCTTCGGGACCGGCGGCTTTTACACAAATTTTATTCGGTTGGCACCACTTTAAAAAAAAAAAGCTGCCTTTACTTAAACTATCACAAAAATGCTCTAATTAGAGAAAGCAAATATTACTTTTATTTTTTACTGGTGCCTAAAACAAATTCTGTATGCTCTTTTTGAGGGTGCATAATATATGCACCCATGGTCCCGAATGGGTTAAAGGGTTCAAACTCACAGGATACTGTTTCTATTGTAATTAAGATTCATCTATTCAGAAGTCTATAACAGTAATACTATAAAACGGTCCAATCAAAACAACATTTCTCTTGTACAGTTAAAATTGAAAATTGAGAAAAGTAGCGATCTGTGAAATTGCTAAAACAGCAGTTAAGGCTTAACCCTTGAATGCAGTGATAAAAATTGTGTCATAGATACTTTAAGCAGTCTCAGAGACCTCTTGATCGAAACATGAATAAAAGGCTCGATTAACCCATAGAATACTGTTTCTGTGCTAAACTTTATGTACTCAATTAAGCAATTATGTAACTATTATAATTAAAATTCACCTATCCAGAAAGACGTCTTTAACGATAATACGAGGGTTTCAAAACAAAACAAAATTTCACTAGTATCTATAGTTAAAACTGAAAATTAGAAGATAAACTGTGAAAATTGAATAAAGTAGCGATCTGGGAGAGCGATAACAGCATAGTTAAGGGATAACCCTTAAGAGGTTACTTCACTCACGCGAAAAAAAACCGCTCTCTAATGTTAATCCTATGGTGGAAATATTTTACGATATTTCGTTCGCATTTCAATATTTTTAAATGATTTTTTTTTAGCATTGAACAGCCGAGGTCAATCTCTATTCAGGTCCTTTTTTAAATTTTCGATTTTGGTTGCAGTTCTTTGAATTGAGGATACTTTTACTTTCGAAACCGGTTCCGAAAGTGAAAGTATCTTAATTAAAAAAAACTTGTAATCAAAATCGAAAATGTAAAAAAGGGCCTGTATACAGATCGGCATAGAAACCTCAGCTGTCCAATTAAAAAAAAATCATTTAAAAATATTGAAATGCGAACGAGATATCGTATAACATTTCCCCCATAGGATTAACATTATAGAGAGCGGATGTTTTCGCGTGAGTGAAGTAGCCTCTTAACTCAGTAGTCTTCACTCACTTGAAAACACCCGCTCACTAATGTTAAACCTATAGCCAGGTTGTTTTCGGATTTCTTGTTTAAATTTGAATATTTTTAAACGATATTTTTGCATAAGATAGTTGGGATTGATTCCTAATATGGCTATTTTCTACTTTTTCGATTTCAGTTGCAGATTTTTTTAATAAAGGCACTTTTATTTTAAAACCGGTTCAGATTGCTGTAATAAAAATTGATACATAATAGCTATTGTGAACTGTCTCCGAGACCGCTTGATCGAAGGATGAATACTAAACTTTATACACAGGACTATTATAATTAACTATCACCCATTTTGAACTCTCTAGCGATAATACTAGGGCGCTCCAAACAAAAAATTTCACTCGCATACGTAGTTGAAACTGAAAATTATAAATTAAGAGCCTTACATCAGTCACGCGAGAAAACGCTCCAGCTAATGTTAAGTCTATGGGAAGGTTATCGCGCGATTTCTCGCTCGCATTTTAATATTTTTAAATGATTTTTTTTTTTTTTTTTTGCATAGGATAGCTGAGGTCGATCTCTAACGTTGTTAGTTTTAACTTTTTCGATTTTGGTTCCAGTTTTTTTATACAAGGGTAATTTCACTTTCAGAACCGGTTCCAAAATTGAAAATGTCCGCTTATAAAAAAAACCGTTAACCAAAATCGAAAAAGTAAAAACTAATAACGTTAGAGCAAGAAATCGCGCGATAACCTTCCCATAGACTTAACATTAGCTGGAGCGTTTCTTCGCGTGACAAGCGTAGGCTCTTAAACTGCGAAAATTGAAAAAAGTAGCAATCTGTGAGACCGATAACAGTAAGTTAAGTGTTAAAGCATCTATAAGTCTTACTTTTAAAAACTTGAATAAAATAGTGAAACCATCACGATCATCAGATAACTGACAATCAATTTTAATAATAATAATAATAATAATAATAATAATAAAATTAATTGGATCTGTAGAACAAAAAAAAAAAAGAAATGTCGTCCGATATTTTGGCAAACAGACTACCAAAAAATTCCACCTTGCCCTCTTTAATACGTTTACCGTTACATATTGCGACGAAGTGGCTTTTTCGGTACAAATTGACAAAGTGGTTTTCAGCATTAATCGAGCCGGTTCACAATGTAGGACATGTGTGTTAATTTTATACAAAGTGCTCATTTCATAACTACAAAATCACTGGTAATTTTTCTGACATTACTTTAATAAAATTACCAAAAACTTTTTTGCTAAAGTACATTAAAAGTTTTATGGGGGAGGGGGGTGGGGGAGATCAGTTGAGCAGCCGGAAAATGACAATAATTTGACCATTACTAAAAGTTCTATAGTTTCAAAACCAATTAATGAAATACAACAATTTTTTTCTATACTTTTATAAAATACTAATGGTTTTCAAAAAACATTCAAATATATATATTTAGAAATATTAAATTTTAATAACAAAATTAATGTTTTAAAAATATGAATTTTCAGATATGCATTTTGCGCGCCAGATTTTAAAAATTCTACTGCAGATATAGATTTAATATTGCATTTATATTTACTTATACTACTATATTTTACACTGAATCGCAATTTAGCCTGAGTTTTGTCATAGAAAATTTTTTATTGAATAAATAAGCGCATTTTTTTTAACTAAATTTAATAAATATGATTTTTAAAGCCATTAATTATGCAAATGAATTTGAATGCACTTTTAAATTTAGTTTCAGTGTAAAATATAGTGAACAACCTGAACTCCCCCTTAAGTACAATACTAAATGTACAATAAAGTCCCTCACAAATTTACAAAACAATTCTTAGTAAATGTACAAAAAAAATCTTTTGTAAGTGTACTAAATAATCCTTAGTAAATTTACTAAAAATTATTTAGGAAACTCCTTAAAAAACGTTAGTACGTTTACTAAATAATCTTAGTAAATTTACTAAAAATTCTTTAGGAAACTCCTTAAAAAATGTTAGTACGTTTACTAAATAATCTTAGTAAATTTACTAAAAATTATTTAGGAAACTCCCTAAAAAATCGTTAGTAAGTTTACTAAATAATCCTTAGTAAATTCACTAAAAATTCTTTAGGAAACTCCCTAAAAAATCGTTAGTAAGTTTACTAAATAATCCTTAGTGAATTTACAAAAAATTCATTAGTAAACTTCCTAAAAAATCGTTAGTAATTTTACTGAACATTATTTAGTAACAGTTACTAAGGTGTGTCTCAAAAGTTTAAGCACAAGCACAAAATGTCGATTTTCAAAGAATTATGAAAAGTTAGAATGAATAACATTTTTTTTACTTGCAGATTTCGCAACATTATTTAAATACATGATATCAAAAGTACAAAAAAATAAATTACATAATTGTAAAAAATATAATTAAAAAAATTTTTAAAAAAAACTGTCTCAAAAGTTTATGCACAATGTCAAAAACAACCAGATTTATAATTTTTACAGAACTTTAACTTACAAATTATTTTTCCATGATTTTGGATTTGTTCAAATAAACGTGCGCCCATCGAAATTATTAGTTTCTGTAGGGTTTCTGGTGGCAAAGAGTTCCATGCTTACTCAATAGCCTCTTGGAGTTCTTCAATAGAGTCATATTGCTTTCCATTGCCGTAAACCTGGCGGGTTAAAATACCCCAGACATTCTCAATCGGGTTTAAGTCTGGACTTAAAGCTGGCCAGTCAAGAACTTTAACATTTTTCTGAGAAAGCCAAAGTTTTGTAGAATGTGATACGTGGATTGAGGCATTGTCTTGTTGAAAAGTCCATTCAGGACCCCCCCAAGATGTCACCGAATGGAAGCAAATGTTGGCTTAGCGTCTCTTGATACTTTTTTGAATGTTGTCTTCCTTTTAGATAGGCCAGAGAGGTCTGGCCATTGAATCCAAATGCCCCTCAAACTATAACAGATTTATCGCCTTGCTTCCTGCTGAAAAATGCCCTTGGTTCCTTTCGTAAATCATGCCAATACGCGTTCCAATCATCAGGACCATCTAAGTTCCACTTTTTCTCATAGCTGAATAAAACAGTAAGTATGATATAGAATCATATATATTTTGTGTTTTACTCTAAAATTTAATTTTCCTATCTTCAAGTTTCTCTATGTGAATTAATTTCTGTATTCAAAATCTTTTTATTCTTTAATCCGAAAAACAATCCTTTCTTCCTAGCTTAAAATGTTCCCAGATATTTCTTCGTAACATTAAATGTACGTTTCTCTCATGCGGTTTCAATTCGAATATTAATGTACTGCAGATGACCGTAACATATGTTGTTTTGTCTTTCTTCGTATCTTGTGTTAAATGCAGGCACCGTTTTCATAATTTGACTGCTGCAAAAATATGCACTATAAACTCTTTTCGTTAGATTGTAATAACACATGCCTAATTTTCCCAAAACAACGCTCGGGTGTAAGTTAAAAAAGTCACAAAAATTGATGTTCCGCCAAATTATGGTATCCTTTCATTTCTTATTCAAAAATGCTCAATATTGGTTTATTGCTAACTGTCAAAATTTGACGGTTCATGCCTGGCTAGAAATGTACGGATTGGCATGTTACATCTAATATGTTGGCGATAATGTATCTGTAAAATTAGATGAGATCTGCTCTCGCTTTTGTCGGATAAAGATGTAAAATTTTTGGTAGAATAAGCGAAGGCCACCCTCTCTGTTTTTTTGTGTCGATGTGTTGGTTTAATAAAAATAATTCCATGGATAACAAGACTTGATTTCATCTAATGCCTCTTGTATGGATTAATTATTTTAACAGGAAACGAACTTACGATTATTGCAGCACACGCATTGCACCATTATACCTCGGCAATTTTTAAGAAGAAATGTTCCTTACGATATATCGAGACTTTACACTATATAATCTGGTGCCGTGATATAGTAAGCCATTTGTCGCCGTAGGATATCTGTTTTTTAGCCCAGTTCATTCTTGCCTGTTTGTGATGTAATTTGAGAGACGGTTTGCGAGCCATTTTCTTTAGTATGATGTAATCACACTTTTTAATACGTCTATGTACAGTGTGTTTGGACACCTGTACACTGAGATTATTTTTAATTTGCCGTATGGACATATTTTGTCTGGATACCAATCTCCGTATTCTCCGATCAGTCTGAACAGTCATCATACGTGGTCGTTTACATCTTGGTTTCCGCTTAAAACTATCATTTCTAGAGAGTACTTGATATATACCTCGCTTTGATCTCTGATTGGTTATTTAAAAATTTTGCAATTTCAGAAACAGTTTTATTTTGAGATTTCAATTTAAAAACTTTTAAAATCTCACATTTTGTGAATTTTTACCCTTCAGCATTTTTAAAACGGGAGGAAATAATTTCTCTTTTATACTTTTATAAAAGTGCAATATGATGTCATACAACGTCATTACACACGGCCAATACCATGTTTCTAAAAAAATTTGCATAAAGCGCTTAAACTTTTGAGACAGCGTTTCTTCAAGAAAAAAGAAAAATTAAATAAAAATAAATATATTTTTTATTTTAACCACCCAAAATGGCTTATTTTATTTTATTTTGATTAAATGTCGAGTATTTATTGTAAATTAGCATAAAATATTTTCTTCTTCAATTATTTTAAACCAGATTTGCAGAGTGCTTAAACTTTTGAGAGAGACTATAAAACAACTTTTGTAATTTTACATGATTTTTTTTTTTTTGCAGTTACATGAAAAGTTCTAGGCATCCCAGTTTCCTAGAAAATTCTTAGTAACCTTACAGATTTTTTTTTTTTTACAGTGTACGATATTGTTTTTGATGTATTTTGTTAGAACGGATATATTACAGTTTGCAAGGTCGTACCCAGAAGAATAATTCGAAGGAGGATTTGTAGGTTAAAAATTTTATTCATATTATCTTATTTAAGATTTGTTTTTTAATACTTTAATAGAGATGAAATTAAAAATATAGCAAATTATAACACCTTGTAATAATATAGTTATTTTAATTGCTAAAAGACGTCAATTAAAAACCTTATAAACAGTAAAATAAGTTTTATTAGACTGTTGACATGTTTCAGCTCAGTCTGAGCCAGCATCATCAAAACAAATAAGAATACTGCACTGTCTATGAAGTTATTTGAAACGCTATCATTTAATTTTTCGCGTTACTTTTTAAAATTACGCACGTTATTTTTTATTTTTTACTTGTCTGCTTATTTCCATATTTGTAATCATGATGTAACTCGCGTCACAATTTTGGTAAGTTAAATGATGCTGCATCGACACTATCAATCCAAAATTATAAAAGAAACCATAGAGACTATAACACGTAAAAATACAATATGTAACGGTGCAGCATCATTTAACTTACCGAAATTGCTGATCGAGTTACTCCATGGTTAATTTACGGAATTTTTTATCAGATGAAATGATTTCGTGAATGTGTCCGAAATTAGCGAATGTAGATTTCATAATATCATTGAAGTGTTAAAAGTCTGAGTTCTTTTGTCATTTTCGTTAAGGGCTTGCTCTTTTTTATATTTTTACACGGTAAAAACGAATTTCCGTGTTTTGACAGTACAATTTCCGTACTTTTTAAGAATTTTTTTTTCACCCTAATAGTTAAAATAAATTTCTAAAGTGAAAATTTAGCATTATATATATCAAAGGCCATTTCTCAAACCCATACTTTTTGACAAATTCACTAAATCATTTTCAAATAAATAAAAGAAAGTACTGGCGTTCACAGGAGTTTTTTTTTATAGTGTAGGGGAAGGTGGACGAAAATGATCCTAACGGGCAAAACGATCCACATATGTTTTCTTCCAGACAGGTCGCGCTATCTACAGGGTAACACATAAATTAGTTGTGATAAGTAAAGAAGAAGCAATGGCGGTGTTCAAACAATTGAAGTATTACGCGTCTGAATAAAATTCTTTGAAAAATTGGTTTTTGTAAGATATTTCATAAGGTAGGCGCACTAACTTTCATATTTATTTAGATTACAGTCTTTCATGTACAGAAGTATGACTTGGTTTACTTATTGGAGTATGTTTTTAGATGTGAATTACACTTATGTGTGTATTATCATAATTAACTTTTATATCCTTTACTTTGACGATCAAAAAACCAATTTACAATTATTTTTAAATAAAGGCCTTTTGGTGAGGGTAAAATGATCCTTTGGACTCTTTTTAAAAAGTCTATTTTTTTTTCATTACTCAATTTGGGTTAAAAATATTATTGAAATATGTTTATAATGCAAAATATAGTGTAAAACATACTAGCAAAAGGCCAAAGTTTTATTTAAACAGTTATGTTATTTTACACAAGTTTTTACCTTAAGGGGATTATTTTAGGCCACCTTCCCCTATATGTGTATATATGTGTATGAATTTTAAATTTCATGAACGAAAAATCATGCTACATATTGTGAAATTTTCTGAATAAATAAACGCATA
Organism: Maratus michaelseni; assembly: GCA_963931845.1. Classification (NCBI taxonomy): domain Eukaryota; kingdom Metazoa; phylum Arthropoda; class Arachnida; order Araneae; family Salticidae; genus Maratus; species Maratus michaelseni. The sequence continues at coordinate 398,498,884 of OZ007590.1, read as the reverse complement.
AAGAAAAACTTATTTTTTAACTTCGGCTAAACGGAAGTGAACATCATAGAGATACGAAGAGTTGAGCAGAGTGATAGACAGTTGAAACGAAATATTTTAAAATAAATAAACAAAACATCCACTTTCTGAACTGACCACTGCAAATCATAAGTTTTCCTCGATGCAGGTCATTCGTTGACCCGTTCACATTTGAATAAGAACAGGTTTCTGATTTAAGATAAAGGCTACTTGGCCTTAATTCCTTCATTGAAGATATGAGGAAAGACATTCGGAACAATAATCGGGAAATAATTTTCATTTTTACGTTACGTAAAAGCGCTCGATTCAAAAATAAATGAACAACATTATTTATTTATCTTATTCTTTATAGACTACTAATGAACCTTTCATGGAATTCAACATGGAATTTGGAATGCCAGAATTATTTATAGCTATTCAGAAAACAAAACTGGCTACTTTCTGATACATTTCCGAATTCATTTTTATTCTCAAACGCACGCAATTTGCAGGTATTCAAATATGCAATAGAACAGTTTTTATTTCAAATTTTCTGTAAAGCCAGATCTTTCAGAAAATGCTGTCAAAGTCGTGGCGTTTTGTACCGAATATCCAGAGGCGAGAGCAGGGGATCAACAATCGCTAATAACTCAAGATAGGATTCATTTACCGAAAAATACAAAATAAATGTTCGATTTCAAATCACTTCATTTAGTCATGCCTGTAAGTCTCGTGTTTTTAACGTTTAAAACTCAGTCCGTAAATGTATGAGAAAGTTCCGCGTTGTTTCCGCCTCAGCATAAAGCAAAACTTTCTGACATTAACAGACATGACAACTGAAGTGATTTGTAGTTGAATAGCGTTTTTCATTTTTCAATAAATGTATTACATCGTGCTGTGTTATGATGATCATTCTCAGGCTGTCACGTCCCGAAATTCAGTTTAATGCGCCAAAATTGACAGCATTTTCTGAAAAAGTCTTTGCCTTTATCGAAAATTGGTAAACACTATTCGATTAAAGACGACATTATTCTAATTTTAGATTTCATGATATCTAAGACCAAAAATGCCTTCATGAATGTGTCATAAATTAACCACTTTGTATTTCAGTAAAGTAATATCACTTCAATAATCATGCCAGCAACTGCCATGTTTTTACGTTTAAAAATGAGTTAGAAAATGTGTCAGAAAGTTTTGCATTGTTGAGAAGATAAAAATATTTTTTCGAGACCGTTTTAACAACACGAAATTTTCTGACGCATTCCTTTGAATGTGTCATTTTAATACAGCACGAAATTTACATGCTATTACAGTGATTTAAAATTTTAATGGCGTGATTCATTTTTATTTTATTTTATTTTATTTATTTATTTATTTATTTTGTATTTTTAATTATAATCCATTGGTACTGCATACAGTAATTTACGGAGGAAACGTCGCGTCGTGATGTTTGAAGTCAAAAATTCTTATGTGCGGCGTTTGCGTTAAATTTTCTGAGCTAATGATGGTTATAAATACAACTGATGCCTCCTGAATAAATAAATTAAATATAAAATTTTACGAACATTTTAAAATTGGATTAAATTTTATCAATCCCTGATTGAGGGGCCCTCTGCAATAACAATAGGCAAGTGGTATTGTTACCTTGTAGTTCAATTTTCAGATTTATGTATTGTATTATTCATAGCATATATATGCTATTATATTTCCTTATATATAACGAAATATAAATTTTATGATCATAAGCAAAGAAAAGAGGCTAGAAAACTCTTCTTATACAATAGGAATTGAAAATATACATGCAAATAAGTTACATTCTATAAATTAAAATGTTGAAAGTAAATTTAAAAGCTTTTGTAGCTGAAAACTTCATTTTTCACTTGCTTTCCTATTGCAGAGGGTCCTCAATTTACTAATGTTCTAACATACAGGACAGATCAGATTTATCGAATTTTCACAAGTAATATTGCATTTTTTAAAATATTTTTCTGCTATTAAAAAAGCAGACTTTAAGTTAAGTAACATCTGTAATCTTATTAAGGCGGTTCTCAAAAATAATATTTTTGCGTGCTCGTGAACACGAAACTTTCTGCACATTTATATGTACTCCTTTTTAAACGTGAAAGCATTACATTTGAAGTAATATGTGATCGAACAGTTTTTTTTTTTCATTTACATCTTGAGTTATGAAAGATAGTTGTCTCATGAAGGGAGCTGTTTTTCTTTTCTGAGCTGTCGCGTCCGGAAATTTAGTCCAAAACGCCAACTCTGACAGCATTTCTGAAAGATTAGCCTTCTTCGAAAAATGGAAATAAAACCTGTTGGATTAGATATATTTTAGATCAGATTATCTTCTAATAATCAAACAAAAATGAATTCTTAAATTTGTCACAAAGTAGCCAGTTTAGATCTATTGGCTTGCTCAACAACGTGAAATATTTCTAATACATTTTTTGACTCGTTTTTAAACGTATAACATTGGAAGGTCTGCATTGCAATTCCCAGCACACATTGGAAACACATTTGGAACACTTTGATTCAAAACAAGTGTTCCAGTTACCTTAATGTGTACTGAATGTGTGCCTTATAATGTGTTCCGAATATGCTCCGCTATAAAGGAAGTGTACCGAAAGTCTTCTGGTCATGGTATCTATTAAATTTAAACCTGGGTACACATTTGAGAACGGACTGGGAGCACATTTGGGCACACTTGTCAAATCATCGCTTTCAAAAAGTGCGCTAGAAAGGGTGCTGAACAAAAGAAGTGTTCACAGAATTATTCTAAAAACTGTTCCAAAAAGTGCGTTTCAAAGTGTTCTAAAAAAGATGACGAAATAAGTGTTCTAAAAAGTGTTCTGAAAATTGTATAAAGATTTGCAATATGGCTATTGAAGCGATTTGAAATCGAAATGAGTTTTCCATTTTTTGATAAATAAATTACTTATAGAGTTATAAGAGTTAACGGGTCACGTGACGACTCGTTTCGCGGAATAGGGAATCTGGTTCAAAATACCGACATTGACAGTATTTTCTGAAAGATCTCATCTTTAGCAAAAAACGGAAAACGTCATTCGATTACATATTTTCTGAATAAGAACACCTGTTAATTTCATGCGTTTCCGAACAAAAATTAATTTAAAAATGTGCCAGAAAGTAGCTCTTTTTGATTGCATAACAGCCTTAATGTGATTTTCAAATGACTTGTTCATCAAGAACGCGAAACTTTCTGACGCATTTTATGACTCATTTTTAAACGCAAAGGCGTAAAATTAGCAGGCCTGAATATGGAAGCAATTTGGAATCGAAATGAGTTTTCCAGTTTTTGATAAATAAATTACTTATAGGGTTATAAGCGATTTGTGTCACGTGATAACGCGTTTTTCGCCTTTCTCGTGCTGCGGCGTCAAAAATTCGGTTCAAAACGCCGACTTTGACGGTATTTTCTGAAAGATTTTCTACCAGTACCAAAATATGGGTAACGGCTTCCGATTTCAGAGTTTTTGAATAAGAACATCTGCCAGTTTCATGCGTTTCCGAACAAGAATGGATTAAAAATTACGTCATAAAGTTAGCCAGTTTGCATTTGAGAACAACCTTAATATTTTTCAGGCAAATAGTAATAAAACTTAGTTCGTGTTCGTGAACATGCCAGGCACAACGAAATACACGGAAAAGCAAGATTTTGGAACAGATGTGCCTGTGGTCCAAAGAACTGGCCTTCTTTTTAAGCCCAAGTGAAAGTCTATTTTTAAAAATATTAACATTAAAAGCAATATTGAAATGCAACAATTAAAAAAATATATTAGAAAAATAAGTTTCTACCGGTATTTTTTAAAATGGAGAATTAAAACTTTTTTTTTTCTCTATCTGGGTGGCCCTGCCCTCTTGAGCCCCTCGTTTTAGTCCCTCTTTCTTTTAAAGGCTACTTATTACTTATCCATCATACGTATAGTATAGGGTAAGTCTTGTAATCGTTTTGAAAATCGAAAAAAAAATATTAACGGATTTACACGTTTCAGAGACTGGAGATTCTGAAAAACATATATTTAGAAAGAAAAAAAAATGACGTCCGTCTGTCTGTGTGTGTGTCTGTAAACTCTCTATCTCCCGAACAAATTGAGATAGAGACTTGAAATTGGGTATGTACTTAGTATGTAATAATGGGAAGAAGCTTATTGAATTCCGGTAACCTCGATTATCCGGAACTATTTTTTCGGACTCTCGAAATATTTGTTCTGATTAAAGGTATATAAAAATTTTCGAAATTGTTTATTTTAAGGAGTGAATATAAAAGACAATAAAAAAACAAATTTTGCATAAAGAATGAAGTCGATCGGATAATGAGTTGTCGAGATATTTGTAATCCTATTTTCCACGCACGCTTCGATTTTTCGTGGCCCTGTATTTCATTCCAATTTCTATTCAAAGATATATTTTAATTGGAAATGAGACGCTTCATCCGACGCAGTAAACCGTCAGTTAATATGATTAGCAGTTTTGGTGTTATAAGGATGTTTCTTTTACGCAATTCAGTAATAGAGCGTTTAAAGTTTAAGACGTCATCAAGCCACGATTTTATTCGAATGGCAATGCATTTTATAAATAGTTTACACATGTTTTATTTTCATATTTTATATTATGCATATCCATGATGGGTAAATATTACGGTGGCCCCTAACGACTAGTTTTAAGACATTTGGGGAAAATAACTTTTACTAATATTATTTAGATCATTTCAGAAAAATAAAGTTTTCAAAATCCAATGAAGGGCGATGGCCCTCTCCCTTACCCGTTCTTGCCGCGGCACGTATGTGTCAGAATTATTCACATTGTTTAAGGTGGTTCTCAAATAGCCTGCTCAACAACGCGAAACTTTCTAAATCATTTTTAAACGTAAAGGCATAAAATTGGCAGGCCTGACTATGGAAGCGATTTGCAATCGAAATGAGCTTTCCAATTTTTTATAACTAAATTACTTATCGAGTTATAAGCTATTCGTGTCATTTGACAACATGTTTTTCTTCCTTTTTGTGCTGGTGCGTCAGGAATTCAGTTCAAAACGCCGTCTTTGACAGTATTTTCTGAAAGATCTTTTGCCTTTACCAAAAAATGGAAAATGTCTTTTGATTACAAAGTTTCTGAATATGAACACCTGCCAATTTTATCCATTTTTCAACAAAAATGAATTTAAAAAAAATGTGTCATAAAATAGCCAGTTTGGATTTGGGAACCTTAATGCGAAAAATAAAAAGTAAAAATAAAAGTAAAATTATTTGAAAAAAAAAAAAATTACAACGTAATTTTTTTTTTTTAAGTCTACTGCTCCCTGGCGACTAATCAAATTTGTATTTTTATTTTATTTTATTTTATTTTTTTAATCATTCATTGCAGTTAACCTAAGACAAATTCTGTCTTCCACAATAAAACTGTGGGGAATTGAACTAAACGAGAAAAACAACCCAGTCTGAGGCTATTTCTGATAATAAGGTTATTTCCCCATCAATGATAAATTTCTCAGACCTAAAATAGTGAATTTTCTAGGAGTGCCACTGCCTGGAAGTTATAAAAGTCTCAGAAAAAAGTACTGCTGAGTTATTTTTGGGGCGTGCAAGCACGTGTGATCTATCTAGAAATAATAAAAAATATTTAAAAAAAAACGGCTTGGGTGGGTTTTCCTCCCTCTCCCCCTTCCTCTCTTCTTTAACGTTGCATCTATATTCAGACATTCAGAGAAGGTAGAGTGTTTGACGATGCAGTGTATGTTTTGGGTCGCCGTAGGAGAGTTATTCTTGTATCGCCTACAATGGTGAAGGAAAATTTACATGATATGCATGTCTAATATCAAAGAGTTGCGTTGAGTTGTATAGGTTTTCTTTTTTTCTTTTTCCTTGATGCGTTGAATGACAGTTATGAATTATTTAAGAGAAGGTTGAGGAAAATGTTATCTCACCAGCTTGTATATTGATATACTTCCTTGTTAGTTCGCTTATTTGAAATAGATATTTCAAAAATAAATAAAAGATTCTTTTTTAACATCTTATGTAAATCTTGTTTCCTTAAAACATTATTATTATTATTATTATTATTATTATTATTATTATTATTAATCCTTGTAATTTCTAATAGATAAATTGACAACCTCTCATAGCCAAGGAATATTTTTCAATAGAAATTCTCACAAATTTAAACCTTGAAATACCATTTTTTTCTTCACCGTTTTGTACAGGGTTGACTGTTTTTTCACTATTTTGTCTACCACTATCTCCTAACAATAATCTTCGTGATATATTTTTAGCAGAATGGAAATAGTGATAGACAAAATAGTGGAAAAAAAGTCACATTTGGAAACCGTATTGGTAATTGGTACACATATGTTACCGTTGATAGTCAACGGCTTAACATTGTGCTAAAATTTAGTATTAATCATTGTAATTAATAATAGATAAAAGTATATGTAGATTTTAAATTTTATCTTTAAAAGAAAATACATAGAATTTAAGAAGACATTTTTTAACACGCTGAGTGCCACCCTATATATGAAGTAAAATTTCATAGGGTGTCATTATTACATTTACAGGGCTGCTACTGGCGACTATTTTTATATTCTATTCGCACCACTATTAAAAAAAAAAGTATTACGATTTATTTTAATTATATTTCTTTTGTACATGTCAAAGTGTATGTGAAAAAAATTCGTTATGAGAAAGAGATAGAGTTAAAGATTAGTCGCCAGTAGCAGATCTGCATTGGTAAACTATCACGTTAGTGATATTTTATACGTGTGTAAGTAAGGTTTATAAAAAATGTGTTTTATGCACCGCCGGCTGTCGCGCAAGTAATTTTTGTTTGTTTGTTTGTTTTGTTTTGTTTTGTTTTTAGGAATTTTTATATTTTTTACAATTTTCAACGGTACCAATAATATTGTGTTTATTTTAGACCAGAATTAGCAATAAAAACGAACCCCAGTTTTCTTTTTTTTTTTTTTTTTTTTCTCATGAAAAACGTAAAGATGATGAATTGAGTTGTTTTATTAGAAAGTTGATGAAATAAAATTTTGAGTTGTAAACAAAATATGTTTTTTATTCCTTCTATAACTCACCCGAAATGTAAGATTGGAAATTAATTTAAAAAATATTAAAAAATGTTTTATCTAGATGCCATAAGAACAACAGTAATGTATGTTACTGGAGTGCCATCAAAAGGAATATGCTTTAAATTAAACTTAGATTTACATATGATAGCCGGCGCGTTTTTAACGAAATTCTGTAACTTTAGAAAATTTATCTTTGAATAGGCAATAGAAATGCATAAAATCGCTACAAAAATGTAGCGATTTTAGCCGGCGCGTTTTTAACGAAATTCTGTATAACTTTAGAAAATTTATCTTTGAATAGGCAATAGAAATGCATAAAATCGCTACAAAAATGTTAAAGTTACAAAAAGAACAGACGCAACCTATCAGATATGAAAAATAAAGTAGAAATTTAGTAATTTCATGTTATAGCGCGGCCTCCAAGGATGAAATATTTTTGTTTCTGTTTTCATTAATATATTGTAAATTTGGTACTTTCGTGTACTTTTTTTAAAAATTATTTGGAAAGATTTTGTAACAACAAAAATAATCTGGCCGGGAATGGGGAAACATTTTTGTCAAATATTTGAGATTTTCCATTTCATTAAAAATCACTTGATTTTGAGACGAAATGATTGTCAAAAATGACGAAATATAGCTCAAGAATTGCGGAATCGTCAAAAGTGAGAGTTTTATTTTTGACAGCGAGGAAACAGTTTCGTCAAGATATTTAAGGATTCGCGTTTCGTCAAAAACCACGGGACTCTGTGACGAAATGACTGTCAAAAATAACGAAATGAGGCCTGAGGATCGCGGAATCGTCAAAATTGAGTGTTTTATTTCTGAGAATGCGGTACCCATGGTACTCTAATAAAAACAAAGTGTACACCGCCGGCGGTATATATGGCACTCAACGTGTTAAATTATAAATTGTCATCTTTAAGCATTCATCCTTAAATTTTATATTTCAATTTCTTTTTTCATTATACTCTCCTTTCTTTAAGACTGTTTTCAAATTTAAACTGTCTTCTTTCTGCGCATACTTTTCAGAAATGTGAGTTGAACGAATTAGACACGTAATCTTGTTCAGAAACTTTGTAAACCGAACATTTTTTTTTTCTCGTTTTTCGGTAAAGGTAGTCGACTTTTATCGATACTCTCGGTACTTATTGATACTAACATACTACAAACGACTGAGAAATTTTTGTCGAAATCGGAAACACTTAATTTTTTTTTTTTTTTTTTTTTTTTACTATGAGAATACTAATTTACCCCGTTTCAGGAATTTTAAATAACTCGGTACTGGAGCCGGTACAAACAAAAATCTCCACGATAAAATCTTTAGGTAAATGAAACACACATTGTAGCTTTTGACGTCAATAAGATTATTTGATCGTCAAAGTTAAAAAATAATAACAATAATGAATTCGGGATTTTTCGTCGCATTTAGGGAATATGGGGGCGCTGCAGAATGAACAATGCGTATTGTAATGAAAAATGCTTTAAAAAAAAAAGTTTTAAACGCAGAAAAAGGTTTTGCGTTTTGTTCCTGAAGTTCGGATGTCATTATATAGCATTTATATACGATTCATGCGCTAAGATTTTAAGTACAAGAACAATGTCGCATTTAGACATGGACATTAATTACAAAAATCAGTTGATTCTACAGAAAAATACTGTCAACCACGACGCCAGTAAAAGAAAATGTTTATTATACTAAACAAATCTGTATTTATTACCAAATTTCTGTTATTTTAACAAATTTGGCAATAAAATAAACAGTTTACAGATTACTTCCGAAATATAATCTGTATTTATTATGAACTTTCTGTTATTTTAACAGATTTTGCTCGTAAAATAAACAGTTTGCCGATTTTATTTGTAAAATAAACAGTTTTTTACTGGTGTCCTGACTGGTAGAGTTTTTTTTTTTTTTTTTTTGTAAAATCAACAGATTTTTTTTTTCACGGTTTATGGGAATCGAATGCATTAGTATTTTACAAATTTCTCATATTTTATTTCTAAATTAAAAAGGGTAAAAAATGATTAAATTTTTAAAGAGGTTTTCAAGAACATTTTTCTCCGCGCTTAAGAACGCGAAATATCTAACGCATTTACGGATCCATTTTTAAACGTAAAAGCATGACATTTGAAGCATGATCCTTGTGATGTGGAATCGATCAATTGTTAACGTGTTTCAGTGAATGAATTGCTTCTTAAATTATAGAAGTGGTTGTGGTTTCATGGGCAGCAGTTTTTTTCTTTTTCCGCTCTGTCGCGTCCGTTAATTCGGTACAAAACGTCAAATTTGACAGTATATTTTCTGAAAGATCATCTGCATTTACCGTAAAATGGAAAACGTCTTTCGATTACATAGTTACTGAATTAGAACACCTTTCCATTTCACGCGTTCCTGAACAAATATGAATTCAGAAATGTGTCAGAAAGTAGCTCCTGTTGATTTGAGAACAGCGTTAACCCTTTCCGGCACAGACAAATTCTGTTCGTAAAGTGAGAAATTACTGACTGACACCGGAATTTACAAACGACTTTTTTACAAAATATGAACTCTTTATTTTAAGCTTTCATTATAGAAACAAAATTTTATTAAAATATTCTTGGTGCTGAATGCAAGTTTGGAATTAAAATTAGGTGTGCCCGGGGGACCACTGTGCCGGAAAGGGTTAATCATCAACCACAGTGTTGGCCATATTGCTATGGGAGAGATACCTTCAGAGAGGACATTTGAAGGGAATGTGATCCAAACAAGGAAACCTGTTCTCGTACAAGGAAAATCCTGAAAACACTATACAGTTACCCCGTCCAGATAGCAATAGTATCGAACCCGCGAACTTTGGCTCAAGCTCTTCATTTTGAGGGCAGCATGCTACTCACTGTGTTGAGTAGACCCATAGAAGAAGGAATATAATTATTATATCCTTCTTCTATGAGTAGACCCTTCCGAAAATTGGGTTCAAAACGCCAATTTTGACAGCATTTTCAAGATCATTTTCTGAAGTTTCTGCCTTTACCAGAGAGTGGAAAAACCTGTTCCATTCCATAGTTTCTGAATAACTAATTAATAATTATGCATTTTATAATTTCTAAACAATACCATTTATATAAAATACTCACTTTGTAACTGTATGTTTTATGAGCTTTAAAAGCAAATAGAATGCAAATTTTCACCCTAACATATACAGAAGTAATATGCATATAAGCGTGTTACAATTTTATTTTATTTTTTTTATGTACAACGTTTTTTCCATAGGCTTATAACCAGGAATTTTGAAGAAATGGTTTTAAATCGGAATATACTAATAAGTTTATTGTTTTGAGCAGTTTATCTTTTTTTTTTTTTTTTTTTTTTTTTTTTTATCCTTATTCGATGCATAACAAGATTTAAACTTTGAAAGTTTCGAAAAAATATCCTTCTCATAAAATAATATAAAGCTTATATAGTAGCGACGTGCCTCTTTTCCTCAAGAGACTGGGAGGTTCTCTCTCCCTCCCCCCCCCCCCCCCCCCCCCCACCTCACCCGATCTCCTTCGTTCTCTGCGCCACTGCATGGATTGCTCTCTTTACGATGATCATTGAATCATGTCTCAAATATGGGCTCAAAATGACATTTTTCGAAAGAAATACTTTGCTTTGCCTCTACCAGAGTAAAGAAAACACTGTTCAATTACTGAGTACCTCAATAACAATAACTATACCTACAAAACAACAACAGCAAAAAGAGCATGAACTTGCAAATAAAAATGACTCTATGAATGGTTAAAAAAAATAGCTATATTGTTTGATTTCAGGACAGCTTTAAGGTGGTTCTCAAATGGCTTGTTCAACAACGCGAAACTTTCTGAGGCATTTTCTGACTAATTTTTGGCAGGCCTGACTATTGAAGCGATTTGAAATCGAAATAAGTTTCTTATTTCTTGATAAATAAATTACTTATCGAATTAGAAGCGATTCGTGTCACGTGATCATAATTTTTTTTTAGAAAAAATGAAAGAAATGAATTTCAAAACTCCGAATATTCAACTTTATTTACCTGTCGCCAGTTCAGGGTGCTTTTTTACTTACCTAGACGAGGATTTTATTTTAGAACAGCGTAACCCTAATATGAACACAATGTCAGCTAATGTAACTAACAGAGAAAAAAGAAAAAAAAAATGCGAGTAACAAACGAAGCAGCTCGGAGAGATTAGAGCTCATTAGCAGTCCAGACACGAATCCCGAAGTGTCTTTTTTCTTTTTCTTTTTTCTTTTTCTTTTGCCTGAGAGATAGATGAAAGTAGAATTTGAAAATGCTGTGAATGATGGTTGACAAAAACAGGTTACGCGGAGACAGTGGGTGGATTTCTTCCTTGACCGCTTCATGAAACTGTCAGAAGTGATTACATTATTGGATGATAGAGATCAGAAGTAAACACGGGCAATTAAAATATTATTGCTGTGTTTAATCCTGTGTACAGTCGGACAAAAAGAAAGGAAAAGAAAAAGTGAGAGAGAACGCCCCATACATTTTAATGTCCAAATTGCCACAGAAAAAAAATGGAAATGGCCATCCGACTGGAAATTATGTCTTCGTCCAATTTATGTTAAATTAAGTTTAGGGATTGTTTTCGTACTAAAATTGTACCAAATACTAAAATTTTCAACACGAACAATTTTGACATCTGTATAAGTTACACTGTGACAATGTATAAGTTAGAGATTTGAAATTTTGCATACTTATAGCTGAATACATCCTGTCACACGACAAATCATAAAATTTTGTATTATTTTAATTAAATGAATTAATTAAATGATTTAGATTTTAAAATAACAGTCTTATTCACGTAGGCTAGGTGGTTCGGTGGTAGCGCGTTTCCCTTCTAAGCCAAAGGTTCCGGGTTCTAATCAGGACGATGGAAGTTGAAATTTTCGATTTTTTCCCTCGTACTACATTTCATTGTCAGGTGGATTTAATTAAAAGAACGTTGGTATTTGTTTTCCATTTTGAAGGGTTTTTTTCAAGCTAAAATTAAATTATGTAATTAAATATGTCTTTCAAATATCCAAACATATGCTTTTATAATTGTCTGAAAATCAGTTCTTGAATATTTTTAAATTGATAAAAAAAATAGCTTCTTCTTGTTATCATTTTATTATCAAATTTAATGGTGCTGCCATCTATGTTCTTATTGATAAAGTATATTGATAAATGATAAGAATTTAATAATTATACATTACTGATTTCGATTTATTAATTAAAGGATAAAATATTAAACGAAACTCTTTGTGCGATCTTTGATCCCTTACCCACTTGTTGATAAATAAATTACTTATCGAGTTATAAGTGATTCGTATCACGTGACGACACGTTTTTTTTCCTTTTCTCGCCTCTGTCGCATCGAGAATTCGGTTCAGAACGCCCACTTTGACAGTATTTTCTGAAAAATCTTCTGCCTTTACTAAAAAATGGAAAACAACATTCATTTACACAGTTTCTTAATATGAACATCTGCCAGTTTCATGCGTTTCCGAACAAAGATGTAATCAGAAATGTGTCAGAAAGTAGCTCATCCTTTGGATTTGAGAACAAACAGTCTTAAAGCAAGATGCATCACCAAAAGGGGCTTAAACAACTGCTTTGAAAACTGATATCATGACGGAAAACGGAAAAAAACGGAGCTTTGAAAACGGAGTTGAAATATATTCCATTTCTAATCATCTCTTGATAAAGTTATTTAATTCTTCTTTCTTATTTTAAAAATTCTTTAGTAATAAAATTTCTTTTAATACATTTTATTGCAGTTTGTTTTGCAACTATATTAAAAAAGGAATTTAACATTAGGGTTTTCAAACGTTACATTCGCACAATTCCCAAAACTACCATACCGAATGACATCCCCATCAGGTATATCCCAAGGTAAAATTTACAGAAGAATCCAAATATAATGACAAAATTGGGTCTTAATGCTGAAAATTTCAAAGTTTGTTACAAGTTCGATAGGCAGACTGCATCGTGAGCTTTTTTTTTTTTTTTTTTTTTTAAACATAAACTGAAAGAAGATCCTATTCCCAATCGAATGATTATTTCTGTTTTCACTTGCAGCAATTTTGAGACTAATACATATATATACAGTCAACGCTCGTTATAACGACCCTTGCGTGCCAAAGAAAAGGGTCGTTATAATGGGAGGTCGCTATAATGATAGTGAACGGAAAAAAACTAATCAGGTGCAATAAAATTAAGGTTTCAAAGGAAATTCTATAATAGAACCTTTTTACAAATTCTTGTTTATTTTTGGATCAAATAAACACTGACAATGAAGAAGTTTTTAAAATCAATTTAAGAGAATAATTACATATTTCCAAAATAAAATTTTAAATTAAAGTTAAATCACAAAAAAATAGTTACTTTATTTTATAGTACCTTTTACTTTATTTATAGTACCTTTATTTTCTACAAAAATAATTCAAAATTGTTGTGTGTTTTTTGTGCATTTGATGTTTTCTTAAAACAAAATTTTCCATCTCAGTTAGAGATGTAAATAACATTCTGTGTTTTCTTGTCTTTCAAAAAAATATTTTTAAGTGTCAATAGCATTTGAAACACTTTTTACATCAGGTATCGGCGGTGACGACATACTTTCTTCATCCGATGACTCTATTTCTTCTTGTATAGAATAGCGAGAAATTATGTCATTTTTCATTAGATTTTCCTCACAGTCTACATCACAGTCAATCAAACCCTAATCATATCTTATTAAAAAAAAAAAAATTATAAAAAAATCGGAGGAAAGGTACATTTGGTCGGTATATTGGGAAATAAGCAGCTGCTCGGTCGTTATATTGGATGTAAAAATAACAATGTATAAAGGGGATATATTTCGGGACATTTTGCATCGGTCGTTATAATGGAACGGTCGCTATAATGGGCGGTCGTTATAACGAGCGTCAACTGTATATATATATATATCTTTTCATTTTGATGATCCTGTTACATATCTCAAAACTAAATTCAATAGAAATGTTAAAAAAAAGTTTATACATTATACAATTTTAATTATATCTCATGATTACGGTTATTGTCTTGTTAAACTCAATTACATTTATTGTTTCTGATTGGATTTATTTACTAAATTAATAAATAAGTGTTAAAGAATTTTAAAAGGTTACGTACTAAAGTCATCAAAGACTTGCGTCGCCGTAAACACGACAGTGGGCGGCACATTAAATGTTTCCAGAATGTTACAGATTGAAGTCACTAACACTTATGCCGTCGTAAATGCGACAAAGGGCGGGAGCAGAAATGAGTGATTGTATATATCAGATGGAACTATTTAGAAGAGAGCTGCAAACATTAACTTCATTAAAAGGCTGGTCAGTAGAAGCATAGCTGTTGACAACTCAAGAACCGATAATCACAAAGATGACAGGTGAATAGTTGAAAATGACGAATAGGCGATAAGTACAAAAATGAGATATTAATATTTTAAAGTAAAATTGGATCACATAGCAACACAAAAATCGATGAGCACAAAGATGACTAATGACAATTAGGAGATTAAAGTCACCCAAAAAGCTCATTGAAGGCTGATACGCGGATCATTGATAGACGGCTTTTCACCCACGGACCAGCCATGGTGGTTTCAGAATGGTACTACCCGGAGAACCATGGTGGAGGAAGCGAAGAAAGAAGAGTAAAAGAAGGAAGAAGAAGAAAGAAGAAAAGAAGAGCGACTCCGAAAATCAGAGTCTTTATGCTGATTGAAAGTTTGATTGTCTAAAGGTTGAAACTCAATATTCAGGCGAGATCTTTCCTTAGTAGACTTGTCTGAAGAAAAAGCATTTTGAATCCGAGGATTTATGGCCAGAGTCAAAGACAGAAGATGGTGATGCCGGAACATGTAAGAGAATTGCTTTTTGATATTGAGAATGATACAGCCTGTTAGATAAAGGGCTTTCGTATAGCTTTCCGTATGAATGTTGTCAGAAATATTACTGTTGTTTATTGCTTCCACTGTTTTTGAAGATTGGTAAGATGTGTTATTGATTGTAGAGTTTTATCTATCTGTAACGGGAGATTTGTGTTGGTCTGCAATACATCTGCAAATGCAGCCTCCATTGGTTAAACTATCTATGTTTGACTGTAGAGTCTCTACCATAACGGAATTTCCATTCGCTTTTAAAATAACATGATGTGTAAGAGAAAGAGTTTGTTTTCCTTGTAGTTGGGAGTTTAGGTTGTCAAGCTCGAGCTCCAGCGATTGCAATTTGCTCTGAGTTGAAGTGTCGATTTCTTTGACCTGTGCTAGCTTAATTTGGGTGGCACTAAGCTTTGTAGACATAAGCAAATGAGCAGAGGTGTTTAAGAGTGTTAGTGGCTTTGTCGATTATATCTGACATTAAATAATGTTCCATTGTTGTAAAATAATTAACTAAATCTGGATTACTATAAGATGAAATCAGGAGGAAAAGCAAGTCAGTCGGAAAGTGCCAAGAATCCCATCTCAATCAAAGAAAGGGTGAAATAGTATTCTATATAGGAAAGGTAAAAGCAAAAACCAGAAGCTAGGTTTTCGAAAATGACTAAGATAAAGACTATACTTAAAATTGGGAGAGATTATACGAAAGAAAGGAGAAATGATTGCATTTTAAAGAGAAAATATATAATGGGGGAAATGGTGCAAAAATAAATCTAACTAACTATAGAAGCAAAATAAAAACTGGAAGTAGAAGTTACATAACCATTTAGCAAATTATAGTAAGTAAGCAAGTATGAGCGTGGCTAAAACATTTATCAGACTAACATACCAAACAATATAACTACAAATAAAAAAAAAATGGCCAAGTTCCAAGCAGCAGAATTTAGGAGGGAAGCAAGACTTAAGTTATTAATTTAAATTAATGTTTAAATAGTAGATGGTATTACTAATGGAAAGAGCGTTAAACTAAATAATTTCCCAAGTTTTAGAAGCCGGGGAAGAGTTGAACCATGTATAAATGGAAAAGAAGAACATCTTCGTTCTCATGTTAAAATATGGGAGGTATAAAAGTTAAATAATAAGTGTAAAATGGATAATGTTTAATATTATATACCATTATGCTAAAATTTTAAAGGGGCGGGGGGGGGGGGTATTGTTCCAAATAATATAATAAATAATTTGAATAGAAGGACATCTTCTTTCTCATGTTAGAATTCAACGGGAAGATAACGGTTAAATATTATTTAGAAAATGGAAAGTATCTATAATTAGGCTATTATACAAAATTAGAAGAAAGGAGGGGGGAATTTAACATATAGCATTAAAAAAAACTTGAGTGCAAGGGAACATCTGTTTTCATATGAAAAAAAAGGGGGAAGACAATGGTTAAACGGTGGTTGGAAAATAAACAAAGTCTGTTATTACGCTATATTTCAAGAGATAAGAGAGGGGGGGGGGGGGGAACTACCTTCTTAATTAAATTTTAATAAGTGAAAAACAAGGGCACCTCCCATCTCAAGTTAAAATTTTATCGAAAGATAAGGGTTAACTTGTAATTGGAAAATGGACAGTGTTTGTTATTATGCTATTATACAAAATTGTAAAAGGGAAGGGTTTATAATAATAATATATTTCAATATAATAGTCACATTTTTAACATAATATTCAGTATTTACAAATTTGTACATCGGAACGCTCCCTTTTCATGAATTCTAGCTGTACGCTAAAATTCATGAAAAGGGGGCGTTTCGATGTATAAATTTGTAAATACTGACTATTAATGTTAAAAATTGAATATAGGCATTATATTGAAATATATTGAAATATAGGCACCTAAACAGTCACCAATTTATGCTGGCACTATACAAGAGAAAATCGAAAATTAAAAAAGGCATCATAATATTCAAGATTTTGAATAAACACAGTACAATACGCAAGAATAATAGTGTAATTTTTAGAAACGCTAAAAATCAATAACTTAATAGAAAATGGTCATGGAAACTTGAAACCTGGTCAAATAGTATAAATAAAAAACGAGGGGGAGGGGATATTGTGCAAAAACAGATCCGTGCCACCAGGCGTGACCCAGCAGCAGGACTGATTATTATACCAAACCCAAACTAATTATCAGAAATTTTCTGTAAGGGGAGAGGGAAGGGGAAATTAATTTTTTTAATTAATTTCTCAATATTTAAAAAATAAAGGCATCTTTTTTCTTATGTTATTTTTTTGGAGGAGATACGGGTTAAATAGTAATTAGCAAATAAGTAATTTTTAATATTGGGCCATTATTCATATTTTGAAGGGGAATGGGGGAGGAGACTTCCAAGTAAAGTCTTGAAATAATAAATAGTTGAAAGAGAAGTACATCATCTTTCTCATGTTAAAATTTTAAGGGGAGATAAAGGTAGTAATTGGAGGATAGACGTTATCTATTTTTATACTATTATACAAAATTAGAAGGGGGGAGTATTCTATGTAAAATAGTAAATAATTGAAACAGAAGGGTACCGTCTTTCTCATGTAATAATTTTGTGTGGGGGGGAGGGGGTTAAAGTTAAGTAGTAACTAGAAAATGAACTATGGCTAAATGCTATATTTAAAAAAATTGGAAAAAAGGAAGGGGGTGGGATTATACCTTCTACGATAATATGAAAAACAAATATTGTGGGAGGGGCAACTATGTATTTCTGTAAAATTATAAGGAGAGGTACGGGTTAAGTAGCAATTAAAATAGGAACAGTGTTTATAATAATACTATATTTCAATAGCTTATTAAGGCTGTTCTCAAATCCAAAGAAGCCACGTTCTGACACATTTCTGAATTCATTTTTTCGCCCCGAAACGCACGAAATTGGCAGATATATTCAGAAACTATTTAATCGAAAGACGTTTTCCATTTTTTGGTAAAGACATAACATATTTCAGAAAATACTGTCAAAGTCGACGTTTTGAACCGAATTTCCGACGTTGCCGTGCAAGAAAAGGGAAAAACTTGTCATCGCGTGACAAGAATCGTTATAAACCGATAAGTAATTCATCTATCAAAAAATGGAAAACACGATTCGATTCCAAATCACTTCAACAGTCAGGCCTGTCAATTGTATGCTTTTGTATTTAAAAATGAGTCAGAAGATGTTTCAGAAAGCTTTACGTTGTTGAGCAGGGAATTTGAGAACCCCCTTAAAAATATAAAGGCATGTTTCTAATTAAATATAGTAAATATTTACATATTTATATACATCGAAATACTCTTTTTTGCATGAATTCCAACGTACAATGGCACCTAATCTTTCAACAAATTGTGGTACAACATTTAACATGGTACAAGATCAAATCGAAATTTTGAAAAAGGCACCACGACATTTAACATTCACAACCAACACATTACAATAACTACGAACAATAATATATTTTTCAGAAATATTAAAAAATAAATAAATCGGTAGACGTTGAAACTTGAAACTTGGTCCGATTGTAAAATAAAAAGAGGTGGGGAGAGCAGTTCAGTATAAAAATCATGTCCGTTACTGACTCAACATAGCATGACAGATTATACCAAATAACATTGGTATAATTTTCAGAAGTATTAAGAGAAAGCAGTTTTAATTTAATAACTCGGTAGTAATGGAGATATCATTTTAAAAAAAATTGTGGATGCAGAAAATTAAGAAAAAGTTAAGATAAAAAAAAAGAAAAAAAAAAGAAAAGAAAAAGAAGAAGGAAAAAAAAAAAAAACAATTTAGCCAATTACAACCAGAACTTTCGAATAAAATGTGTTTATTTACTTTAATGAATCGAGATATTCGGCTGTTAACCTAATTTCCACTGAAGTTATCTCAGAATCTATACATTTTCGAATGTAACCCATCTCTCAAACAAAAAAAAATTTTGAACGACGTTTCTAAAAATGTAACTTTTATGCAATTTTATTCGAAAAAATAATTTTGAATAAATATGGCCGCTTGGCATATGAAAAAAGAAGGGGTTAGTCCGTATTTGTTTTCGTCGGTCACATGACTTGCGCTTTTATTATATAGATTACGTGTGATATGATATTTAATGGAATAAAGAAAACTTTTATTAATATCTTTTTAAATTTTGATTCGATTTTCATAAAATTTGAAATGACTCGACAAAATTTTGCAACGATTCTATATATTAAATTTCAAATCATTCGGTTGGGTAGTTTTTATGCCGTTATATGCGAACGGACGGTCAGACGATGACTATAGGTGCTACGTATTTATATAATTGCGAACGCACCTAAAAAACATCAAAAGTCCACTGTATAAAATTTTCGTAAAATTTCAGTAGATGTACCGTAAATTAATGGTACTTGTACCGTTTGCACTCTTTACGGTATGAGTACCATACTTCTAAGGTATATTAATCGTAAAAAAACCGTATATGTGCCATTTCGATGATAAACGGTATTTATACCGTAAAATGATTGTTTTTTAGTAAAAAATTGCTATTTATACCGTAAAATAATTATTTTTCAGTAAGCAAAAAGCTGGTAGCACCGCTTCGGTGTACGGCAACCCCTCAAGTGATGCTCTTGGTCTAGTTACGTAATGTGTGCAGGCCTGAGGAGAGGGGGGAGTGCAGCCGGTACAAATACTTTTAATATTTTACGGTACATATACGGTCCAGTTAAATTACGGTATATATACTGGTCACAAAGTTGCCAGTATGTACCGTAAGTTTTGACCAAAAATTTTTACAGTGTCGATTTTATGTCCCATTCTGCATAATAAAGACCTTTTTGCCCGATTGTCGTGCCATTGGTTATATTTTTGTCGGATTTTTATTTTATTTTCGTTACAATTCGGCGTCGTTTGAATGGTAAAATGAGATCGCTCATTACGTGCTTTGTGCACCAATCAAAAATTTTCCCGCGTTAATCGAGAGATCGTCTGCTAAAAAAAAAATTACCCAACTAACTGAAAATCGCATTAACTGAAACAGCATAAAGAGAGGAAAACCTTTATACGGTTTATCGTTTATTTCTCCCAAATTTTGCTTTCAGAGAGAGATGTTCCAGAAGAATACACAGAAAAAAGAAATTTTGAATTTTAAATTTCTAATGTACATTTAAAAAATTCAACTGCATTCTATAACCATAGGAATCGAGAGAAATTAGAGACCTGACTGATGATGTACCTTTTTAATCATATTTTATAGTAATTAATAACTGATTCATCTCTTTATGTAACCAGAATCACAGCAGTCAGGTCGCCCGCATTCCGCCGTATTTCCCCCGGCACACACACGAGTGTTTGTTCCGGCACCTTTCGGCCACACGTTATAGCAGACGATCTCATTGCGGGGTGATGCACCCTCCTGGCCCACCTGTGGAATGAGGCCTCCTCCCGCACGCACCGTCGAGCGCCGCTCGCGTGCCAGGTGAGATCGGCAGACGACACCGGGATTTTGAGGCGGAAAGAAAGTGTTTTTCCCCCGAACAGCTGACAATCTTTTCATTGAGAGTTGGATTTCTCCGCCGGTATCATTTCGCTTTTTTATTCTTTTTTTCGTCTCTCTGTCCTATTTAGGAAATACGGTGAAAAAGGGAAAGCAATATAAGAGGAAATATGATTCATGATTTTCTTCACTATATTCCTCGTTTTTCTTATTTATTTAATATAAAGAACTACGTTAGAGAAGAGTACTGTATTTTATGCCCTGAACACAATTTCTGCTTATGTATGATGCACAATTTTCAAAGAGCATTTTTAACTATAGTTTTAATATGGAGTTTTAGGCCCTTTTGTAACAACTACAACAACAACAAAAAATATTAAATCTGTTTTCAAATCCAAACACGCTAGTTTTTGACATGAAGTTATTTTCCTTCATATGGCATTTTTTTTTTCCTTTTTACATACCAAGAAATTGAATAACGTTTCTCATTTTCCTATAACGCAAGGAACCTTTCAGAAAAGGCTGCTAAAGGCTAATCTGAAATTCAAAGGAGTTACTTTGTGACGCGTTTCTCAATTCCTTTTTGCTCGAAAACGCATGACATTGGCAGGTTCTTTTATTCAGAAACTATGTAATTGAATGGTGTTTTCCAAAACACAGAAGGCCTTTCGGAGAAAAACTTGTCATCACGTGACATCAATCGCTTAGAAATCTATAACTAATTCATTTACCAAAAAATGGAAAACACCATTAGATTCCAAATTTTTTCAATAGTCATGTTTGCAAGTGCCATTCATGCTTTTACGTTAAAAAATGAGTCTGTTAATGTGTCAGATAGTTTCACGCTGTTGAGCGGGGAATTTTTTATGAGAACCGGCTTAAACTTAAAAGACATGGGCGGCGCACTCTCTGCGCTATCGGCTTTTAAAGCCTAATTAACAACTTTTAATGAAATATTTGTGTAAAGCCCAATAGCAGTATAAAAGCAATAAACATAAAATTCTTTAAAAAAAAAAAATAATAATAATAATAAGGTGGCTCTCAAATGAATGGCTGGTGAACAATGCAAAACTTTCTAACCCATTTTCTGACCCTTTTTTTTTAAACGCAAAGTCATAAAATTGACAGACCTGACTATTAAAGCGATTTGAGATCGAAATGGTCTTTTAATTTTTTAATGAATAAATTACTAATCAAGTTATAAGCGATTCGTGTCACGTGACGACACGATTTTCTCGCTCTGTTGGCTCAGGAATTCGGTATAAAACGCCGAATTTGACAGTGTTTTCTGAACGATCTTCTGCCTTTACCAAAAATTGGAAAACGCCTTTCGTTTACAAAGTTTCTGAGCAAAACCACCTTCCAATTTCATGCGTTTCCGAACAAAAATGAATTAAATATTATGTCATAAAGTAGCCAGTTTGGATTTTAGAATTGCGTTAATTAGAATTAATCACATACTTACTTTGGGATTTGTAACTGGTTTTCACTGAGTGACGTACTCAGTATGCCACCCATGTCTTTAAAAATTAATGAAAAAAAAAAAAAATATTCGAATAAATAACAGGAAGATTATTATATCGGAATAATTAAAACGTAAAAACTGAACGAATCCTATTGATGTCCCTCACGCTTGGGTAGACAAAAGGTAAAAAAAACAAAGATCTAGCAATTTCGTTAATTAAATCATTTCCTTGATTATTAAATCAAGCAGACGCAGAAAATTGTATACGCTCCTTGTGGAGCTTTTCCGACATTCATTAAAACTTGCCGCCGCCGCTGAAGGAATTAAAAAGGTAATGAGACATCCCTTTTTATTATCTTTATTTCGATCTTGTGCTAGTTCTTCGTGAAAAAAATGACTAATTGCGCTCGCCTCTAATTAAGCTGTCGGCAGATTAGCTTCCCCCCTTTAAGATGGGCCTTTTTCCTCTTTTTTCTTTTCATTATTTCTTTTTCCTCCGACCACTTATATCTACTGTGCAGTGTTGCCAAGATGGCGATTTTTTTTTTTTTTTTTTTTTTTTAATTGAAATATCTACCACTATTACAAAAAAGTAAATCTTCGCTTTATTTAAGGCTGTTTGTTCTCAAATCCAAACTGGCTTAGTTTCTGACACATTTTTAAATTTATTTTTGTTCGCAAGTGTAATCAAATTAGCAGGTGCTCTTATTCAGAAACTGTGTAATCGAACTGTTTTTAACATTTTTTCGGTAAAGTCAGAAGATCTTTCAGAAAATACTGGTCAAAGTCGGCATTTTGAACTGGATGTTCGTTCCCGACAGCCCAAGAAAGGGAAAAAAAAGCCGTTATAAAACAACAAGCACTTATAACTCAAGATGTAATCCGTTCATCGAAAAATGGAAAAAAAAAACTGTTCAATAAAAAATTACTTCAATAATCATGCCTGCAAGTTTCATGCTTTTACATTGAAAAATGAATTTTTAATTGTGTCAGAAAGTTTCGCGTTGTTTGAGCAGTGAAAAATGTTATTTTGAGAACCGCTGTAATGACAAACATTCTGTGATTAAATAAAGCAAAGATTATACTAGTCAAAAAAGGTGGTAGATACTATGTATAAAAAAATTCCTCTATCTAACAACGCTGATCTATAGTTTTACCAATTTTCAGTTATATAAAAGGTTAAGGTAGCTCTCACAAAAGAAAAAAAAAAGTATTTTTCTCCACTAAGCAATGTGAATTTTTTTAACACATTCACTGACTTATTGGTATACGTAAAAGCTGCAAATCTGCAGGCATGACCATTGGAGTGGTTTGAAATCGAATTCGAATAGCATTTTGCATTTTTCGACAAACGTATTCACCCTGAATTAAAATCAATTACCGTTTCATGATGTTCTTTCTCAGCCTTCCTCATCCGGGTATTAGATTCGAAAAACCAAATTTGACAGCATTTTTTGACAATTCCTTTGTCTTTATCGAAATGAGGATAAAAACCATAGTTTCTGAATAAAAACAGCTGCCAATTTATACGTTTACGAATAAGAAAGAATTTAAATTTTGAATTTTAGAACACCCAACATCTTTAACCCATTTGCATCATCAGTGAATTTCATTTTTATTCAGAAATTTCAAATTCATACCAGAAATTCTGAATACAGTCAAATCCCATTAGTACGTCCTTCCCGGATCCGCTTAAGGTGGAATTGACTCAATTTCCCGGCTCAACAACGCGAAACTTTCTGACACATTTTCTGACTCATTTTTAAACGCAAAGTCATACAATTGGCAGGTCTGACTGTTGAAGCGATTTGGAATCGAAATGCTTTCTTTTTCTTGATAAATGGATTACTTTGTTACTTGGCTGACAAAAAAATCACCCATTTTTGTTTGATGACAGTTTTCTGAAATAAGAACGTTTTTCTCTAAGGAATATCACTCACAGCCGTAGATTTCACTTGTCAACGCCGAAAAGAACGGACAGACGCCATAGCGCATGCACAAAGTGCCTGTCACCAAGAGGGGTGTCATATTTCTACCAATACGTAGTGCACAGCACTTTAATTCGCTTCAATCACCTAGTGAGGCACCCCAACCACATTTCCTAGCCTCGATGGCACCCTAGGTTTCCAAATGGTACAGTCAGGGCTGTAGCTAGAAGTAAACAATAGGGGGTGCTCAAGAAAATGTAGGGGGGGGGGGGGGGGCTCATACTATTTATCTCTCTCTGACACATGCACGCACAAACACAGATATATATGATCACAGTATTATATAGAAAGGTAAATTAGTGCATATTCATATTGTAGGCATTATGTTTCTTACTAAACTGTTTATAATAATTTTATACAATGCTAAGAAGAGTAAAGGATGCAGACAGGGATGTAATGGAGGATGTAACGGTAGATACGCCATATACCTTCTAGGTTATTTTAGGAAATACTGTAAACCCTTTTCTCAAAAACACTATAGCATATACTCTTTAGAGTATACCCTCTGCCTACAGCGTATATGCCCTCTTTTTTTTTTTACAACTACATCACTGCAGAATGAAAATTTTCAGTGTATAAGTATACTAGTGAAATAATAAGTGTCATCACAAGCTGACATTTTTCTTCGCAAACGCGCATGAAATCGGTGCAGGTGCCCTTATTCAAGTACTCGAACAGTTTTTTCCATTTTTCGGTAAATGCGGGAGATTTTTCAAAACATGCTGTGCAAGTGGGCATCTTGAACTGAAATTCCGGACACGACAGCACGGGAAAAGGGAGAAACTGTTGTCATGAACCGACAATCGCTTATAACTCAGGTACAACTCATTTATCTAAAAATAAAAATACTGTTCGTTAACAAATTACTCCAATTATCATCATCCTTGCAAATATCATGCTTTTATTATAATAAAAATGTGTCCGTAAATGTGTCAGAAAGTTTCGCGTTGTTGAGCGAGTCAATCTTTAACAAAAAGCTAATATTTGCATATTAAAAAAATATTTAATATTTTCGTTAATGAAATCATTTTACGTTTGTTTATTAAATCAATTAAAAATTTCCACAGTGAAGGGATTAAAAGGTAGGAGAGAGGAGACATCATTTCTCAATATCTTTATTTCGATCTTCTGCCTTTCACTACGTCAAATAATGACTAATTGCGTTCTCCTCTAATTAAGATGTCGGCAAATTATTTTTTCCCCTTTAGGACAAGTCGGCGTATTCTGTCCCCCCCCCCCCTCATTCTTTTCTTCTTTTCCCTCCTTCCACTTATCTTCTGTTTTATTCCAATTTTCAGTAACTCAACGAAGAGATAGATTCTTTGATTATTTTTTTTCAACCCCTATGTGTTAAAAAAAATGAAAATAGGATAAGAATAAAGATGGAAGTTAATATCAGAAGATTGTGACCTTAATTGCTTGAGTACACAACCTTCCACTTCTTGACTTTGTTGCTACAGTTATATTTCCATTAGAAAGCATTTCTGACATTCCTGTTCCTGTAATTTATTTGGTTACTTGTTAGTATTTTTGCAGCTCTTATGTGTCAAATTATCTGTAAAAATTCTCAAATGAATGCGGTAAAACTCCACTTCGTCGTCTTTAAAATAATAATAATAGTAATAATAATAATAATAATAATAATAATAATAATAATAATAATAATAATGAAAAAACTGTTAATAGTAAGAAAAAAATATATAACAAATTTTTTTTACATTTTGGCTCATTACCAGCGAACTCAACACTCACTATTAAAATTTTGCATATTAAACTGTCAATTCATTCAACCCGTGAGGACGGTATATAAATATAATATAAAATATTATAGAAACGGTTACATAAATAGTAATTTAATTCTATTCTGAGCATATTATGGTCAGAAAATGGAGTTACATTACGGTTATGTAACCTGCTGCGAATTTTTAACAGTGTTAAAAATCTGCAGCAAACTGTCCAGTCATATGACCGTTTTTAAAGATAACGGTTACTTGACCATATTATTGCCCATATTATGGTCAGAATATATTTACATTACGGTTATGTAACCTGCTGAAAATTTTTAACAGTGTTAAAAATCTGGAAGAACTGTCCAGTTATATGACCGTTTTTAAAGATAACGGTTACTTGACCATATTAAGAAGCGTATCTGACCATATTATTGTCCATATTATGGTCAGAATAGAGTTACATTACGGTTATGTAACCTGCTGCAAATTTTTAACAGTGTTAAAAATCTGAAAGAACTGTCCAGTCATATGACCGTTTTTAAAGATAACGGTTACTTGACCATATTATGAAGCGTATCTGACCATATTATTGACCAGATTATGGTCAGAATACAGTTACATTACGGTGATGTAACCTGCTGCGAATTTTTAACAGCGTTAAAAATCTGCAGCAAACTGTCCAGTCATATGACCGTTTTTAAAGATAACGGTTACTTGACCAATATTATTGCCCATATTGTGGTCATAATAGAGTTACATTACGGTTATGTAACCAGCTGCGAATTTTTAACAGTGTTAAAAATCTGCAGCAAACTGTCCAGTCATATGACCGTTTTTAAAGATATAACGGTTGCTTGGCCATATTATGAAGCGTATCTGATCATATTATTGACCAGATTATGGTCAGAATATAGAGTTACATTACGGTTATGTAACTTGCTGCAATTTTTTAACAGTGTTAAAAATCTGCAGCAAACTGTCCAGTCATATGACCGTTTTTAAAGATAAGGGTCACTTGACCCTATTATGAAGCGTATCTGATCATATTATTGTCCAGATTATGGTCAGAATAGAGTTACATTACGGTTATGTAACCTGCTGCAAATTTATAAAAGTGTTAAAAATCTGCAGCAAATTGTCCAGTCACATATGATTGTTTTTAAAGATGACGGTATAACTTGACCATATTATGAAGCGTATCTGACCATATTATTGCCTATGGTCAGAATAGAGTTACATTATGGTTATGTATAATTTGCTGCAAATTTTTAACAGTGTTAAAAATCTGCAGCAAACTGTCCACTTATATGACCGTTTTAGATAACGATTACTTGACCTATGAAGCATATCTGGCGATATTATTGAGCAGATTATGGTCAGAATAGAGTAACATTACGGTTATGTAACCGTTATCTATAAAAATGGTCTGCGAACAGTTTGCTGGAGACTTTTAACAGTGTATAGTGCGATGTGGAATTGCGTGATTTCAATTGCATATAACTTTATTGGCAATATAATGATAATGTGATATAACACATGATTCTGATACGAAATTTAATGAAGAATCGAATTGCGATATTTATTTTTATCAAAAATTTCATTTTGTTAATAAAAATTGCAAATTAATGAAAGTGTGTTTAAAAAAAAAAGAAAAAAAAACGCTGACGGTTTTAAATTTTGGTCGGCACGAATTCGTTTACTTATTGTTGGAGACGCATGCGTTGTGATCAAAGTACTACAACTCGGATTCGGAAGACTCAGCGTAGGTATGATTAATGATATTAGTTTCTTTCATTGAGTTATAAGCAATCGATGTCTCAGGATGCCAGTTTTTTTTTCCTTTCCTGTGCTGTCGCGTTCAAAACACCAACTTTGACATCTTTTTCCGAAAACTCTTCTGTTTTTAGTAGACAAAGAAAAAAAAACAGTTCAATTACAGAGGTTTCTTAACATGAGTCTGCCAATTTGATACGCTTGAGAACAAAAATGAATTAAAAAATGAGTCAGAAAGTAGTCCAGTTTAGATTTCTTCGCTCAGCAACGTGAAACTTTCTGATGGACACATTTTAAAACGTAAAAGCATGACGAATGATATAGAATCATATATATTTTGTGTTTTACTCTAAAATTTAATTTTCCTATCTTCAAGTTTCTCTATGTGAATTAATTTCTGTATTCAAAATCTTTTTATTCTTTAATCCGAAAAACAATCATTTCTTCCTATAGCTAAAATGCTCCCAGATATTTCTTCGTAACATTAAATGTAAGTTACTCTCATGCGGTTTCAATTCGAATATTAATGTACTGCAGATGACCGTGACATATGTTGTTTTGTCTTTCTTCGTATCTTGTGTTAAATGCAGGCACCGTTTTCATAATTTGACTGCTGCAAAAATATGCACTATAAACTTTTTTCGTTAGATTATAATAACACATGCCCAACTTTCCCAAAACAACGCTCTGCTGTAAGTTAAAAATCACAAAAATTGATGTTCCGCCAAATTATGGTATCCTTTCATTTCTTATTCAAAAATGCTCAATATTGGTTTATTGCTAACTGTCAAAAGTTTGACGGTTATGCCTGGCTAGAAATGTAACGATTGGCATGTTACATCTAATGTGTTGGCGATAATGAATCTGGAAAATTAGATCAGATCTGCTCTCGCTTTTGTCGGATAAAGATGTAAAATTTTTGGTAGAATAAGCGAAGGCCACCCTCTCTGTTTTCTTGTGTCGATGTGTTGCTTTAATAAAAATAATTCCATGGATAACAAGACTTGATTTCATCTAATGCCTCTTGTATGGATTAATTATTTTAACAGGAAACGAACTTACGATTATTGCAGCACACGCATTGCACCATTATACCTCGGCAATTTTTAAGAAGAAATGTTCCTTACGATATATCGAGACTATTTTAACTTGTTTTAATTACGAATACGAATCTAAATTGCATTCGATCATGTCGGATGGCGGACTTCGTCCTCCAAAGCCATTGCAAATTACTGCGGATACAAGAGAACAATGGGAAGATTGGCTCCAAAGCTTCGAATGGTACGCGGAAGCAGTTTCGCTTAGTTCGAAAGGTAAGAAAGTGCAAGTAGCTACTTTTATGGCATGTATAGGCCGTGATGCTCAACAAATATTCAAAACCTTCACCTTAGAAGATGACGAAAAAGAAGATTTACAGGTCATCAAAGATAAATTTCAAGGATACTTTACGCCAAAAGTAAATTATACATTCGAGCGGTATAAATTCAACCAGATACATCAGAAGTCAGGTGAGTGCTTTAAAGATTTTTTAACTCGTCTTAAAATACAAGCATCTCGCTGTAAATTGGGCACTATGGAAGAAGAATTACTTCGCGACCGAATAGTAGTTGGAATCGACAATAACGATGTTCGCGAGAAACTGTTAAGTGATCCAGAACTGAACCTAGATAAAGCAGTACAAATCTGTCTCGCTGCTGAAAGTGCTTCCCTGCAACTAAAAAATATTGTTAGTGATAGCAAACCCGATTCATTAATTTCAAGTATTTCCAGTAAATTCGCGAAAGGGCAGAAAAACAATCATTCGAAAAATAAGTTAAACCCGAAAATCGCCAAATATATTAATGAGTGTAGAAATTGTGGCTCTTCCCATAAATTGAATGAATGCCCGGCTTTTGGCAAAAAATGCAACATATGTCAAAAACTTAACCATTTTGCTAAAAAATGCAGATCAAAGCAAAAATATAAAGTCCAAGAAATAGAAAAAATTGAAACAATGGCTGAGAGAGATGAAGACAACTATGTCATTGGAGCAGTAGACGCAAATAATAATGACGATTGGTTTGAAACAGTTGTTATTAAAAATAAATCCATTCCCATGAAATTAGATACAGGTGCGCAGTGTAACGCTATGCCGTATAAAATAGCTAAAGAACTGGGGTTGCAAATAAATCCCTCAACTGTCCGCAAACTTCTTACCTATTCTGGCCATGCCATAAATGTTGCGGGAGAATCGATAGTTCCCTGCAAAATTAAAAATAAAGAAGTGCAGTTACGTATAATTATCGCACATGGCGGTATAAGCCCAGTGTTAAGTCGCAAAACATGCACAGAAGCAGGCCTGATTCAGAGAATAGATTTAGTAAAAACACTAGAAGAAGAATTTCAAGAACTTTTTCATGGAATCGGCTGCATCAAAAATTTTGAATATACAGCAGATTTTTCCACAGAATGTCCCCAAACTGACATTAAACCCCCTAGGAGAATTCCATTTTCTCTTCGACCATTAGTAAAGAAAGAACTTGACAAAATGGTCCAGGATAAAATTATAAAGAAAGTAGAGGAACCAACACCCATAGCTAGTCCAATGGTCATAGTAAAACAAAAAGGAAAAATAAGGATTTGTATTGATCCATCAGAAGTTAATAAAATTCTGCTGCGAAGGCATTATCCTTTAAAAACACTTGAAGAAGTCACTGCTAATGTGAAAGGCTCCAAATATTTCACAAAATTAGATCTGAAGAAAGGCTTCTGGCAACTAAGAGTTTCACCCGCCACACAACCTTTTTTCACGTTCACAACACCCTGGGGAAGATATTCTTTTCTGAGAGTCCCATTTGGCATAAAGACAGCTCCTGAAATATTTCAAAACCATATGACTAAAATTCTTCAAGGCATTCTAGGTGTAGAAAACTCGATGGATGACATTCTAATCCATGCACCAGACATAAATACCCTCCGGTCTAGAACTAGAACAGTTTTTGAAGCACTCAAAGATGCAGGAGCAAAGTTGAATCGAGACAAGTGTGAGTTTGAAGTGCAAAAAGTGCAATTTCTTGGTCACGTGCTTACTCCTGAAGGTATTACGATTGATCCTGATAAAGTCGCAGCTATTGATCGAATCAAAACTCCGTCCAGTAAGAAAGATTTGCAAAGACTACTTGGAATGATACAATATCTTCAGAAATTCATACCTAACTTGTCAGATAAAACCCACAACATGAGGCTGCTGTTGAAGAAAAATACCGCTTGGGTTTGGGATAAACAATTAGACCAAGACCTCTGTGAAATTAAAAATTTGTTGAAAGCATCTCCTACTCTTACATACTTTGATCCGAACAAAAGTTTTACAATCTCTGTAGATGCCAGCTCTTACGCTCTCGGCGCTGTTTTACTACAAGAAGGCAGACCCATCGCTTATTCATCCACAGCACTAAATTCATCACAACAGGCATATCCACAAATCGAAAAAGAGGCCCTAGCCATGAAATTCGGGTGCCAGAAATTTCACTTGTACATCTACGGAAAAGATGTGGTCATCGAAACAGATCACAAGCCTCTAGAATCTATTTTTAACAAGACCATCGATCGAATTCCCCCAAGACTCCAAAAGTTATTCTTAGAAGTTCAGCAGTACGGACCTAAAGTCAAATACAAATGTGGTAAAGAATTATATATAGCAGATTTGCTAAGTAGAGATTGCCACTACCAAGATTCTTTAGAAGAAAGCAATCTTCAAATCTTATTTGCAATTCCAACTACCAATAAAGGTTTAAAAGCTCTTCAAGAATTCACAAATACAAATCCAGAATTGACTTTAGTAAAGCATTTTATTTCAACTGGGTGGCCTCAAAATAAAGATTGTGTACCAAATTCATGCAAGAAATACCTTCCGTTTGTCGATGAACTATCCGTTCAAAAAGATCTAGTTTTGAAGGGACTAAGAATCATCATTCCAGAAAAATACAAATCCACAGCACTAAGGAATCTCCACGAAGGACACTTAGGTATATCGAGTTGTCTGAAAAGAGCTCGCGAATGCATGTTTTGGCACGGCATGTCGCAAGACATAATTCCCATGATAGAAAACTGTGAAACCTGTCAAAGAACTCAGAGAGCTCCACCAGCCGAACCTCTAATTCCAAAGGAAATTCCAAAACTGCCTTGGGAAATTCTCGCGTCCGATGTCTTCACATTTCAAAGTACAGATTATCTACTTATTACTGATAGCTACTCAGGCTATATAGACTTTAAACCCTTAAAGGACATGACAAGTAAATCCACTATCGAAATTCTGAAGGACTGGTTTAGCGTACATGGAATACCAAAAATACTAGAGACTGACAACTGCGGCAATTACAAATCTTGGGAGTTTAAAGCATTTTCTCAACAGTGGATGTTCCACCATCAAACATCTAGCCCTTTATATCCTAAAGGAAACGGTTTAGCTGAACGTGCAGTCCAGACAGCAAAGAATCTCCTCCGAAAATGCAAACTCTCTGGTCAAGATATCAACATGGCTCTCTTGAACTTCCGAAACACACCCAGAGATAACCTCGGATCACCTGCCCAAAGATTGTTTGGCAGAAGAACGAGAACCACAACTCCTATAAGCGAAGATCTCCTAAAACCTATGCTCATACAAAATACATCTGAACATCTTGCTGAAGCTCGTTTGAAGCAAAAGTATTATCATGATGCTCATGCGAAACCAACACAAAGCTTGCCGCTCCAGCCTAATCAAAATGTCATGCTTCGAAAAGCACACAGAAATTGGATCCCTGCTAAGATAGATTCTCAAACTGCACCCAGATCTTATAACGTAGTTACTCCATCTGGCACATTAAGACGCAACTCTAGTCACATAAAGCCAACTGAAATTAAATTCAACATAGAAAGGAAGAGGAGTCTACCAATGGATGCAGGAAACTCAACACTACCAGATAAACCACCCAATCCTTCTCCCACACCTGACTCGTCCAGTTCTGTCACACATGATGCTAAACGCCATCCCGCCACTGTCACCACAAGATCCGGCAGAGTCATCAAACCTGTAAAGAGACTTGATCTCTAAAGTGAACACAGGATGATAGATACGAGCTTAACTTTCTAAAGAAGGGAGATGTAATAACTGTAACTGTAGTTATATCATCCTTATATTAATCGTAATCGTTTGTATCGTAATTGTTCGTTGTTTATGTCAATAAATGTCGTCTTCCGTGTTCTAAGCTTCGGCTATTATTAATTACAATATACAAGTTACCACAATATAATCTGGTGCCGTGATATATAATCTGGTGCCGTGATATATAATCTGGTGCCGTGATATATACTGTAGGTGCCTTTGGACGCAGGAATTTTTATAGTTCAATCGACACATGAGGGTGGCCTATTTAAAAAAAAAAAAAAAACATTTTTGCATTTTTTTATCTGCATCCTGTCAACTTTTCTGAACTTAACTTACATTGGATTCTATTTGTGATTAGTACTCTCATATATGGGAACCGGACGATGTTATAGCATGACTGCAGAACTATATGCAAATTCAAGTGACTATTATCGATGACTGATTCGGATCAACTATTTTACCTGATGACAGAAGCCTACATACCGTAAAAATTTCAGCGGATGATCTGCTTGGTTCTATCTTGGAATTACAAAAAATGCTTTCGACGAAAAAAAATATTTCTCTCGACACCGATCTCGTACCTAGTACGCGAAAATGTATTCGACACTAGCCTGGATTTTTCAACCGCTGCTATATTTTCCCGAAGCTAAACTATGTGATTTCGTACATCAGCTTCGATAGATGATGAAGGATATCGCCGGACAAAATGTCTATCTAAGCCTAGCTGAGCTGAGACTCTCTTTTCTACGTACCGCTACTTAGGCTGGAGATGATATCTTTCGTTTTGTGTGCCATGTTGCCAATAACGGAAATTTGCCAACACACTGCTAAGAGCGGAAGATTCGCTCGATCGTCCTTTATACGAACTATCGCGCTGTTGTTCATAAGTGAAAGTGCAACACTCGACACTTTTTCACAACAATCGGTGTCAACTCCGCTCCCTAGATGCAAAAAAGAAAAAAAAAATGATTACTTTTATTTCGCTCCTTGATTTGAACATTGCGTGGGCTGTTGATGCATAAATTACTCTTTATTTACCAAGCTTATGCAACGTAAGGATTGTGCCTATAGCCAGAAATCCGTGTCCTTATTCATTAATAGTGTCGACTCTTTTTATTTGGATTATAAAAAAAAGAAAAATATATACGTAATTTTTTCATCTTCTCACAGATTCTAAAGTATGTACTTTTTTTTTCTTTCCTTTTCGCAAAGGACAAAAAACAAAGAACTATTTTTATAGTTTTGCAATAATGTTTTACTGTTTAGTATTTTTAAAATTTTTCATTTTTAAAAATAATTGATCCTTATAGATAACTCGTTTCAGTGCTTTTAGACTATTTGCTTTAAATAGTATAAAGATATTAATTTTAAATATTGAAAAATTCATATTTAACGTTTATCAAAGAGTTTTTAAACATTTTACAATATAAGTTTGAGATTGACCTTTCCAAATAAAATATTTACTAAGGCAGATCTTATGTACTAGAAATGTAGTATTTTATATATATTTTTTATTATTATTTATTTATTGTGTATGCATGATACTATTTCATATGGCATTGGATAAAAAAAAAAGGGTGATGGAATATTTTAAGTATAATAATAATAATAATAATAATAATAAACAGTTAGGTACTTGTTCGCTAAATTTAATGTTCTTATTGTACTTTGCATATCTTGTTTTTAATCTGGTTAGGGCTAAAAGAATTTTTTTCAGGTAATTATAAGTATGTCATGCATGTATTATGTCTCTGCCTTTATACAAAAAAAAAATTACAGATATTATTGCTTTTGGAATTTTGCAAAATATGTTCTCGTTTAGTAAGAACATTGTAAGTTGAAGTACAGGTAAGATTTTTATACTTATGATAAACAATCTCACGTTATAAAATGATATCTGACTTTTTTTAACACCAACACTTAATTTTCCTTGGTCATTTTTGCTAGCTGAGAATTTATTATTGCTATCAGAGTATTTCCTTATATGATAATAGAATTATGTTTGTTTGTTTCTAATTTAATGTTTATGCCATAAGGGGATATTTGCAGTCGCGAGGAAGATTATGTCCAAATATGCCAACTTGCTGCATTTTTTTTTATATATTTATTGTAACTGGTTAAAACTACTAACACTTTATCATAAAACATTTTTATTACTTTGATGGTGATTAAACTTTATTTTGATTATCGTAATGGTAAAGTGTTGATTTTTTTTCAGGTTATGACTGTTAAAATTTTTATGTATCAGGATCAGCTATTTAAAATTTTTAAGCCTTGTATTTATTCGTACAGTGACATTTTTCTTTAATAATAATAATAAAAAAATACATCTTTGATAAAGTTTTGTTTGAAATTGCCTGTGTAATTTAGGTGAAGCAAGGGTAAGATGAGATCGACTTCAATATCTTTCTGGACTTTCTGTTGATTTTTTTTAAAAAAAGGTAATAATATAGATATATAAAAAATTTTTTGCATAGCACTTAACTTATGCAATATGTACCGTTGCTCCCACTTGATTTTATGTATATATTTTAAGACTCTTATGGAAATTCATGGGTAATATTTAAATGTGAACAAAAATATTTATGATTATAAATTTTGTTTTGCATTTTAATACTTTATTACAAAATAAAAGTTGGTTTCATTTGAATAAACGAACAAACAAACAAAAAATATATATAAATATATATATTGTACAAATAACTGTGGTGAAACTTATTTTTATTAATATTATTAAAAAAGACGCACCAGTGCTTCCACAGTAAATTATTCTTTGTCAATGAGATATGTTATTTATAAAATTTTTGATTTTCCACAGAAATTCAGGTAAAGATATTTTCTGTATTATTGTAGATAGTTTTGCATTTTAATATTATGATGAAGTGTAGGATATGGATGCAGTTTTCACAGATAAAAATTAATATACCTATATTATCATATTATAATAATATTTAGTTTATGTTCTACTGCCATGCGTCAAATTTTATAATTAAATGCCAAATTTTTCTACTTTGATATTTTTAACAAAACAAATTTTCCTGTACACATATAAAAGCTTTTATACATTTATTTTAACTTCAGTTACATTTTACATTTGCATGTCGTGTCTTGCCGTTCTCTAAACTTTCAAATAGTTTGATATTTTTAAAGAATTTTAAAATACTTACTTTCTTATTCCATTTACTTTTCATTAATTCGTATATTCTTGTGTCAATGGGATTATACTGTAGGTGAGTGGAATACAAGATTCCATTATTTTTATGATTTCTAGATTTAATTTTTCACTTTAAACGTTTTGATATACTCACACTTTCCTCTTAATAATATTTGTGGATATTGCACTTTTTATAATTGTGTTTCGGAATCTCTTTTCATTCATTGCATTGAGGTACCACAAGCAAGGAATGATTCAAAATTACCATTTTTGTTTCTCATTTGCTTTCTTATAGTGATTTAATTCCAAACATTAATAGGACTTCAGATGGGAATCTGAAATGTTTTGTTTTTGCCTTTCTCTTTCACTTTTAAATTTTTTAACTTAGATATTCTTTATCATTTAAGTGTGAGCCATTTTTACGATCTTCATTGCAGCTTATGCAAATGTTCTTTTTCTAGTTAATAGATCTTGAACAGTATTTTCATTTATTACAATATTGTTTTCTTTTTAAATGTTTTTACTTTGTTGAACTTTTCATCGTCATACTTCTTGCAAGGTATGTTTTGTGTGGATCCCCAGTTTTTCCCAGTTGATGACCATGTACGGTAAAATAATTTTTTTTACATAGCGGGTCTTGTGTGGAATTATGGTTTCCATGCTTCGGATTCTTGTGTCTTTCTAAATTTGTCAACGATTACATTCAACAAGAAGTATTTTGGGAGTATTCGCCGTTATTCGAATTACATAGTTGTACAATGGATCTTTTCTTTTTTTCTTCCCCTTCGAGTACTGGTGGATATTTGCGCAATTCTTTTTGTCGTACATTCTTGCACGCAGACGTATGTTTCACAGTTTTACAAAATTTTTCTCATACAAAGAGTTTACAAAAATTTTTCACTTATATGTTCTACATGTGAGATTGTCATTTCAACATACATGTTTCTATGACTAAATTTTTCCAATTCACATTTCACACATATTTTTTTTCTCTTTAAAAAAAATCATTTAATTTTTTTTGTATACAATTGTCTGGATAAAGTTTTCACCGTATTTTTCGGCTCATCGGTATTTCAATTCACTGTCTTCTTGTAGCTTTTGTATTTTTCTCAGTTTGACGATACTTCTTGTGAATTATGCTATATATTTATAGTGTACAGTCCAGCGGTAAATCTTTATTCTCTTCTTTTGTTCTTTTTATTTCACGTCATGGAGTTCTGATTCCCTTGTTTTCAGAAACATATCTTATTGTGGGCTGATACCTCGTTATCAGATTATTATTTTGGTGAGTCTGATTCTTTGTTTTCAGATATATAACTTATGGAGGGCTGATACCTTTGTTATCAGATTATTATTTCGGCGTGTCTGATTCCTTGTTTTCAGATATATAACTTTTTGAGCGCTGGTACCTTGTTACCAGATTTTTTTTTCTCTCATCCTTTATTTTTTATACATATACACTTTTGTTGTACTTAATATTGCTAGGCACAAATAGCTGTTTTGGGTACACTCTTCATACCGTTGTATTTTCTTTTAATGTCTCTTCTTTTTCACAGCTTAACAGTAAACATTTATGTTTATTTGATTTTTAATGGTTGGACAAATTTTATTTTAACTTATTTTCTATGTATCGCATTCAAGACACACATGTTATTCAAATATCTTTTCAAACATAAAATACTTATATTTCTATTATTTTTGTCACTTTTCAGGTTACATTTCTATTTACACTTCTATATTACATGTTACTACTGATAAATCTTTCAAAATGCAATACAATTCAATTTTAATGTTTCAGATTTATCATTTCACCTATCAATCTCATTATGTTTAAATAAAGTATATGTACTGGTGTACTTTCTCTTTGAATATAACATGGTTACAGTATGTCGTATTTCAGGTATATATTTTTTGCAATTTATTCTCATACTTTCTGATTATTTTATATTTACAAGTTATTTACATTTTGCTATTATTAATTTTTATATACATTTTATACATACTCATTTTCACTTTATATTTGTATTTCTTTCATCGTTGACACAAACAAGTACACACCATGATTACGGCATGTACAATAAAACATGTACAGTTTTAAACATGTCGAACATGTTTTTTTCTTTCCTTCCCCTTTTTACATTTTTAATTTAATTTTAGGCATCTGTTTGGTAAGTATCATTTGCTTATAGGTGATGTTGATTAGTGCTCCACACCACACAAATTTTCTTTTTACAGATCTGTCATATGAAAATTTCAGGGCATCTTCATATGGTGGACGATAGGTCTGTATCTTCAAATTTCTAACACACGTACTAGTTGAATTCACTTAGAGGGTTAATGTTCTCACCTTTCATTTCACTTTATATTTTTTTTTTGGTCACTTTAATTAAAAAATATATATATAAATATCATCAAGGTTCACATACCTCTTCTTTTTAATAAAATATTTTTGTATTTACATTTTAACGCATTATTCTAGTGATTTTGGAGTTGTTATTTCGAAATTCTACTCTCATACACCAGTCATATATCTTGTTTTTTGATAGTAATTTCCTAAAAAAAAGTTAATCTTATTGCCTGGTAGACACAATAATTTTAGGCAATAATTTTTGGCTTCAGTCTATTCAGTCATAATTTTTTTAGATTTTTTTATAGTCTAGATACATAAGCATTTGGCATTTTAGGCAACACCTCTAATTGTTGCATTGTTTTAAAAAAAAAATTATTGCAAATTGGCAGTATCCATATATTTTTTCATGCCTAAATTAATTAAGATTTTCATGTCAATATCCGAATTGTACTTCCAATTTATAAATTAAAAATAAATAAATAAAATGAATAAAATTATAGATCCCAATTCAATATCCATATCTGCATCCATATTGTATATATTATTTTTGTATGCATATCAATTTTACAAGTATAAAGAGTATAAAGAGTTTATTTTTCTTGTAAGAACATTACAAGATGATTAAATGCATGCCATAAATATGCATAAAATTTTACTTTTATATATTCATATATATGTTATCTTACTTATCATTGTTTGTTTACGTACTGATTTTCAAGAGAACAATATAATTTTGCTATTTTTTATCAGTATGATTTTTATGTATTTGAAATATATGCTTCGAAGAAATACCACTTGACATCGGTACCTGCAGGTAAAGCATAAATTATTTTATGTTTTCTATTATTATTGCTAGCGTATATTATATTTGAATGTGTACACCATGAAAAGAATTTATAGGCCTTCCGTCTTTAATGACGTGAATTTTTAAAAGAAAAAGATATATCTTATTAATGTCTGATTACTATGTCTGATTTATATGCTGCAGCCTTTTTATAAAAAATTATCAGACTTGACATTTTGGAGACATTTTATGTCTATAGATGATAATGGTATACCTGGCACCATTGTTGTGTCTATTACATATTACAAGTACTTTCTATAATCTTATATTACTTTACATTATATGTTGTATTGTGTATGGTGGTCTTCGTCTTCATTTTATTTGAATATTTTGTGTTTATTTGTGTTTATGCCAATGCATTTCTTGCCAGCGCCATTTTTTTTTCATTTTGCCAAAGGGGAGATATATATGATATAGAATCATATATATTTTGTGTTTTACTCTAAAATTTAATTTTCCTATCTTCAAGTTTCTCTATGTGAATTAATTTCTGTATTCAAAATCTTTTTATTCTTTAATCCGAAAAACAATCATTTCTTCCTATAGCTAAAATGCTCCCAGATATTTCTTCGTAACATTAAATGTAAGTTACTCTCATGCGGTTTCAATTCGAATATTAATGTACTGCAGATGACCGTGACATATGTTGTTTTGTCTTTCTTCGTATCTTGTGTTAAATGCAGGCACCGTTTTCATAATTTGACTGCTGCAAAAATATGCACTATAAACTTTTTTCGTTAGATTATAATAACACATGCCCAACTTTCCCAAAACAACGCTCTGCTGTAAGTTAAAAATCACAAAAATTGATGTTCCGCCAAATTATGGTATCCTTTCATTTCTTATTCAAAAATGCTCAATATTGGTTTATTGCTAACTGTCAAAAGTTTGACGGTTATGCCTGGCTAGAAATGTAACGATTGGCATATTACATCTAATGTGTTGGCGATAATGAATCTGAAAAATTAGATCAGATCTGCTCTCGCTTTTGTCGGATAAAGATGTAAAATTTTTGGTAGAATAAGCGAAGGCCACCCTCTCTGTTTTCTTGTGTCGATGTGTTGCTTTAATAAAAATAATTCCATGGATAACAAGACTTGATTTCATCTAATGCCTCTTGTATGGATTAATTATTTTAACAGGAAACGAACTTACGATTATTGCAGCACACGCATTGCACCATTATACCTCGGCAATTTTTAAGAAGAAATGTTCCTTACGATATATCGAGACTTTACACTATAAGCAACGTGAAACTTTCTGATGGACACATTTTAAAACGTAAAAGCATGACTACTGAAGTAATTTGTAATTGAACAGGTTTTATTTTTCGTTTTTTCGATAAATGAATTAAATTTTCCGTTATAAGAGATTGTTGTCTCAAAACGGCATAGATCTTTTCCTTTTCCCCGCTGTCGCATCCAAAAATCAGTTCAAAAGACTTATACCTTTGACAGTATTTTCTGAAAGATCCCCTGCTTTTAACGAAAAATGGAAAATTGAAAAAAGATTAAGTTTACGAATAAGAACATTTATAGTTTTCATGCTTTTTTAAGCAAAAAATAATTTAAAAAAATGTTTAAAAAATTAGCCAGTTTGGATTTGAGATGTTTATGTTTCGTAAGAAGATATTTTAATTATGTCGATAAGCGAAAAACTTAGTTCTCTATTTGGAATTTGAATCAAATTGTCAAGAATGGCTGAATGAAAATTAATCCAAACAATCTATTTTCTGACTCATTCATGAAGTCATTTTCATTCGCAATTGCATAAAATTAGAAGGTATTCGTCTTTTTCAGATATACCAAGAAATAGAATAACTGCTACAAGGCAAAGGATTTTTCAGATAATGAGGATCAAAGTTAGCGACTGAAACTGATTTTTACCAGCGAGTCGTGGAAAATAAGGCCGTCATATCATCGGCAAGCGAGCGCTGTATTATATACAATTCGACGTCATTTTACAGGAAAATGAAAACCATAGTCTTTGTATCTTTGATTCAATGTCTCAAAATTGCAACCATTTATGAATTTAAAAAAAAAAATCCCTGACGGCTCGTCACGGGTAGATTTCGAAGACGCAGACCGTGGGGCGCCTATTTATTGGGAATGGCAGAAGAAATTACCTTTTTGCCATGATGCGGCAGTTGGGACCGCCCACTTCCAAAACTAAATGTGTCTATAGGCGGAGCCGGCAGGGATTGTTTCGGTTTTTAATTTTTTTTAATTTTTTAATTAATTAATTAATTTATTTATTTATTTTTGTTGTAAGCGTTGGTCCTATAAAAAACTTCTCAATATAAAAGTTGTAGATAATAGTAAAGGGATTTATAATAAATCTAAGCGGATTTGATATCTTGTGAATTGACAAAGTTATGAATTTTTTTTCTTCTAAAACCCCCATTTCTCCCTCCCCCTCCTTGAGTCCATTTTTAATGATATTAAACATCTATCATACATAAATTTTCGGCCATTTTGCTAGAAATAATAATAACTTTAAACGGATTCGATACGTATCATAATTAAGAAGTTATGGGTTTTTTTCTGTTTTCAGAAAAAGCCCCCCCCCCTCCCTTGGTTCGATTTTGCCCATTAACAAACTTGCCCTTGATTTTATGTATCAGTTTGGAAGAGATTTGTGCAGAATTATTGAAGTTATCGTGTCCATAAAAAAGTGATATAGATAGATAGATAGATAGATAGATAGATAGAAAGTTTTCTACCAAAGTTTTGAACAAAGTTTTGAAATCAAAGTTTTGAACTAAAGATTGTTTTGGGTTCTGTGATTCATGATCGGCGTAGATCTGCAAAATTTTTCCAGAAATTCCAGTATATGTATTTCTTACGAAATCTACCTAAAATGACTCTATGTGAATATCACAGAAAAATTCTCGTTGTTTAGCGGAGGGAAAAAAAAAATTAAAACACGCATTTTTTATTTTGGTAGAAAAAGGTTATTTTAAAAAGAACACCCTTCAATGTATAAGTAAACGCATTTACCGCTATATTATCATTGTGTGCTTTACCACCATCACTTCGTCTATCAA
This sequence comes from Maratus michaelseni, assembly GCA_963931845.1. Lineage (NCBI taxonomy): Eukaryota > Metazoa > Arthropoda > Arachnida > Araneae > Salticidae > Maratus > Maratus michaelseni. The sequence continues at coordinate 398,456,936 of OZ007590.1, read as the reverse complement.
CTACAAACAGAATAAATTCAGACATATAATACTATACATTGTGAAGATCAGATCATAAAAGCCCGTTTCCATGCAATCAAATTCGTTGCGTGAACTGAGAAATGACAAACATAATTACGGGGCTGAAAAGAAAATCAGTCGGTCAGAAAAGAAGAAAGAACGGGTTTTGATTTATTATTATTACTTTTTTTCCGTTGATATCATCTCGGCCGTTGATTTAATGCCTTGGTTTTCGTTAATACTCTCACTGTTATTTGTTTCAGCAGGTCACCCAGTGATAAGTAAAAGCTTTCTCGCGCTGAAGTAAATTATCATAAATATTGCGTTCCAAACATGAATTTAAGAAGCTTCTCGTGGAAATTTTGTTATAAAGGCAATACAAAAGGCAAATGTTCATTACATAGTTTCCGAATTAGCACCTGCCAGTTTCGTACATTTGCGAAGAAAAAAGAATTCAGAAATATGTCAGAAAGTAGCCAGTTTGAACTTCAGAAAATGTCCGAAGATCATTGTTATTCTTCTGTTAGGACATTGTAATCGTAGCATCTGTTTAAATTTCATTGGTTCTTTTATTTATCTAGCTTTCTGCCAGGTTTGCTAATTTGCTGTAACTTTATATGTAAATGTTCCATGCTCAGTTAAGTCCTTGTATGTATAACTCACAATACAGATCTTTTATTTTGTGAAAGTATATTTACTAGAGGAATATATATTTACTAGTGAAGAATCAGATGATGCCGAACAGAAAGAAGAAAAAAACGAGAAAATCCGAGATATTAAGAAAAAATATCCAGATCCGGAGGTGTATGAAATATTACTTTGCCAACAATAAGAAACTTTATCTTTTCATGATCATAATTTCTCCCTGTTGATGATCAATGTTTGTGGAAGAAAGCTATGGATGCAGGGATAGAAAGCATGAAGATCAACGACGCTTGACGCTTACGATCACGAAAAGGTGCTACTTGGCCACTGTTAAAAATAAATCCGTCAATTCACGGTAAAACTACTGGCAGCAAAGTTGCCGGACTTTTTCCGTTCCGTTAGTACATTTTTCGTTTTGAAAGATAAAGAAAGGGTAAAAAAAAAAATTCTTTTATTAATTTTTTTTAATTTTTATTTTATTTAAATTTTTTTTAAATTAATTTAATTTATTTTTATTTGTAAATAAACTCGGTTTTAAAAACTGTCATCTCAATTTGTGCTGCCACCTATTGATTATTAAGGGAGTATTTAATATAATGGAAGAACATTTTCTGCCAGACCTGAGGATTGAACCGAGGACGTTAGCGGCTTGAGCCGAGTGCTTTACCGTAAGACCAGCGGGTCCTTGCTCGAGTAAGAGTAGGAAACGATTATACGGGATGTCTTCAAATCGCAGCTTGGGACTTAAACAATTTGGGGTTTGGAAAACTGGTAATTTTGAAGTTAATTGCGGGGATATTTCGTAATGAGATGATGGTTGAAAACTATAGTATTAATAGAGGATAAAAACATGAATTATATATATATTCTTAATTTGATTGTTAGATGTAAAATATAAATATTATATTTTGAATTAAATTCGATAATTTTTTTTTGCTTTTTTGCGAAAATCGATTTTTCATCAACTATTATGTATTTTTTAAATGTGTTCGTTAAGAATATATTTTCAGTGTGAGTGTTTTTATAACTTTAAAAAATAAATTGCCAATGATTTTAAAGGAATGAGTTTAATTCGAAAGCATTATTTTTGTTTGTTGCTTTTTTAAATAGAATCGATTTTTTTCACTTAATTTAGCTATTTTATATATATATTAATCTGTTTGTTTAGAATGTATTTTAAGTACGAATACTTTTTTATAACTTTAAAAAATGAATTGCAAATAATATTAAAAGAATGAAAATAATTAATTTTTGTTTTTTTAAATTCGAAAGCACTGTTTTCTTGTTGTTGTTTTAAATAAACTTGAAATTTTAATTTATGGAATTTTTAGTTTTTCTGTGCAGCAACATGTCAGTTTTTGAAACATTGAAAATAATAAAACCGTATGTCATGTGACTGTCCTCAACAGTTCCGGGATGCCGCTTCACTTTTTCATATGCCAGGCAGCCATTTTTATTCAAAATTATTTTTTCTAATAAAACTGCATAAAAGTTACATTTTTAGAAAGATCGTTCAAAATAAATTAATATTTGAGAGATGACTTACGTTCAATTATGTATACATTCTGCAATAACTTCAGTTTCAATTAGGTTCGCTGTTCAAATTCTCTATCCATGAAAGTAAACAACAACAACAAAAAAAGATTCATTCGTTGTGAACGTTTAAAATATTAAACCATGAATTTTTGGACCGCTGCCTGGTGTAAAAAAAAATAATCAGCACCAGTGAGACAGTCAAAGTTTACCATAATTCTGTTCCATACAACTCAACTTCCTTCGGATCTTTTCTTGATGTAAGTTGAACTCCGTGGTTGAACTCATGTAATAATATTTAATGGATCAAATTTCGAAACAAATTGTCAGCTTTTATTTTTCGTGTGTATTAATTAGAAACGATATTTTAATTTTGAAATCAAATGTTTTGATTTATGATAATATTTCTTATTTATCTATTTTCTATTTTAAAGAAAAATGTGAACGTCATGTATTTTAAATTGGAACAGCTGTCACGGACGCACCAGGGTTGGCGGAATTTTTGTTTTGCGCCATTTTGGCGAGAAAATCCCATTTTCAGGTACCTATTAGAGATTATTAAAACAGCATATACTTTTATTTTATTATGAAATAGTTTATTTTATATTAAAAACACACACACAATGATTAATTTATTATAAGGTGGGTTAAGCGGTTTTTGTCAAGAAAGATGAAATACATAACAACAAAAAATATGCGAAATGCTACCACGATCGCAAAAGTTCTTGATTTGTCTATTAGATTTTTCCGGTTTGGCGAAGGATTAAGGAAAAAAATAAATTATGAATAAAAATAATTTGTTACAATGCTTAACATACATTTAAGGGCGACCAAACTGGTCGCCAGTGGCGGCTAGTTGAAAATAAACATGCAGCAGATAACGGAATATCTCCGTTAGCTGCTTTCTTATATGAGGAAATTTTCTGCTTTTAACTGAAAATGCCCTTTTGTCATAAAAAGGGACTTTTTCTGTGAAATTCAGGGAAAAATACCCGGAATTTCAGATTATTTTTAACAGTATACTGTAAAAAAAAAAATTCCGTCAATTTACGGAAAAATTACTGGCAGCAGAGTTGCCTTAATGTTTCTGTTTTTTGAGGAATGTTCCGTCTTTGTAGTCCATAAATGGAGCGATACAGACGCTAAGGAGTTTAAGCGCATGTGTGGCGATCAAAATACTGCAATCCCATTGGATGATAGATTTTTACATTAATAATTCCGTATTTGAAACTCTGTAATCTTAAAAGTCTAAAAAGTGTACAATTTAGGGATACCGTTTATGCACTTTTTGTGCACAATTCAGTTTGCAGTTTTTATGCATAAGTAGAGGTGCCAAATTCGCTCGGATTTTGTGCACTTTTTTTGCAAACTTTTTCTAGCTGGCAACAGATATACGGGAGAGATTCCATTTTTCTAACAAAACGGAAACTTTCTGATCAAAATTCACGGAAGACAACCTGTCAATAAACGAAATTTTTTAACAGTGTGACAAGCGAGCTAATTTCCTACAAATGTGTATTACATCAACAGAGATGGACGATATAAAGCGCGCCTTGTAGCTCGTGGCTTCATGCAAAAAGATAGACCAGGCTATAGTGAAATATTCTCCCCTGTAATAAGTATGTCAGCTTTACGTTCAGTGCTTATTGTGATTTTAAATGAAGACCTACATGCATTTGGATGTAAAAAGAAAAGCTTTCCTGAATGTTAAGTTAAATGAACTTATTTTTATGGATCAGCTGCAAGGCTATGATGATAAAATTGGGCTAAAATGTAAGCTTGTGGTCTTAAACAAGCCCTACGACAACACTGTAAAAAAAAAAAATCCTGAAAATAACGGAAATTGTACTGGCAATCGAGACGCCAGAACTATTTCCGTATTTTAATGGATAAAAAAATTCCGTAAATTCCAGGAAATTTTCCGTGATTTCTGAAATATCCGTTTTTAAATTTCCGTTTTATAACAGATATCTTCCGTATTTTTTAGAAATTTTTATGTCGTTAAAATAAATTTTATAGGACAAAAAAAAAAAAAAAGTTGTATCTTAACCCCTTCGCGACGAGCGTCCTTTACAGAATTTTTAATCTTATACCACCAGTTTTTTAAAACAGAAATTTTCGCCTAATTGAATCGTAGAAATGCTACCATTAAATAAGGCAAAGCTTACAATAAAAATTAACTGGTGGGAATAATCGAGGATTCTGAGCATCTTATGCGTCACGTATACGTGTCGCTCGTCCCCAAGGGGTTAAGGGACATCTTATAAGAGATAGATACACTTCTTTTTTTTTCCCCGTTCATTTCTTATCGAGTTTTCAGTAAAACAACAACCACTTGACCCGAAAAGTATCGAACCCAGGACAATTCCGTTTACTAAACCAGCGGGCCAGACCACTACGCTACGGTTGGACACGACACTTACTCAAATGTTGTTATTTATTTGAGATGCTTTTAATGATGCAAAAACTTGAAGGTCTCATAGTTAGATGGATATTTTCAGAGTACCAATGTTTTTTATATTTTCTTTTCATAATTTTCAAAATTTGCTTTATTATTTGATGCTTTATAACAGATAATTTTTTTTCTTTATGTATTATATGCATAAAATATTGTATTAACAGTAATGATTGCTTCTTTTTGTAATAGTACATATGCTTTTTAAAATAATTTGTGTGTTGATTTATTTATCAATTCCAGTAAAAACAATAATTATCTTTATTTATTACATGCTATTAAAGTAAAATTTCTTTATCTCTTAGTTTAAAACTTATGTGAATAAACAATTTTATAATAAATTAAATTATTATATTTAAGCTTTGCTGCGAGCTTTTGTGTATGGTTCTGTTAAAATGAATAATGTTTAAAATATCAAAACGAAAAAATAGATTTTTAGAGAAAATTTTGAAATTAATAACTTTAGGATAGGTAAGTTTAAATTTGGACTTAATAATTTAGTTTAATTTATAAAAGTTATAAACTTACGAAATAAATTATAAACTTTTATAAAAATAAAGTTTATAATTTTATAAAGTAAACAAAAAGTTATTAATTATTTTTTATAAATTTAAAGAGAAAATTATGAACTTTGTAAAATTATAATTTATAAAATAATAAATTTTAGTTTAATTCACAAATTTATAAGACAAATCAGTTTAGTTTAATACCCACATACTGATAATTTGCAAAGATATTATTTTATGAAACCTTAAAAATATTATAATAAAAAAATAGATTTTTAGAGAAAATTTTGAAATTAATGACATTGGGATAGGTAAGTTTAAATTTGGACTTATCAATTTAGTCTAAATTAATTTAGTTTAGTTTATAAAATTATAAACTAACGAAATAAATTATAAACTTTATAAAATCATAAACTTCATTTTTATGAAAGTAAAGAAAAAATTATTAATTACTTTTATAAATTTAAAGAAAAAATATAAACTTTGTAAAAAATTATAATCTATAAAATAATAAATTTTAGTTTAATTCACAAATTTATAAGACAAATCAGTTTTGTTCAATACAATATACATATCGATAATTTGCAAAGATATTATTTTATGAAACCTTTAATAACCCAATATTGCCTCACGTTAATAAAATTAAAATAAAATTTTAAAACGTCTGTGAAAAAATTCTCAATTTAAAGCACTATAAAGAAAAAAAAAGTAGATTTAAAAAAATATTTTTCTGTAATTTATGAAAATGAAATAAATTTCTAAAGATTTCACTAAAAAATAAAAATATCACTATTATTTTCACAAAAAATTACCGCCCAGACACTACCCCGGTTAGAATGAGTTCCAGGATTGGCCCGAGTCTAATGACAGAAAATAGGCCCACGGGTAGGACTGGTTCAGACCTGGATCCTAGAAGAACTCTAGTAAATACAACAATTTTAATTCGCATTTCAAACAAGGCGATTTCTGTACGCAAACCTCTGAACGTCATTCAAGGAAATGGCATTTTTGAAAGAAATACGGAAAAATCCATTAAATTTACGGAAATATTTCTGCAGTGGCGCAGCCAAGGGGGGGGTTTGGGGGTTAAAACACCCCCCAGAGCTAAAAAAATTACTATAATTACCGCTTATATGAATCAAAATTCCGCCTTAGCGGAATCCGCCGCTTTGTTAAATCAAATTCTATCCAACAATGTGATTCAATTAAACGGCGAGAATTCTACTTAAAACTGTGAAAGCGCATATTTCATCCTTTTAAATTTTGAATTTTTAAAAAAATGTTCTAAGGAAGCATTTACTACATCATGCCAAATTTCAAGTTTCCACACCAATTGTATCACATAAATCACAATTTTAGAATGCTTCTTACTCTTGCATTCTTTTAAATTTCGAATTGAAAAAATAAATTCTGGGCGAGCATTTACGTTTCTTAAGTGCCATCATATAAAATTTCAAGCGTCTAGCCCTAAAAGTTCTAAATATATTATGATTTAGAACATTTTTAGAACGTTTTTTGCTCATTCCACTTTTTAAAATTTTGAATTTTTTAAAAACCGTTTTGAACAAGTGTTTATATCTTAAAAGTAACCACTATGTCAAACACCAAGCATTTATACCAACTGTATCACACAAATCGCAATTTTAGAACTTTTTTGTTCTTGCAACCTTTTACATTTCTAAATTTTAGAAAACTGTTCCGGATGATCATTTATATTTTTAGAGTAACAGCCGTGCCAAATTTCACATATCTAGCACAAACAATTCCTAATTAATTGTTTTTAGATCATTTTCAGACCGTTTTCCGACCATTTCATCCTTTTAAATTTAGAATTTCTTTAGAAATCGTTCTTAGAGAGCATTTACATACCAAAAGTTACCACCATGCCAAATTCCAAGCTTCTATACCAACTGTATCGGAATTTTAGAACATGTTTTTGCTCCTGCTAACTGTTCTGGGCTAGCATCTAAGTCTCTAAAGTAACAACTATGCCAAATTTCATGTTTCCAGCCTATGATATAGAATCATATATATTTTATGTTTTATTCTAAAATTTAATTTTTCTATCCTAAAGTTTCTCTATGTGAATTAATGTCTGCATTCAAAATCTTTTTATTCTTTAATCTCGAAAGTAATCATTTCTTCCTAGCTAAAAATTTTCCCAGATTTTTCATTGTAACAGTAAAAGTACTTTACTTCTCTGTGGTTTCAATTCGTGGTTTTAATGTACTGCAGATGACTTTAACATATGCTGTTTTGTCTTTCTTCGTATCTTGTGTTAAATGCGGGCGCCGTTTTTATAAATTGATTCCTGCATGAGATATGCAATATCAACATTTTTGTGTTCGCTGCTAACACATGTCTGGCTTTCTCAAAAAAAAAAAAAAAAAAAAAAAAAAAAAAAAGAGTGCCTGGTGAGAAAATGTAGTGTTTGGCATATTTTCATTTATGTGTTGGTGAAAATGTATCTGAAAAATTAGATCAGATCTTCTCTAACTGTTGAACAAGAAGTTCGATTATTTAGAGGCGTAAAGAGGACCACCCTCGCCCTTTCCAGATGTGTCGATGTGTCCGAAAATAAAGAAAAGTTTTCACGTGATTATGCGTCTTTGATTGTACTGGTTTTTTGTTCGCTGTGGACTGTTTCCTATCAGGAGGGGAACCTAGGGTTATTTCGATGAACGTAAATGCCCCAAAAATTACGATCACTTTCATCTCCGATTTTGACAGCGAAATTCTCCATACAGCCCTAACTGCACAAATAAATGGTAATTTAGAACGTTTACTGCTCCTTTCCCCTTTTTAAATTTCGAACTTTTTAGAAACCATTTTTAGTGAGCATTTACATCTTTTTAAAGTAACCGCGAGATTAAATTTCAAATTGCTAGAATCAACAATATCGTAGAAACCGCAATTTTAGAATGTTTTTTGTTCTTACACCCCTTTGGAAATTGTTGTACCAAAAAATTGTTTGGAAATCGTTGTATAAAATATAGCCAATGTTAGAGAGGAGATGGTCACCAGAATTTTGACACCATTGTTAAGGTTCCATACTTAAAAAGTAAAAACTGAACTATTATAAGATCACTCATGTGTCTTATTTTTCTGGTGCTCAGCGGGGAGTTGAGGGTTATCGACGCAGAATCATCTAAGGATTGTTGGTAATAATTGTCAATGTGTCTGTAATTATCTGAGATATTAATTAAAAACCCATCTAGGAAACAACGGCATGGATCAAAGCAGTGTTGCTACTTTGTGACCTCCTTTTGAAGCGCGCTTGGCACAATGCTAAGATTAAACTTTGTATAAGATCTTTGCTTTAGGTAAGACGAATCATAGTGAGAGTCAACATTTTTCATTTTCAACTGAATTCAATTATTGAAGGCAAACAATGAAAAATAATTCGTAGAATAATTCCAAGACATTAAGAGTCAGTAATTTTGAGACAACAATAGCTTATAATTCAATATGTAATTCATTTATAATGAAAAACTGTTCGATAACAAATCACTTGAATTATCATGCCTGCATATGTTTTCATTTTTGAAAATGAATCGGAAAGTTTCGCGTTGTTCAGAATACTTTATTTTAATGCTTTAAAATTGTCTACTATTACGTCAAATATGATTGACAGGTAACTTTTCGTGTGAAACTCAGCGACTGTACTGTATATAAAATTATTTGCTATACTGTACTCTTCCATCTTAAAGTTTGCCCCTCATCATTTTTAAACACTTTATAAATCTAATCTAGTTTTGTGTTATTTCATTGGTGCATTTTATAGTTTGTAACTCTAATGTTGTTTAAATGAATCATAACCAACTTAATTGCGGAGAAAAGCATTATGATTTCATTCATTTAAAAGACTGATTCCATTAACCAGTGATTCATATAACCGGCGACCACCTTTATCAGAAACTCAAAACCCCCCCTAGAACCAAATTCTGGCTGCGCCACTGTATTTCTGCATATTTACGGATTTGAAATCTCCTTTACGGAACTAATGTCATTTACGGAAATTGTACTGTTGTTTTAGAAAAATGAAACTTCTCCATAAAATTTAACGGAAAATCTCTCGTATTTTCACGGATTTTTTTTTAGAGTGCATGCATGGGTGAAAAATGGAGAGTACGCGTGTATCAATGCGCAATACAGAAAAAAAGACGCAAAAAAATTGTAAGGAAGCTTTAATTCTTTGAAAGGATGGAAAGAACATGAAAAGATGGTTTAGGGCAACAATTTGGTTACATGTAAATTACAAAAAAAAGTATTGTTTAGTAATGATGCAAGTTGTTTAATGCGGCGTGTGGTCCCCTCGAACAGCTAAGACTGCCGCACACCTGTTTTCCATAGATGTGATGACGTTATCGATAAGACTGAGGAATACTGTTTCACTTTCAAGAATTGAAATCGCGCTTTCGCGTCCGGAAATTCAGTTCGAAAAGCCAATATGTTCTTCTGACTTTACGGAGAAGTGGAAAAACTGTTCATTACATAGTTTCTGAATAAGAGCACCTGCCAATTTCGTGCATTTGCGAAGAAAAATTAATTCAGAAATACGTCAGAAAGTAGCCAGTTTGAACTTGAAAACAGCCTTAAACCGTTTTCAAAAACGGTACAGTAAAAGGTCTGAAAATCATTGTTATTCTTCTGTTAGAATATTGTAATCGTAACATTACTGTTTAAATTTCATTGATTTTTTATTTATCTAGCTTTCTGCCAGGTTCGTTAATTTGCTGTAAGTTTATAAATATATTAAATGTCCCATGCTCAGTTCAATTGTGCAGTTATCCTTGTCTGTATAACTCAATACAGATATTTCGATCCACAGCCTCGTCTTTTATTTTGTGAAAGTATATTTACTAGAGGAATATATATTTACTAGTGAAGAATCAGATGATGCCGAATAGAAAGAAGAAAAAAACGAGAATATCCGAGATATTAAGAAAGCAATCTATGTTTGGCATTCAGATCCTGAGGTGTATGAAATATTACTTTGCCAACAAGAAACTTTATCTTTTAATGATATATAATTTCCCCCTGGTTGATGATCAACGTTTGTGGAAAGTTGCTATGGATGCACAGATATAGAAAGCATGAAGATTAACAACGTCTGCGATCACGAAAAGCTGCTGCCTGACAAGCGAGCTGTTTCCTGCAAATGTGTAATCATCAAAAGAGATGAACGATATAAAGCGCGCCTTGTAGCTCGTGGCTTCATGCAAAAAGATGGACTTGGCTGACTAGGCTATAGTGAAACTTTCTCCCATGTAAGACGTATGCCAGCTTTACGTTTACTGCTTATTGTGATTTTAAATGAAGACTTGCATGCATTTGGATGTAAAAACAGCTTTCCTAAATGATAAGTTAAATGAACTTGTTTTTATGGATCAGCTGCAAGGCTATGATGATAAAATTGGGCTAAAATGTAAGCTTAAATGAAGTTTATATGGTCTTAAACAAGCCCCACGACGCAATGGTTTGAAGAGTTTCTTGAATTTGTTTCAAAAATAAATTTTAAATCTCTTTATAATGAACTTTTTACTTTTATTCGTTATAGTAATGGTCATAAAATAATTATTGCTCTTTATATAGATGATATGTTAAATAGCAAGTTCAGATGTATATGAAAATAATGTAGTTATTTCTTTACTGTCTAAAGAGTTTCACATGTCAAAGTCTGATAGTGTTTCAGAATTTCTAGGTTTTAATAATGGATCAAGACCAAGAGTCTTAACTAAATTGTTAAGTAAGTTTAATACGTAGAATGTAAATCTAGTGATATTACCATTTCTCTCCTAAGTCCACTTCATATGATTTCAAAAATGGAAAACCATTTAATGGTCCATACCGTGAACTTGTATTTCGTTTATTGTATTTAGCATATATTTCACACGACCTGATATTTTATATGAGTTACTTTTTTAATTAATATTGTACATAGTCAAATGAAAAATATTTAATAGAATTTATGTCAAAACTGGAAAAATGAGAAAATATCAATATATTATATATCACGAAGATCCAGCAGTGTAAATGGAAGATAAAAATATACGGATAAAACAAAATGGAGTAAAATAAGTAATCACAAGTTGAAGAACAAAAAAGAGTCAGATTTCTGGCTTAAGAGAAAATTGCGATGAGAATTATAGAAGAGAAATTGGATTACTTTTTGAAAATAATACAAATCATAAAACAACAAATAATCTTGCTTTTAATGTAAATAGAATTTCTTTTCTTTGTCTTCTTGCATTAAGGCTGTTTTCAAATCCAAACTGGCTACTTTTTGAACCATTTTAAAATTCATTTTTGCTCATAAACGCATCAAATTGACAGGTGCTCTTATTAAGAAACTATGTGTAATCGAAATGTTTTTTTTTTTTTTTTTTTTTTTTTGGTTTTTCGGTAAAAGACAGAAGATACTTCAGAAAATGATGTCAAAGAGGACGTTTTGAACTGCATTTCCGGACGAGACAGCGCTGGAAAGGAAAAAAACTGCCGTCCCGAGATACAATTATTTATAACTCAAAATGTATTTTATCTATCGAAAAATTAAAAAAAAAAACTGTTTGGTTATAAATTATTTCAATAATCATGCCGGCACAAGTTCTATGATTTTACGGTTAAAAATGTGTCAAAAATGGGAGTTGTTGAGCAGGGAAAGAAAAATTTTTTTTTAGTTATATATTTGTATATAGATATTTTTTATAATTATAATCTTATTTTTTCATGATTGATACTTGGTACTTTACATTCTTTAAACGTATATTTCTGGAATTTTTATTTCTGTATGTGCATATTATTAAAATTTAATATTATCTACTGATATGTATTATATAGTCACTTATCTAATTTAACAATTATATTAGTGTTATGTAATATCTTGCATTTGTAACCGCATAACAAAACGAAACACTTGTGTCGTAAAAGCATCATGAGAGCCTGCACGTGATAAAATTTTATTTCCTCCGCTGAATGACTCTTTATCAGTCGAATCTGAAATTTGCGTTTGCAATGTTAATCTCATGGACTCGGAAACGAATTCGTAATTTTTCAAAATCTCTCGTCCGAAAATTAATGTTCTTGAGCTCTTTTTTTATTCTTTATGCTATTCTAAAAGATGTTTCTTTGCTTTTTACTTGGAAAAATATTTCTAAAATATATATAATCTTATTTTAAATATTGAAATCCTATTCGTAGCTCGGCAGTTTCACTAAGATTTTAACATTTGCCATATAAAATTAAGTATATATTTTAGAAACATTTTGCTGGGCGAAGCGCAGTTAAAATTTTCAATTTTCTTACAAGAAATTTGAATTAATTAGTTATTCAATAGGAGTCTAATTTCTTATAAACGTTCAACGAAAACAAAATACAACAAGAAATAACTCCCTTCATCGAAAAATAAATCTATTTTTACCCTTTAAAGTCCAATAGAAATGGCATTTTACCTTGCAAAAGATCGGGTAATTCTGATTTTTTTACATAGTGTATAGGTTTACCCTCTAATGAAAAAAACAAGTTTTTGACCTTCTAGAGCTTGTGCTTTTTTTATCATATCAAAAAAAAAAAAACTTTTTTGGCACTTTTTACGATTTTTCTTGAGTATCTCGGTTTCAGTGCATTTTACAGAAAATTCATTTTGTAGAGGATAAAATTCTCTACAACATGCACTATTCATTCACGCACTAGAATTCTGATATGTTAATTTATATTACATTTTTAAATTAATTTTTTAACTGAGTGGAAGAGTTAAGACAATTCAAAATGTACTATTAGTGCGGTCATGATTATTTTTTAATTCAATTCATAAAAAACTTGTGTTTTTTGAAAATCTGTGTTTAAATTTAAAAATTGAAAAAAAAAAAACTGACAAAAGTAGTAGTTATATGAGGGTTCTGGCTCACTTGGAGGTGGAGGTGGTGTGAGGTGGGAGCTTCTGCTATAGTAGGAAATGAAAATAACACTTTGAAATGTAGAATGGGTCGTATGGGTGTACTATAGGAGGAGGGTCTAAAAGTGAGGGGGCTTAATTTTTGAGGGGCTAAATTTTTTGAGGGGGCTTAATTTTTTTGTAGGATCAAATTTAAATGTTAGATTGAAGTCTGCTATAGGAGGGGGGTATAAAATGGAAAGGCTTATTTTTGAAGAGGCGGCTAACTTTTTTTAAGGGGGGGCTTATTTTTGAGGGGGGCTTATTATTATTTTTTTATTTACATTTTAGAATTGATTTAAAGTATGAATGTACTGTTAGAGTACGATGAATAAAGAGTAATAATTTGAACTTACCATATTGCTCACTGTTTAATTGATAAATGTTTCCTACCAAACTGTCCACAGTGGAATCTAGTTTAAAGTGTGTCTAGAATAAAAAATAACAACATTGATTGTTTTCTATACTGACTAAGGGCCCCCCGACATATATTAAATTTTTAATATATGTCGTATTATCTGCAAGCAGGGGTCGCATGGCCGCCACACCACTCATCGTGGCCCTAAATGTATAAAAAACATTTAATGTCGTCTTATTTTCAATTAATCATATATTTCCATTAAATTAAGCATCAGTAATTAAATATATACAGTAAAATGTTATACAAAACTTTTCTATAATATTATTTTTATATACAGCATAAATTATTCACATTTTCAATCACAATCTTCTTTAAAATAATTGGTATCTATATGACCAAGTGCTAATGTCTCGATTTTATTATTTAAAACGAAGCGTTTGTCATCATAAGCAGATGGAGCGATTTTTCTTTCAATTATAGTATATAATTGATGATTTTTACTTAAGATTTTTTTAGCACTTTTTCTTATTATAAGTTCATTGTCCTTATAATTTTGATGTTTGAGGACATGATTTACAATTTGTCTGTTTACGCCTTTTGCACGTTTCCGTTCATCTCGATCTGTGAGTATACTATACATTTTTGATCGTAAACCAACGAATTCGACGATTGGTTCGCCTGAAAGTTCATCTTTCATTTTACCTTAGAACCTTTTTGTTTTCTACACTGAATGCCTTGTGTGTTGTTGGATAATCAGACATATCATAATAATCATCGTCTTCTTGCATATCATCATAAATGTCTTTCGTGAGGATTTCATAACATAAACTATCTGTATCTGTAAACAATAAAGTCGCTTTTTCCGGATATTTTTTTAAAATATAATTATAGTGAAAGTGATACATTAAAGCTTTGCTCACATCTAGAATAGAAAATCCCGTGTATATTGGTTTGTTTAATTTTACATTAAGTTTTTTACATTGCACAGCTAAAATTTTCATTGAATATCTTATAGCTATGAAAGGTTGTCTTTGCAATGACTTTTAAGAGTTTCTTTTTATCATTTAACAATCGAATGTTAACATGGTCTCTAACATTTTCGAGCCTTTTCCCATAAACACTGTTATTGAGCAGTTTATAGAAATCTTTCTCAAAAGCATTGGAGGCATTTTTTCTTTGTGCTGTATTGTTATTCAATGTACGATTTCAACCACGGTGATTGGTTGAATTTAATTCCTATGCGAATTGTTTTAAGTTTAACCCCTAGACTTAGACATTGCTTTAAATTTTTATAATGAATCACGTAGTTAGTTTTTTCATATAGATTTGGTGTTAATTTTTTTACCGTTGACATTTTCTTTCCATATATTTCGGCTAAGCTTCTTGTATATGGTGAAACCATTTCCGGTTTAATGATTAGATTTTCCGCTGCTAACGGATAGTCGTTCATTGATTGATGAAGCTCAGGAGGAATTTCTAGATCAACTGAGAATACATACCCTTCTTTTGATTCATCCGGAATATTCATTACATCGATGTTTTCAATTTCCTCTTCCGTGAGGCATTGAAATCCATTAACAGGTAAATTTTGTATCATGGCCCATCCGTATAAATTGTTTGCATCTAAATAGACTATATATTTTGAAGGTTCGGTTTCGATGAAATTTGATATATAGGGATTATTGGCTCGGCTATATCGTTTTGAAATGGTACAAATTCCACCTCGTATACCACGTTCATTAAAAAGGTACATATCTGGATCTGTCAATAGTTCCAATTCAACACCTGCCATTTTCAGGCAAGCCTGCCAAGCAAATCCTGCTGCAGTTTATGTATGGCAAGGATCTAATTTGTACGATGTTAGACATAGTTCCCGAAAATTTTGAAAGATATCGGCAAGCAGTAACACGTCTAATTGTACATACATATCATGATAAGAACCGAAATTTTGTATATTGAATCAAATAATAATAACAACTGTTCAAAAATAATAAAAACTATTTAAAAAATAATAACAACTGTTAAAAAATAATAAACGATTGACTTTATACAACCACCATTTAAAAAAAAAAAAGATAATCGAATCTAGTTTTTTCTAACGTGACTTATTTGAAATATTCACTTTTTCTAGTTAGATTTATAACACGTAAGTGACACATAAGTAAAATATTATTTATAAAAGCATTAAATACGAGATTAATAAGAATTTTTAACTTACAAATGTATGAACTTCCGATACACAAGTGATTCGACCAGTAAAATATTATTTATAAAAGCATTTTTGACTTACAATTGTACGAACTTCAGAAACGTAACCCTTTCTGAATCAATGTGTAAGAATTAACTGACTATTGAACTTATAACAGAGTATGATAAAATAATCACGTGACTTTTTTAACCAATAAAATGTTAATATTTTTAAACAAGCGCCCTCTACTCTCTTAAAACGAAAGAGTGGATTTTGCTTCTCAGAGAAGAGCTCTAATTTATTGGATCGTGAATGAGTTGATTTTTAAATGTTTCACTCATCATGATTTGAATTTTTATTTTCCTAATGCACTCCAGAAGGGCGAATACTAAACAACTCATCTCGATAAAAAAGCACTCATTGGCGAGCGGAAATCCAGTAAGCTGACGTAGTTGACGTGACCTCACTGTCCCCATATCCGCTGAGCAGACGACAGACGTGTGGTGTGTAGTACGCGGCTAAGAGCACGTTGTTAAAATTTTAAAGAAAGAATACTTGAAAAGGTAAGAATTTCTACTGATTTAAATACTCTAATTATGCTTTTTATAATGATTCTGTTTTATATTAATTGTTATTTTATATATGGCGTGATATTTTTCAGTTTATATCAATATTTTTATTAAATATGTCTTAACCCTAACATTTAGGACTATTTATACGAGCGAACATTTAGAGATCTTTTAAGTTGGAAGGATAAATATTAAAAAATACTCTAAAATATAATGAAATAAATCCTTTGCCTCTCCATTATGTTTTTTTTTTTATGTTGTTTCAATAAATATGATTTATATAAATAGCATTTAGTAGCAATTTAAACTTTTAAAGAAAATATCTTGGCGGTACGTTTGTTTATATAGTCAGGGGTCGATGCAAGTTTTTTATCTTGGGGGCCCATTTTGTGAAAAGTAAAGGTTATTTTTGTGAAATTTATTATATTTTTGTGAAAAATAACATTTTGTAACGAAAGTTGAAATCCAGCTAATCAAATTCGAACCAAGCATTTATAAACAAAAAGTTTTTAAAATCCTTTTGCTGAAGTTTTTCTCTTTTTTGAACTTGTTTGTTTACAAATTACACATTTTAAAACATCATAAAATAATAAATAATAAGTTTTTATGGAATAGAATTTTGTGAAAGGATCAATTTTAGTAAAAGGAATTTTGTGAAGGGACCCTTTTTTTTAAATTGATTTTTGTGAAGGAACCCTAAATAGGCCCAAAATTTTGTCTGGATCGAGCCCTAATAGTATATATTTTTAGCGATGTTTCAGAACTCTAACTTTTATAATACTATAAATTGAAAATTGACTTGTCTGACTTTAAAAATATTGTTTTAAAGTAAACAAATTATATTTCTTATTTTATTCTCAGGCTGAATTATAATATTTTAAAATATACTTGATTTATGAAACTGTATAAATCCCATATTTTTTATCATATGTTGTTAAAAATAAGGTAAATATCTACATTCCCGGATATTCACGGTGTGAATATTCCTAAATAGTATTAGGATTAAAACATATTTAATGATAATATTGATATAAACTGAAAAATATCATGCAATGTATCGAATAATATTGCATAGAAAACATAATCATTATAACAAAATAAAAAAAAGATTAAAATATTTAAATCAGCAGAAATTCTTATCTTTTCAAATATTCCTTTTTGGGTCGGGAGGGGGGGGGGGGGGTATATATTTCAAGCAACTCAGAAACAACAAAAAAGAAAAAATATATATACTTTTCACTTAATTGTTGAATATATACATATATGTAAACATAAATATGTATACATTCAATATGCAAATTACTTTTTTTTTTTCTAAAATAATAATCTACCTGTTCATGAAATTTATTATTTTACAATGAATTATTACATTTTACCATGAATTTTAATTCTCCTTCCCCTCCTCAAGTATGAATTAGTTATAAATCACTCAAGTGCTACTGGATTTAACCTTCATTGATTTGATTTCACTCAAGTATGAGTAGAATAGAGATAACTCAATCATGAGTTGCTTAAAAAGAACTCGTTCACTCGAGTTGTTTCAACTCTTCATGAGAAGCTGACTTTCAAATCATGAGATGAGTGGATTTCGGCTCAACTTGAGTTATTTTGGCTCTTTCGTTTTAAGAGAGTATCATTTTATGAACTTCCAAGAAACGAGTTAATATGATTATATTGTTTCCTGTTACCGTTGTGAAAGGTTGTGTTTTTCGTTTTAAGTTAGTTTACATTTAAGTGATTATGAAGCGAGTCATGGATTCTACTTTGTTAAGTGTTAATGATATGTCTAACGTGAAGAGTGAACCCTCATCATCAGGATTAAATGACCATGACATGGAATTTTTAATACAGCCTAAAGAAGAACCCGTTTCGAATTGTGAAGTGAAACCCACCTCATCAGGATTAAAGAAACAGAAGTTACCCTTTATGTGTTCTACTTGCAACAAAGCTTTTCCCCGAAAGGTTAACTTAACGTTTCACATGAAATGTCATCTGGAGAAAATACCTCTTGTATGTGTAATCTGTGAAAAAACATTTGCTAGAAAGTATCATTTATTAAATCATATGAAGATTCATTCAAAGACACCTGTGATTCATAATTGTAATCTATGTGGCGAAGTATTTTCGCAAAAGAGTCATTTATTAAAGCATGGGAAAATTCATAACACTCCCAAGCCAAAACAAAGGAAAAGTAGTCAGTCACCCAGTCACTGTAAATGTGACGATTATTTTGAAACATTTAATAATAGATCTGACTTAGCGAAACATATAAAAATTCATCTTTCACCTAAAGAACTTAAACCATCTGATCAACTTTCCTTGGGAAACAGTTCGAAATATGAAATCTCAGACATCACTCAGTTTAGTTAAATATTTAAGTTTTTCGATGTTTTTACTCCTGCTCATTGGAATTTAGGTGAGGAAATGATTGTTGAAGTACAAATGAATAAGAACTATGAGCTTTATATGTTCACATACAGAAATATGAAGAATTTGAAAAGAACGGTCGTGAACTTACCCCCACAAATGAAGGCATTACATTATCATGTGCAACATTCGACAAATTTGAATCGAGATTGGATAAATTTAATTTTGTTTCTGAAAAAGATACATTCGTATGTAATAATGACTTACTAATTGCTTATGTAAATAAGGAATCATGCAATATAATAATATAATAATATAATAAAATATAACACCATGTAATAGTATATTACTTTTAAATGCTAAAGGTGTAAAATTAACAACTATAATATAAATTAAAATAACTTTTATTAGTTGTTTTACATGTTTCGACTCTTCTGAGTCATTTTCAAAAACAAAATGAGAATATTCTAAAGCTGCACGGGCTTTGAAGTTATTATTTACATGTACTTTTTAAAAAATTACGCACGTTATCTATTATTTTTTACTTGATTGTTTATTTTCATATCTTTGAGCATGGAGTAATTCTAGCCACAGTTTCGGTAAATTAAAAGATGTCGCACTATGAGCTTTATGTTCACATACAGAAATATGAAGAATTTGAAAAGAACGCTCGTGAACTTACCCCCACAAATGAAGGCATTACATTATCATGTGCAACATTCGATTGTTAAATGATAAAAAGAAACTCTTAAAAGTCATTGCAAAGACAACCTTTCATAGCTATATAAGATATTCAATGAAAATTTAGTAGCTGTGCAATGTAAAAAACTTAATGTAAAATTAAACAAACCAATATACATGGGATTTTCTATTCTAAATGTGAGCAAAACTTTAATGTATCACTTTCACTATAATTATATTTAAAAAAAATATCCGGAAAAAGCGACTTTATTGTTTACAGATACAGATAGTTTATGTTATGAAATCCTCACGAAAGACATTTATGATGATATGCAAGAAGACGATGATTATTATGATATGTCTGATTATCCAACAACACACAAGGCATTCAGTGTAGAAAACAAAAAGGTTCTAAGTAAAATGAAAGATGAACTTTCAGGCGAACCAATCGTCGAATTCCTTGGTTTACGATCAAAAATGTATAGTATACTCACAGATCGAGATGAACGGAAACGTGCAAACGGCGTAAACAGACAAATTGTAAATCATGTCCTCAACCATCAAAATTATAAGGACAATGAACTTATAATAAGAAAAAGTGCTAAAAAAATCTTAAGTAAAAATCATCAGTTATATACTATAATTGAAAGAAAAATCGCTCTATCTGCTTATGATGACAAACGCTTCGTTTTAAATAATAAAATCGAGACATTAGCACTTGGTCATATAGATACCAATTATTTTAAAGAAGATTGTGATTGAAAATGTGAATAATTTATGCTGTATATAAAAATAATATTATAGAAAAGTTTTGTATAACATTTTACTGTATGTATTTAATTACTGATGCTTAATTTAATGGAAATATATGATTAATTGAAAATAAGACGACATTAAATGTTTTTTATACATTTAGGGCCACGATGAGTGGTGTGACGGCCATGCGACCCCTGCTTGCAGATAATACGACATATATTAAAAATTTAATATATGTCGGGGGGCCCTTAGTCAGTATAGAAAACAATCAATGTTGTTATTTTTTATTCTAGACACACTTTAAACTAGATTCCACTGTGGACAGTTTGGTAGGAAACATTTATCAATTAAACAGTGAGCAATATGGTAAGTTCAAATTATTACTCTTTATTCATCGTACTCTAACAGTACATTCATACTTTAAATCAATTCTAAAAAAAAAAAAAATAAGCCCCCCTCAAAAATAAGCCCCCCCTTAAAAAAAGTTAGCCGCCTCTTCAAAAATAAGCCCTTCTATTTTATACCCCCCCCCTCCTATAGCAGACTTCAATCTAACATTTAAATTTGATCCTACAAAAAAATTAAGCTCCCCTCAAAAAATTTAGCCCCTCAAAATTTAAGCCCCCTCACTTTTAGACCCTCCTCCTATAGTACACCCATACGACCCATTCTACATTTCAAAGTGTTATTTTCATTTCATACTATAGCAGAAGCTCCTACCTCACACCACCTCCACCTCCAAGTGAGCCAGAACCCCCATATAACTACTACTGACAAAGATGGGGTGAAAAGTGAGGAGAGGGGAATTTTTTTTTTTTTTTTTTTTTTTTTTTTTTTTTTTTTTTTTTACTGTCTATCTGGTTTTCGGCAATTTATAAAGCCCTCTTTGTGTGTATATAATGTTCAAAATAAATTTTAAAGATTTATCAGATTTGAACTTTGTTGTTAACTTTTCTATTACAATTTACATGAATATCAATATCTTACGCGCATGTATAATTTAAATACATTTTTGACATAATTAAATTTTACTGTATATAAAATTTAATGAGCATTCTGTTTTTATCTGATCGTGCATGGTGTATGTTCAAAATATTTTACAGTCTTGACCACCTCTTACAACTTCTACTCATGTGTAGATTATACCTATGTGATTGTTTGTAATAAAAATGCCAATTTTCATCAAATTTTTTGTTATTTATACATTTTTCTCATTCTTCATCCTAGAAAAAAAGGGGGGACGGCGAGTTTCTGAATATAAGGAGAGGAAGGCGAAAACTTTTTTTATTATTATTCAGTTTAGTTGTTCTTACCGATGTAATAATATATTTCATTTTTCAGTGTAAAATTTAAACATCCTGCCTCAGCATACAATTTAATATTTTTAAAACCCCATTAAAAAAAAGACATCCCATCCTATTTGTTACTTTGTATAGTAAAGAAAAATTTCGGCCATCTAACTCCTCCCGCCTCCCTCCCGAAAAGTGTTTCTAGTAGAAGGGGTGGAAAGGGGGGGGAGGGGAACATTTTCTCTTGTTTGCAGTTTGCCTGTTTTTATCTCTATGTAAACTTTATTATTATTATTATTATTATTATTATTATTATTTTTTTCGAAAACAGTCTTGGAAAAAAACACTTATTTTGAAAAACTTCTACATTTTCATTTTAAAAATTGAGTAGAACTCTGGCAGCTGTATAAAGTTACCTTAAGGCTGTTCTCAAATCCAAAGGGTCTACTTTCAGACACATTTTGAAATCCAATTTTGTTCGGAAACTCATGAAATGAGTACAGATCTGGTTATTCAGAAACTTTAAAATCGAAACACGTTTTCCATTTCTTGGTAAAGGCAGAAGATCTTTCAGAAAACTCCTTCAAAGTCGGCATTTTGAAACGAATTTCCAATGTTTCAGCTCCAGAAAAGAGAAAAACGGGTTGTCACGTGACACAAATCGCTTATAACTCGATATGTAATTTATTTATTAAAAAATGTAAAACTCATTTCGATTCCAAATCTCTTCAATAGTCAGCTCTTGCCAATTTTATATCTTTGCGTTTAAAAATGAGTCAGAAATTGTGTCAGAATTTGCGTTGTTCAGCAGATCATTTGAGAACCACTTTAAGGGAAAACTTTAAAAAATGATGTCTGAAGCAAAAGTTCATGCACATAAGGTGCATGTTTGAAATTAACAAATTATAATTAAATTTTATCTATCATTTACAGTTCGGTATTATTCATCTATAAACAGCACTTAATATGCAATGCTTCACAGCAATTACTTTATAAATATAAAAAATTATCGTTCACTGTCACTTTAATTTTCAAATTAAACTATGAAATGGGAACAGTCAACGTGGAAAATAAACGTTAAAATGTAGCTCAAAAATGAAACTACTGCTAGAAAATCAGTGCTTGAAAAGTGGTATCAAGGCGTAATTATAGAGAAAGAAAAAAGGCAGGGTGCAGTCACTAAAAAGAACATTATTGCAAGAGAAAATATGTATTACTGCCGATGAAATAGGGGGATGGAGGATATGTAATTCTTAGGTATGCTGAATAAAATATCGTTAATTTTGGATGATTTTATGAATTAAAAATAAAAAGTACAGTTAAATTACAACGTGATTTAATAATTTAGTATGTGTTTCTCCTAAAGAAATGAGAGAATTCTAGATTTTTTGTAAGTTCTCGGGCACATGGATTTAGAAATAAGGTGGTAAGGAAAAACTTTTTACTAGAAATCTCTTGGTACAACTGTGATGCATTTCACTATTTTTAAAAAGTGCAGGGTGCATTTTGCCAATTTTAAAAATATCAGGGCACTCCGCCCTTAAAAATGGCCCAAAGGAACATTAGTAATTATGATTTTTTTTTCTGTTTCAAGAACTTATACAACACTCGTATAAGTTAATGTTAAATGTATGAGCGCGTTCTTTTCAAATTTCTCATTTGCATTTAAATATTTTTTTATTTTTTTTTTCGTATTATATCTGTGGTCTCTCTAACCCAGGGGTGCAAAAATCTAGGAGCCAACGGGCTGATTCCCACAACTAAATTTTATTAATATTCTTCGTCAAATTTTATTAGTATACTTCGCCTAACTTTTATCAGTATTCTTATTAGGCGAAGAATACTAAAAATTTAGTAGTGGGAATCGGCCCATTGGCGCCTAGATTTTTGCATCTCTGCTCTAACCGGATATTTTTTTTTTTAGTTTTTGGATTTTGGTTGCTGTTTTTATGAAGATACTCTCAGAACCAGTTCTGAAATTGAAAGGGGAAATCAAAGAAAACAAATAGGAAATTAGAAAATAATCATTTAAAATGTAGAAATACAAAAGAGAAATTTGAAAAAGAACACTGCCATCGGTTTAATACTAGCTTAAGAGTGTGATTGTGCGACTCAGTTGTTCCAACATAATGTGTTAAATATTTAAGCTTTAATAATAAAAAATTTCAGTTTTATTTTAATTAAAAAAATGATTATGCTTCTTTGGAGTAAACATAAAATGGTAATATAGAATACTAATCTTGGTTCATTCCTGTACCATAAAATCATAAATTAAAAATCATATTCCTGGGTTTGACATTCCACTGCACAGAGTTAGAAAATGCAAAACCACAATCCTGGTTCAATCCTGTTTAACCTTTCGCCATAAAATTAGTTTAGAGAATAACCTGAATCAAGATTCCACCTTTCACAATAAATGCAGTTTATATATATATATATATATATATATATATATATATATAATATATACAGGGTGATTTTTTTTAAAGTTGTGAAAGTAAAACCCTATAACAAAAGAACCACTGATCCAAATGACCTAAAATTTCACCAGTATGCTCCCAAAGCAATGGGAATTTTTTTGGCGTGGTTAAAAAAACTTAAAATCGGACCGACAGATGGCGCTGTACATGCAGTAAAGTTGGGAGACGAACTTGCGCCCGGCACACGCCTATTGGAGATAAAAACGTGAAGTACGCACATCTCGTGTTCATTATTCTACGGAAGTCCTCGCAATGTCTGCGCCATTGACGAAACGTGCGTTGTTAGTGAAACTGCATTATCAGAATAATGACAGTGCAGCAACTGCTCTTAGGAGATTTAGGACACTTAAGAATTTAAGAAAAGGTCCAATGACGACAGAGGGTCTACGGACGATGGTTTCTCAAAGTACCATCCATTGTTTTCCTCCCACAGACGATAACCTTTGTTTCTGCTACCTTACAGCACCATCTGTCGGTGCGATTTTAAGTTTTTTTAACCATGCCTAAAAAATTCCCATTGCTTTGGGAGCATACTCGTGAAATTTTAGGTAATTTGATCAGTGGTTCTTTTGTTACAGTGTTTTACTTTCACAACTTTAAAAAAAATCACCCTGTATATATATATATAAACCTGAATCGCGGTTCAGCTTTTTACCAGAAAAGTAGTTCAACATATCACTAATATAATGGTATTTGTGAAATCACCCACTATAAACTGGTGAAACTTGACACCGATATCTTGGATGCAGCTAAATTTCAGCTAGTTTTCACCAATTTCTTATTGAAACATCGAACTTTATTTTTAACAGTGCATGGCTGGACTTCCCGACTGGAATAAAACGTTTTATGTCAATTACACTGTAAAACATTTGTGTAACGTTACTCCATAAAACTGGAGGCAGCATTGCTGCCTCCACCCTTACGGGGTATTTAACTGATATAACTGGTGTAACATTACACATGTTACACCGGTACAAATATAGTACATACCAGTACACCAATACTGATACTTCTTATGGTACTGTAATTTCTGGTGCACTTCTCCAAAAACATGACAATCAATTATTACCCGTTGCTCATTTTTTAAATCACTCAAGCCACCTAAAAGAAAATATCTCGCACTTAAATTGAAACTTATGGCTTATTGTCAAATCTGTTAAGGCTGTTCTCAAATCCAAACAGGCTATTTTCTGACACATTTTTTAATTCATTTTTGTTCGCAAATGCCTGAAATTAGCAGGTGCTCTTTATTCAGAAACTATGTACTTGCACGCGTTACGTTTTCTATTTTTTGGTAAAGGCTGAAGATATTTCAGAAAATAACTGTCAAAAAAGTAGACGTTTTGAACTGTATTCCCGATGCGGCAGCCCGAGAAGCGCGAAAAACGAATCGTCAGGTGACCAGAATCGCTTATAACTCGATAAGTGATATATTTAACAAAAAATGGAAAACTCATTTCGATCCCAAATCGCTTCCATAATTCCTGCCAATTTTATGCCTTTACGTTTAAAAATGAGTCAGAAAATGTAGCAGAAAGTTTCGCGTTGTTTAGCAGGTCATTTGAGAACCACCTTACAGCTTTCAACTACCATGTTATACAATCGAAATTTTATTATTCTTTCTGACAGTACACCTCTAAAAAAAAAAAAAAATAGAAGAAAACTACGAACTCTGACTCTTCCATAATCATCCATATCACTGTGTATTCAACCACATTTCAACTATCAACTGCAAACAAAACGAATTCAAGCGTCTAATAATAAATACACCGTGAAAGATCTAACAGCCCACTTCCATGCAATCAAATTCGTTGCAAGTACTGACAAATGACAAACATAATTACGGGCCTAAAGAAAATCAGTCGGTCAGAAAAGAAGAAAGGACAACCATTAGAAAGAATGAGCTTTTCTTTGTTTATTTTTTCTTCGAAATCATTTCTGCCGTTGACTTAATGCCTTGCTTCTCGTTACTCTAACTGTTATTCGTTTCAGCAGGTCACTAGTGATAATAAAAAGCTTTTTTTCCGCTAAAGTAGAATATCATAAATTTTGCGTTGCAAACATGAGAAAAGTTCCTCGTGGGAATTTTGATATAAAGGCTGTATTTAATTGATGAATTTGTCGGATTAACTCTCCAGCAGGCTCAATTTTTACGACAAAATTGATATTTCACAAGTCAAGTTCTCAATTAAAAAAAAAAAAAAAAAAAAAAAAAAGTATGTTTTCTGCTCAACAACGCGAAACTTAGGTTTTTATGAGTTTCTTTTATTATTATTATTATTATTATTATTATTGTACACAGTCAAACGAAAAATATTTAATAGATTTTTTGCCAAAGCTGGAAAAATGAGAAAATATTTAATATACAGGGTGTTTCACGAAGGACCACTAACTTTGAAAATAAATACCTCGGAAACGATGATAGATAGAAGTATGAAACCAGTCGTATCTTTATTAAAAAACCCGTAAGAATATGATACAGAAACCTTAAATTTTAATTAAAATATAGATTATGTGATTATGCTAAAAATTTTAGTTAAAAATAGCGTTGATAGATGGCGTTGCAGGCAGCATTACGGATCCTTATAAAGAGAGTTTATACGTTAAGAACGATCAGTCGTCGAAGATTTCGCCGTTGAAACGTGATCGTTATTATAGCGTATAGTGAAAGAAATTCCGGAAGTGACACTGAAGGAGATTGTTTACCGCAACAATCCTTTAACACTCGACGAGTTGGAGGAGGCTAATTTGTCAAGTTTGTGCGTTGATTTCCGATGACATAGTACAGAGAGTCATCACTGACAATTTCATTCTTCATTTGCGACATGTGTGAAAGGTGTACATTTTGAATCGCTTCCGATGTGATACAGCCTACTTATGGTTACTCCACCTGCAGCGCCATCTATTGGCACAATTTGTTACTAAAATTTTGAGGTTTCTGTACCAGATTTTTACGGATTTTTTTTTTTTTTTTTTTTTTTTTTTTTATAAACATACCACTGGTTTCATGCTTTAATCTATCACCGTTTCCGAGTTATTTATTTTCAAAGTTAGGGGTCCTCCGTGAAACACCCTGTATATGTTTCACGATGATCCAGAAGTATGAATTGAATATATACAGGGCGACCGAAAAGTCTGGAAACGGTAAAATAACTTGAAAAACATACATCGGATTGAAAAACGGCAAAATGCATGTTCAATATTTTTGAAAAATCTATTTAGGGATATGAAAGTTGCCCCCCCCCTCCCAACTTCTCCCCCCCCCCGTGGGGGAAAGGAGGGCAACTTTGAAATCTTAAATGATGACCCCATTTTTTATCTTAGATTCGGATTCTACGGGAAAAAATACGTAACTTTTGTATTAAACATTTTCTTCGAAACATTGTAGATGGCGCTGTAATCGAGTGTAGTGCTGTGAGATTCGTTACCATTGCAATGTCTGGAAACGCTCGAATAACTCGAGAAATATATATCGTATTGAAAAACGGAAAAATGCATGTTCAATAGTTTTGAAAAATCTATTTAGGAATATCAAAGTTGCCATTTTTCTAAAATATTAAACACGTATTTTTCCGTTTTTCAATATGATGTATATTTCTCGAGTTATTCGAGCGTTTCCCGACATTGCAATAGTAACGATTCTCACAGCATTGCACTCGATTACAGCGCCATCTACAATGTTTTGAAGAAAACGTTCAATACAAAAGTTACGTATTTTTTCCCGTTGAATCCGAATCTGCGATAAAAAATGGGGATCATCATTTAAGATTTCAAAGTTGCCCCCCTTTCCCCGCCGAGGGGGGCCAATTTCATATCCCTAAATAGATTTTTCAAAAATTTTGAACATGCATTTTGCCGTTTTTCAATCCGATGTATATTTCTCGAGTTATTTGACCGTTTTCAGACTTTTCGGACACCCTGTATATATATATATCTGTCATTAAAAAAATAAATGCGAAATATATAAAAGAGAAATCTAGATCCCTTTTTGAAAATAATACAAAAATCATAAAACAAATAGCCTTTCTTTTTAATATAAGGTGGTTCTCAAATTCCCTCCTCAACATCGGGAAAACGCTCTTGCTCTTTTCTGAATGTTAAATATTTAATTTTTATATCCTACACTCCAGTTTAGTACTTCAGTACCCAGGAAACGCACTCTGCGGATTGCCAAAACAACCAAGTGCCACTATACCTTCTTGTTTTAACAAATTGTTTCACTCCGTACAAGTAAATCCTTTAGATCTTTTCAAAGGATTCGCCAACTCTGACATCTTCTCAATAATCACCCCCTGAACTTACTTCCCACGATAACTCTTCTATATGCATAAATGAACACGACAACTCCCCCATATATAAATAATGGTGCCTGACTTTTGAACTGGATGTGATCTTTTTAGCATGACATTTTCTAAAGGGTGTGTCATTGGGGCCACGAAACGAAAAAAAAAATTCCTATTAATTTGCAACTCTTCTGACTATATTTTTTCATTCTGAGAATGCTTTGTTGGAGCCTGCCTGTGACTGTGGTTTTTACCTATCATCGAAAGTTGCTAACTTCAAACTTAATCCTTTTTGTGTGAGATATGCGATGTGATTTTCATCGAAGTAAATTAATTTAATTATTCGTCGCAAATTATTCAGCGTCGGAGCATCATCGAATTATTTCATCTTAGTGTTTTATGCTGCATAATTGTTCTGTGAAAAATGATAATCAATCCCTGATGGAATCAGTGATTTTCAACATGTGGTTTTCTTCAATGAGTGATGTTTCATTCATAAAACCTTCGCCCGCACCTAAAGTGAATATGCTATTTTGTCTTGAACTTCGTGAACTTCTTGTGTTCTGTTTCTCTTCTCAGTCATCGAAAAATTGATTTCCATCGCCGTGCAACAATTAAAACACAAGAAATGAATATTATCTGCATCTAATTCAACGCTGCATTCTGACCTTTAGTATTTAGCTGAGTACCACAATTTAGCGAACTCTTGTGAACTTTGTTTTCAGACAATCCAAATTTATACAGCTACAAGATAAAATTCACGTTACG
This sequence comes from Maratus michaelseni, assembly GCA_963931845.1. Lineage (NCBI taxonomy): Eukaryota > Metazoa > Arthropoda > Arachnida > Araneae > Salticidae > Maratus > Maratus michaelseni. The sequence goes on along the minus strand of OZ007590.1, from coordinate 398,428,122 downwards.
AAAGAAATATCTTTCTTAATGAATAACCACAAAGAAAACTTTTGTTTCCGTTTTTTTTTAATTCATCCAGTGATTTAAAGTTTAGCGAATACGATCCGGAATAGCAATTTAAATATAGTATTTTGTGCTTTCTTTTTCTATTAATATGTTTTGCAAAAAAAAAAAGCGCTATGGATATTTTTTATAGAGGTAAGTCTTTATTTTGTAAAAGGTTGATAAAAAAAAAGGAAATTTTCAATTTTGCTAGAACTTTTACATTGATAAAATATTATTTCCGTATAGTATCAAGTAATGTTTTTATATTTTTAAGAGGATCTAGATATATAATATGAGCAATATATGTTTAAACGATTAGCACTCATTGAATTTTATTTAGTTAATAAAAAATTTTTTTGCTGTAGATGTTTAAAAAATAATAATAAGGTTTTAAAAGGTAAAAAGGTATAATTGTGTTCAGGTAAGACAGAATGGCTTTTTAACATTCATAGACTTTCAAATTTTGTTATTTATAAACATTGCATTTTATAGCTAAAATTTTTCATGACAGAAAAGTATATTTTTCTCCGTGTTATATTTTGGTATATTATATTTATTTTTGTAGTTGAAACCACTATTTATGATTTATAGTTAATTTTTCTTTAATACTTCTAAGATTAAATATTTAATGATTTTTTAAATAAATTATCAAGTGTGGTTTGTTTAAAATTGTTGCTTTTTTTTTAATTTTCTTATTTTATGATATTTTACCTGTGTCTAAAAAAAAAAAAAAAAAAAAAAAAAAAAAAAAAAAAAAAAAAAAAAGTTAAACTTTTAAGCTGATATCATCATGGCTAATTCTAAGAATTTTGAGTACGTTGTTGATGATTTTTACGGCGACCCCGAATTACTTAACCATTTCTTTAACCAAATTTTAACTTATCAGAAAATTAAGGAAATAACTAATGAACAAACTGTCGATTATCTTAAAACTAAACTGAAAGGTCCCGCAAAAAAATATTATTTGGAGGACCCTGTACTTTATAACGCACAAGATTTTGAGTTCATTCGCGATCGCATTCAAAAATTCTTTTCACAGAATTCTTCGGCTACAACTTTAAATGATTTAAATTGTTTAACAATATTACCACAGGAGACAGTAAAAAATTTTGCTCATAGACTCAATGTCCTCGTATCAAAGGTATATCCCGACATTCATGACAGGGATGCATTAAATAAAATAAAATACGTTAAATTAATGCATTGTTTACCTTCGGACATTAAAATTAAATTGCAAGAAGAAGGCATCAACACATATGATAAAGCAATTGACAGGGGACAATCTCTACAAGAGATTTTCATAAATAACAATGTTTTGTCTGCTAGCAGTTCGGCGCATGTAGAATGCAATCAATTAGAAAGTAAAATTAAGGAATTAACGGAGAAAATTAATAACTTAAATTTTGCTCAAACATCAAGAAAATCGGAGTCTCCAAAACAATGTAAACATGTCAAGAGACAAAACTTTCAGGCTCGTTATAAGTCAAAATTTCATAGAGCACCACAAACTAGACAAAATAATTGGGCCAGAAATAATGATTGTTGCCAGTTATGTTTTCATTTTGGGCATATAGCGCAGAAATGTTTCAGATGGCAAAGAGCGAACGCGCGTTATGATCAAAAATTTAGTAAATATAACAGTAAAAGAAATGACAGGTTTCCACAAAATAAAAATTTAAACCCCTAGAGACGTATGCTAAGGCTGACCAGTGTATGTCTGCATGTGAAATTGAGTCAGCACACAGTGATAAATGTTTTTACATTGATAATACTCTTCCAAAATTGTCGGCTGAGAGACTGGTTAATTCAACAGGTTCTCAAACTTCTCAGCATATTTCCATTGCAAATACAATTGCTGTACAAACTGATTTTCCCCAAAATTCTATTGATTCTCACAGTGTCACTGATACAGCACCGACCGATAATTCTTTTCATGAAATTCTTTTGAATGTCAATAAGTACTCTCCCACACTTCCCCTTATAAAGGCCTCCATCGCAAAACAAGATACCTTTTTACTAGTGGATACTGGAAGTACAACTAGCCTCTTATCTGTACAGTTATTTGATAAACTTAAACATGTGCTTAAGTATAAACGTTTAGGGACTAATGTGACTTTAACTACAGTTAATTCTAAGATAGATTTTACAGCATGTATTCGAATTTCATTCAAAATTGAACAAAAACACTTTTCGCATTACTTCTACATTGTTGACATTCCTAAAGAGTATAAATTTGATGGTATTTTGGGATTAAATTTTCTTGAGAAATTTAACATCACATTAGATCTAGGTAACAAAATAATGCAACTTGATAATCTGAGAATTCCCTTTATCTACATAGATGATAACTCAGAATCAGCGGAATGTCATAACGTAAATGTACAAACTGATATCTCTCATAATGTTTGTCTAGTAAACAAACTGGTTATTTCTCCAAATGAGATAAAATGTATTTCTGTACGCGCAAAACAAATTTCTCATAATACCCCTTATTTATTTCAGAATGACATGCTTGTAAAAGATATTCTTGCTTTTGATTCGATTATTCAGACTGATAAATCAAACCCACATGAATTTAAAATTTATGTAAAAAATATGACAACTAAAAATGTTCATGTAAATAAAAGAGCAAATATTGGTTTCTTAACGCCAATTGACCAGATTGTGGAAGATGCCCAACAGCTAGAGGCTGTTAAAAGTAATTTCAAAGAAGAAACCAAACAATTTGTAAATTTCATTCAGGCTTCTACTGATATTTTGAATCAACGAAAACGTGATCTCTCACAAGATGATTTTAATTTACAACACTTACCGAATACTGAAGCTAAACTATTGAAAGAGTTATTATTGAATAATTCTGCTGTTTTCTCAAAATCTATGAAAACGTTAGGTCATACTGATAAATTTAAACCAAACATTAAATTTATTAACGATTTCCCAATTAAAACACTTCCTTTTCCAATTCCTCAAGCACTTCAAAAAGAAGCATTAACACAAATAAACCAATTAGTGGATGCAGGTATCATTGAACGCTCATGTTCGGAATGGTCTTGTCCAATCATTCTTGTCAGAAAAAAACCTGATGGATCAGGTACACAAAAATTTCGTCTTGCCTTGGATTTACGGATGTTAAACACAGTTGTACAATCTTCTTCATACCCTCTCCCTAAAATACAAAATATTATTTCCAACTTATCTAAATATAAATTTTTCACGTCCCTTGATTTCCAACAGGCCTACCATCAAATTGACCTTCCTTCAGAATATCAGGATAAGGTCACTTTCACGTCTATGTTCGGTTCATTTAAATATAAAAGACTCTGTTTTGGATTAAAAAATGCAAGTGCATATTTTCAAGCCCTTATGGATAGTTTATTGAATGAAATGCAGTTAGAAGGAATTTATGCCTATCAAGATGATTTAATTTTTGGCTCTAACTCATTTCAGGAAACGTACGATAAACTAACAAAAATTCTTGAAATCTTAGGTAAATACAACTTGACTTTGTCACCTTCTAAATGTTCTTTTCACAAGAATAATATTGATTATCTTGGTTTTCATATTCATAACCACACTATTTCTCCAATTCAAGCTAATATTCTAAAAATAAAATCATTTCCTGTTCCAAAAACAAAAAAGCAGGTAAGAAGTTTTGTAGGACTAGCTACTCTTTATAAGAGTTTAATTCCAGAATTTTCTAAACTTATTCAGCCCCTCATAGACTTATCAAAACCATCCTCAACTTTTAAATGGACAGAGGTGCATCAAAATGTGTTTCATAATATTCAAAAAATCTTTTTTCAACCACCAATGGTACGTCTACCAGATTGGGACAAAGAATTTTACGTGAACACGGACGCTTCGGGTATCGCTATTTCTGGTGTATTATTACAAGAGCATAATAATCAGTTGCTTCCTGTCTCATACTTCTCAAAATCTCTCAAACCCTCCGAAAAGAAATATCCAGCTTTAAAATTAGAACTTATGGCCATTGTAAAATCTGTAAATGCTTTCAATTACTATATCTATAATCGTCCTTTCATAATTTTATCGGACAGTAAACCTCTTGATAAATACAAAAAAACCACTAATCCGGCAGATATCACCACTCGCTGGCTCATGCAGCTATCAAAATTCACTTTTACTTTTAAACATATTCCAGGTGTTTCTAATGTTCTAGCAGATTATTTATCCCGATGCGAATTTACTGAAGAAAATATTGAAACTTTGAATTCTAATCCTAATCTCATTTCTGAAGATAAACAGGCATTACCTATTGTTGAAAATGATTTTGAGGAAAATAACAACAACAAAATTGTGAATTGCTTAGTCATTAATAGTAAAAATAAAAAAGATGCTTTGCTTGAAATTTCTAATGAAACTTTTGTCCAAGAACAATTAAAAGATTCACAATTAGCTCCAATATATGAAGAGATTTTAAAATCAGGTTCTTCAAAAAAATTTCCATCTTATTTCATTCATCCTGATTCTAAAGTTTTAATGTTAAAAAAAAAGTAATGTTGCGGATAATACTTTCGTGTATGTAATTATGGTTCCCAATTCTTTAAAACCTAAAGTTTTAACAATATCCCATCTATCTCATTTTGGTTTAGCTAAAACATATGAATTCCTCTCTTCACGGTATTGTTGGAAAGGTATGTACACCGATACTTTAAATTATGTATCTTCTTGTTTATTATGTCTTCAGGCTAAACATCATCGTATACCTAATGCCCCACTTCAACCAACATATACCCCTAAACAACCAGGAAACACCATTTCAATTGATCTTGTTGGTCCTTTTAAAAACGGTCAAACTATTCTCACAGTTACGGATAATTTTTCTCGACATATTGAACTGTACCCTCTCTACAATACAACTGCACCTAAAATTGTAAAGTGTTTATTTGCCTATATGACAACTTTCGGGCGCCCTGCCTGCGTATTATCAGACCTTGGGCCCCAATTTCGTTCTTATGTGTATAATACTTTAAATAATACTCTAGGTATTAAAATAAATCACTCTTCTGTCTCACACCCAGCTAGCAATTCTATAAGCGAGAGGATAAACACATCTCTTAAATACTCAATCAATACTTTAATGAAAGAAGGACACTCCTTTGAAAATGCCATTGCTATTCATAAAAATCTCTATAATGGTTCTAAACATTCTTCTACTTCTTTCTCTCCGAATCTTTTACATTTTGGACGCGAATTATCTCTAATATTTGATACATATGATTTAAATGCTAATCAACCCTTTCTAGACCAAAATGTAGACTTTTACAATCTCCTTCATGATTTAAATGGTATTTACAACAAAGCTTATGACAACATAAAAGCATCTCAAATTAAAAGAAACGAATATCATAAAAAAAAGGCAAAACTCAGGCCAATTACTGAGAAAGACATTGTATACCTAAAATCATCAGATAAATTTAAGCCAAGGTATACAGGACCTTATGTAGTTGTAAAGAAACACTCACCTGTTTCTTTTTCAATTCAACAACTGAATTCTCATATTAACAATTCAATTTTCAGAGTTCATATAGACAGACTTTTACTTGCACCTCCTAGAAATAACCATTTATTTGACTTAAATTATCATAATGTTCATAACAATACTCCTAGTAATAACAATATTGAACAAAGTGCTCATTCCTATAATTTACGTCCTCGAAAGGTGATAAAATATTAATATGAATATAAAATTTTCTGTTGCCAGATTCATAAATGCTCCTTATCCATGGTAACAGGTGTATTTATGCATGCATGTTATGTAGTATTGTATTATTTGTTTTTATTGTGATATGGCTGGTCCATTGTTTATGTGTTATGTAGCAGTACTGCAGAACTTGTTTATTTGGCAAAAGATTTTTTTCCACCCATATTCTTGTTTAGCAAGTTCGTATAATTTAAAATCCTGTTAAAAAAATAAAATAAAAATAAAAAATAAATAAATAAATGGATAAATAAATAAAATATATAGATAATATAAATTAAGAATAATAGGTATTGTTATAAATTTAAACATTTGATAATTCTATTAACACTCTCTGCATTTGTAAGTATACTTAGCATTTTGTAAAAAAAAAAAAAAAAAAAAAAAAAAAAATCAAATTAATTATCTCATTTGAATTTAATACTCATTTTCCTTTTAATTTAATCTTTGAATTTTTAAATAACTTAAAATAAATGAATTATTTTGAGAATTTAATTTTCGAAACAATATATATTTATCCCGAATGTGACTTTATGCTCTCTTCACTCTAGAACGTGTCTATGGAAGGATTTTTAGGTTTTTGAACAAAAAAAACTTTGATTTATTTTGCATTTTTTTTAGTTTTTATTCGCCCTTGCGGAATAAGCCCCGTTCAAAATTATTACCCATGTGGGGGTCTTTATTCCATTGTGTATGAGAGCAAAACTTTGTTAAAATTGGTATACCCAATTTTACTATTTTTTTCAAACCCGTAGATGAACACGAGTCGCTCCAATCATAGGCGGAGTTTCCAAATATGTGCGGAGCAAGGGGGGTTTACCAAAAATAAACCCCTCTCCCTAAATACGCCCTGTCCCGAATATGACCAATGTCCTAAACTGCGGTCTCTTCCTTGTTATTACAACAAGTTTAAGGGGAGATATTTTTTTCGATGCCCATGTCTTGCATCATTATCATCTCTCCTGTGTCTTTACACGAAAACTTTTTTTTACGTTTAATATTTTATATATGTATCTTTATAATCTTTATAATCTCTATATTATCATTGTATAATTGTAATTGTGTTTCTTTTATTTTGAAATTTTTGTATTTACATTTCATTTAAGATTTTTAATAATATAGTGCAAACTTGTGAACTTTTTAAGCAAATACAAAAAAATTTTGTGCACTAAAGACTCATTTATCATGCTCATGTTTGTTGATAAATAAAATCACGTGAGAAAACCTTCAAAGAAAAATGCAGCTGTAATTTTTCATTCTTGAACTCTTTTTAAGGACTGTGTAAAAAGAACAACGAAGAGTTTATTTATATAGGTGCACCATCATATTGTAAAATGAATAAACTTGCAAGAAAACAAACAAAAAAAAAATATGTTTGCAGCTAACATTAGTTCTAATATGGATAAAAGACTTTTCAAAGACTTTAAAAGTATATTTTGCTGCAATTTGAAAAATGTATGGCCATTTATTATACTAATATGAAGATATTATTGTAGTACTACATATTATTATTTACATTATTGTATGCATACTTATTTTATTTTTATTATTATTTTTCTGCTTTGATATTTTGTATTATATTTACAGGGTGACATTCTAAATTTTTCAAAATCTTGTGAAGGGATGATATATATATGGTAAAGATACCATATATATTCCTTTCAAAAAATTAAAGCAATCTATATTTTATGTATTTTATCAAATATATTTTCCCCTTTCTGCATAATCGTAATTCATATACATTCCCGGCTGTTAAAAAAGCGCGCATCCTTTTTATCTTTCTCTTTCAACGAAAGACTTTTAGTCAAAATCATGCATATTGTTTTTAAATTATCATTAACGTACTTATTCGGTCTCCCACACATCAAAAGAAATGAAATTATACAAGGCATAAAATGTTTTCCTTTTCATGGTCAGCTTTGTCTTGCATATTGTATCCAGATGCTTAAAGCATTCCAATGGCGCCTTTGCAGCATTCCTTGAAAACCCTGTTCCCATAACAACAATTAACGGTAAGATTCTTAATCTCTCTTTTTAGCCAAAGTGCAATCTTCGTCAAAAGATTTTCCCCTTCCAATGACGTCAATTATGAGGTTGATATGCTGTATATGTAACGGTTACAATCCCCACGCAAAAAAATGCGATTCTCTTGGCTTAAAATGTAACTCGCTTGGCGTGTTTTTCCTTGCGCCCACTTTCATATCGGATAGTAACACTTGCCCTCTGATCTTCATCTCATAAACATCTAAAAATGTCTTGGCCCCTTTGGCCACCCTTTGGTTTTATAATGAAAAATCCTCTTGATGGCTTAAAAACTCTTTGGATTACGTGAACTTGATCGGACCTGTTCAACAGCATTTCTGGATTATTCTTTGGATCGCGTTTGTGTTATTCACCTCTGGCTTTAAAATTTAAAATGTCACCTCACCAATATTCATCAGATTCATTTAAAAAAATCTGAAACTTTGATTGATCAAAATATCACTATTGTGGAAGATTGTGAAGTGTGACATCATTCTCCAATTAAAGAACATTAACTCTAGTGATGTGATTTTCGTCTTCCTTGCTTCACCATACAAAATAAAAGGGAAAACTACACTCCAGTTTAGTACTTCAGTACCCAGGAAACGCACTCTGCGGATTGCCAAAACAACCAAGTGCCACTATACCTTCTTGTTTTAACAAATTGTTTCACTCCGTACAAGTAAATCCTTTAGATCTTTTCAAAGGATTCGCCAACTCTGACATCTTCTCAATAATCACCCCCTGAACTTACTTCCCACGATAACTCTTCTATATGCATAAATGAACACGACAACTCCCCCATAACCCTGTATATATATATATATATATATATAAACCTGAATCGCGGTTCAGCTTTTTACCAGAAAAGTAGTTCAACATATCACTAATATAATGGTATTTGTGAAATCACCCACTATAAACTGGTGAAACTTGACACCGATATCTTGGATGCAGCTAAATTTCAGCTAGTTTTCACCAATTTCTAATTGAAACATCGAACTTTATTTTTAACAGTGCATGGCTGGACTTCCTGACTGAAATAAAACGTTTTATGTCAATTACACTGTAAAACATTTGTGTAACGTTACTCCATAAAACTGGAGGCAGCATTACTGCCTCCACCCTTAACGGTGGTATTTAACTGATATAACTGGTGTAACATTACACATGTTACACCAGTACAAATATAGTACATACCAGTACACCAATACTGATACTTCTTATGGTACTGTAATTTCTGGTGCACTTCTCCAAAAACATGACAATCAATTATTACCCGTTGCTCATTTTTTAAATCACTCAAGCCACCTGAAAGAAAATATCTCGCACTTAAATTGAAACTTATGGCTTATTGTCAAATCTGTTAAGGCTGTTCTCAAATCCAAACAGGCTATTTTCTGACACATTTTTTAATTCAGTTTTGTTCGCAAATGCCTGAAATTAGCAGGTGCTCTTTATTCAGAAACTAATGTACTTGCACGCGTTACGTTTTCTATTTTTTGGTAAAGGCTGAAGATATTTCAGAAAATAACTGTCAAAAATGTAGACGTTTTGAACTGTATTCCCGATGCGGCAGCCCGAGAAGCGCGAAAAACGAATCGTCAGGTGACCAGAATCGCTTATAACTCGATAAGTGATACACTGTTAAAACTACAGGTGACACTTGGCACCTCCTAGGGGTGAAAGTCTTGTCCGACTGGTGACACCCCTAGGGGAGCCAGAATGGCACCCTTAACTAGGGTGAAAGGATGGCGCCCTTAATACAGGGTGCCCCAAGGGGTGAAAGGATGGAACCCCAGGGGAGAATAATGGCACCTCTACTCCAAGGTGCCCAGCTGCACTCCACAAATGAAAGCATCCCCCCCCCCTCCACCCCGCCCGTTGTCTAGCAATTGTATTGAACAGAGTTTGTAAATTCTCATACTTAAAAAAGGAAAAAAAAAGCTAAACATATATAATTATAATGCAATGTTTAACTTTACCTGCAATAAATTGATCAATACTTCATTTTCTCTGTTAAATTTTAAACAAAGTTAAAAGTTGATCATATCATGTCAAGGGTCTATCCTGACAAAATTTATTCAATAAAATTCCATTTTATTATATTTTAATTTATTCCACAAAAATCTATTTAATAAAATTGGCCCCTTCAGAAAAATCAATTTGATAAAATTCCCCTTCACAAAATTTCTTTTAATAAAACAAACGCCTTCACAAAATTCCTTTTAATAAAATAGGCCCTTTCACAAAATTTTATTCCATAAAACTTATTATTTTTATTAATTATTTATTATTTTGTTATGTTTTAAAATGTGTAATTTTTTAACAATCAAGTATACCAGAAGGGAAAACTTTAGCAAACAGGACTTTAAAATGTTTTTGTTATGTTAATAAATGTTTGGTTCGTAAAATTGTTTACAAATTACACATTTTAAAACATAACAAAATAATAAATAATTAATAAAAATAGTAAGTTTTTATGGTATAGAATTTTGTGAAAGGGCCTATTTTATTAAAAGGAATTTTGTGAAGGGACCCAGTTTATCAAATAGATTTTACCGAAAGGGCCCATTTTATTAAATTGATTTTTTGTGAAGGAGCCTGTTTTATTAAATAGATCTTTGTGAAGGAGTTTTGAATAAGCCCCAGATTTTGCCTGGATCGGCCCTTGACATGAGAAGATCAACTTTTAACTTTGTATAAATTTCAGCAGAGAAAATGAAGTATTGATCAGTTTATTGCAGCTAAAGTTAAACATTGCATTATAATTATATATGTATAGCCCTTTTTTTTCCCTTTTTTAAGTAAAAGAATTTTCAAATTCTTTTCAATACATAATACTTTAGAGATGTTAGAGAGGGGGGGGGGGGGGGGGGATTTTGTGAAAAAAATAATAAATTTCACAAAAGTAACTTTTATTTTTCACAAAATGCCCCCCCCCCCCCCCCCCCCCCCAAAAAAAAAAAAAAAAAAAAAAAACCGCATTGCCCTTCCATGTGTAGGTTAATATATATGAGAAATGTATTATACATCATCAGGTGTAAATAGCCAATAGACACTATAGATAAATAAATGCCGATTAAGATGTTAGGTTTCGTTTAAGATTATTATTATTGTTATTTTAAGTTATATGTACTACAGAGATATTTATTTATCATTATTATTTTAAGAGGGAAAAAATTATTTTAGCTATGCGAATTAAATATATTTACATAAATCACTCAATCATCCAAGTCATTCTTACATCCAGTCACACTGTGAAATGTTCCAGTGATTTATTATTATTAATATGTTATAGTACAAGAGACTCACAAAACATTTTTCAAGACACATGTATAAATGTCAAAATATCAATTCAGGACTTACGGTTTGTTTATTTTGTTAATAATTCATAATATATAATGAGGTATATTTTTAGTTCATTTCATGATCAAACACAAGCTCTAAAAATTTGGATAATAAAAAGTATTTGATTAATAAAAACATCTGCAGAAATATATATTTTATCAAGTATACTATTTCTTATGTTACAAAGTTTACTATTTCATATTATCAAATCAACTAATTTAAAATTGTCAAATATTCAAATTAATACGTTTCAAGTAAGTAAAAATCAATTCTCTTTAAAACTTGTAAATTCTTCAATTTTTTACAAATAGTTTGTTTAGATATCCGAAAAGTAAGAAATTAAACTATTTTTTTAAATATAATAACTTATGTTTCAACTTTATTATTATTATTATTATAATGCATCATTAAATTTATTTCTAGATGATAAGCAAGAAAAACTATGCGAGAAAATTCATTAGATAAAAATGTGAATAAAATGAAATTATTATATGCTCTACATAAATAATAATTTATACAAGCAAATAGGTGAGGCCACATCATTCTACTTTCACGAGATAAAAATTTCAACTTGCCACATCAAGATTATGACTTAAAATGTATTTGTCTTGAAAATAATGCAATGAGCCATTTGTAATACAACATGCCTAAAATTTATATAATAATAAAACATAATATACAAATACACTGAAACACTTCACATACCTGTATATAAATTGTGATTATTCTTGTTTACTCCCCTGGTTTATTTATTGCCAATGAATGACGTTATTTAGTTATTACTACAATTGAAATCTCGCGCGGCAGAAGCCGCGAAACACTCCAATTCAAAGGCAGCCATATTGTACGATCTCCCTTGTGAGTGACTTGCGAAAAGTGAAATACGTCACTGAGCATGCGCAAGATGAAAGTCGCCCGAAGGGGCTGCCAAAATTCCAGCAATAGGTTGCGAATGGCACCCAAATTAGCCTCAATCACCCAGTGATTGGTCAAATGGCACCCCAGCCCCGTTTCCCAGCCTTAGGGTTCCAAAAGGTACCGCCTATTCACCCCGGGGAACCAAACGGCCCGGATTTGTCACCTTCAGTTTTAACAGTGTATATTTAACAAAAAATGGAAAACTCATTTCGATCCCAAATCGCTTCTATAAATCCTGCCAATTTTATGCCTTTACGTTTAAAAATGAGTCAGAAAATGTATCAGAAAGTTTCGCGTTGTTTAGCAGGTCATTTGAGAACCACCTTACAGCTTTCAACTACCATGTTATACAATCGAAATTTTATAATTCTTTCTGACAGTACACCTCTAAAAAAAAAAAAAAAAAAAAAAATAGAAGAAAACTACCAACTCTGACTCTTCCATAATCATCCATATCACTGTGTATTCAACCACATTTCAACTATCAACTGCAAACAAAACGAATTCAAGCGTCTAATAATAAATACACCGTGAAAGATCTAACAGCCCACTTCCATGCAATCAAATTCGTTGCATGAACTGACAAATGACAAACATAATTACGGGCCTAAAGAAAATCAGTCGGTCAGAAAAGAAGAAAGGACAACGATTAGAAAGAATGAGCTTTTCTTTGTTTATTTTTTCTTCGAAATCATTTCTGCCGTTGACTTAATGCCTTGCTTCTCGTTACTCTAACTGTTATTCGTTTCAGCAGGTCACTAGTGATAATAAAAAGCTTTTTTCCGCTAAAGTAGAATATCATAAATTTTGTGTTGCAAACATGAGAAAAGTTCCTCGTGGGAATTTTGATATAAAGGCAGTATTTAATTGATGAATTTGTCGGATTAACTCTCCAGCAGGCTCAATTTTTACGACAAAATTGATATTTCACAAGTCAAGTTCTCAATTTAAAAAAAAAAAAAAAAAAAAAAAGTATGTTTTCTGCTCAACAACGCGAAACTTAGGTTTTTATGAGTTTCTTTTATTATTATTATTATTATTATTATTATTATTGTACATGGGCAAACGAAAAATATTTAACAGATTTTTTGCCAAAGCTGGAAAAATGAGAAAATATTTAATATACAGGGTGTTTCACGAAGGACCTCTAACTTTGAAAATAAATACCTCGGAAATGATGATAGATAGAAGTATGAAACCAGTCGTATCTTTATTAAAAAACCCGTAAGAATCTGATACAGAAACCTTAAATTTTAATTAAAATATAGATTATGTGATTATGCTAAAAATTTTAGTTAAAAATAGCGTTGATAGATGGCGTTGCAGGCAGCATTACGGATCCTTATAAAGAGAGTTTATACGTTAAGAACGATCAGTCGTCGAAGATTTCGCCGTTGAAACGTGATCGTTATTATAGCGTATAGTGAAAGAAATTCCGGAAGTGACACTGAAGGAGATTGTTTACCGCAACAATCCTTTAACACTCGACGAGTTGGAGAAGGCTAATTTGTCAAGTTTGTGCGTTGATTTCCGATGACATAGTACAGAGAGTCATCACTGACAATTTCATTCTTCATTTGCGACATGTGTGAAAGGTGTACATTTTGAATCGCTTCCGATTTGATACAGCCTACTTATGGTTACGCCACCTGCAGCGCCATCTATTGGCACAATTTGTTACTAAAATTTTGAGGTTTCTGTACCAGATTTTTACGGTTTTTTTTTTTTTTTTTTTAATAAACATACCACTGGTTTCATGCTTTAATCTATCACCGTTTCCGAGTTATTTATTTTCAAAGTTAGGGGTCCTCCGTGAAACACCCTGTATATGTTTCACGATGATCCAGAAGTATGAATTGAATATATACAGGTGACCGAAAAGTCTGGAAACGGTAAAATAACTTGAAAAATATACATCGGATTGAAAAACGGCAAAATGCATGTTCAATATTTTTGAAAAATCTATTTAGGGATATGAAAGTTGCCCCCCCCCCCCCGTGGGGGAAAGGAGGGCAACTTTGAAATCTTAAATGATGACCCCATTTTTTATCTTAGATTCGGATTCTACGGGAAAAAATACGTAACTTTTGTATTAAACATTTTCTTCGAAACATTGTAGATGGCGCTGTAATCGAGTGTAGTGCTGTGAGATTCGTTACCATTGCAATGTCTGGAAACGCTCGAATAACTCGAGAAATATATATCGTATTGAAAAACGGAAAAATGCATGTTCAATAGTTTTGAAAAATCTATTTAGGGATATCAAAGTGGCCATTTTTCTAAAATATTAAACACGTATTTTTCCGTTTTTCAATCTGATGTATATTTCTCGAGTTATTCGAGCGTTTCCCGACATTGCAATGGTAACGATTCTCACAGCATTGCACTCGATTACAGCGCCATCTACAATGTTTTGAAGAAAACGTTCAATACAAAAGTTACGTATTTTTTCCCGTTGAATCCGAATCTGCGATAAAAAATGGGGATCATCATTTAAGATTTCAAAGTTGCCCCCCTTTCCCCGCCGGGGGGGGGGGGAGCAACTTTCATATCCCTAAATAGATTTTTCAAAAATTTTGAACATGCATTTTGCCGTTTTTCAATCCGATGTATATTTCTCGAGTTATTTGACCGTTTCCAGACTTTTCGGACACCCTGTATATATATATATCTGTCATTAAAAAAATAAATGCGAAATATATAAAAGAGAAATCTAGATCCCTTTTTGAAAATAATACAAAAATCATAAAACAAATAGTCTTTCTTTTTAATATAAGGTGGTTCTCAAATTCCCTCCTCAACATCGGGAAAACGCTCTTGCTCTTTTCTGAATGTTAAATATTTAATTTTTATATCCGGCGTGTGACGCGCATCTGTAATATTTTACGTATTTTCTTGCATCAAAAGTGCGCGTTATGCGTCGGAATATTTAAACAAATCGGTAATTGCTCATTTTAAACTCGGTATAAAAATATAGTTTAACGAAGATAGAGCAATTTGATGATATATATATATATATATATATATATATATATATATATATATATATATATATATATATTGCATTAATTTGATTGAAAAACAGTAGTAATACTATTAATTATCAACATTATAAATTTTGAGATATTTTGAATTGTTTATGAATTATTTAATTAGATATTTAAATTAATCTATAAATATAAAATATATTTACAATGTAGTATAAATTAAACATTAATTATTTAAAAACAAGTCTAATATATATTTAAGTAGTAGTAAAAATAAAACATTGATTATTTAATAAATGTCTATAATATCAGTGGATTAACACAGCTGGCAGCAAAAATAATTTGAATTAAAATAATATCTCTTTTACATAATATATTCTTGTTAAGAATATCTGAAATGCTGTGCAAGTTGAATTAATTCTGTGTAGATTTATTCATATAGTAGTATTATATTTTATTTGAATTTTAAGTAAAACTACAAGTTAGTATTGTTTTTTAAAGTTTATTTATATAAATAAATCTAATGAAGTGAGTATGTAACTAATAAAGTGGATATTTAACTAAATATTAATTATGAACTATTATAATACTAATAGATGGCGACACTTTACCTTTCAGGTAGTTGTAGATAATATTGTTAATATTATATTTAATTTAACTATAGAGGGAGCTATTGATTGTATATTAATTTTACTTTCAGGAATTAAAATTGGATGGAGTAATATATATTCACGGATATAATTTTGTTATAAGTGTATTAAAACCAGAATTATTTTGAGTGTTTTTGAATCATTTTGTGATTGGGTGTCATTTATGGGGTTGTGTTTTAAAAAAAGTGTGCTCTCAACTTGTCTTACAAATCATTTCTCTCAACTCGACTTAGTCAACATGTATGATGCATTGCCATGTGGATGTGAATATTATGCAGACGTTGTGACATTTTAAGGATTCTGTATAATTATTGTGAGTAAAATATTTTACCTACACTTTACGCGTTCATATTTCCAATTTTATTATTTCAAAACTGTTATCTCGTGGTAATTTAGTGAGGTGTTAATTACAGTTTTTTGGATAATCGATGTGAGTGAAATATATTGTATTTTCTTAATGGTTTTTTATTTCCTATTTAAATATTTCCAAATTTTAATATTTCCAATTGTTGTCTGGTAATAATTCAGTGTACCTGGATGATTCTACTGATCTTAGCATTATGCCAGTAGAATTATGAAACACTGAATTATTATTTAAAACACATGTGGGTGCATCCAGGCTGATGAGTACATGTGCATGTGTTTTTCCATGTCCAATTCATATTTAATTCTCATGTGGTCCAATTTTCCATTGTGTATGGTTCATATTTAATTTGTTAATCCATTTGTGTTTACTTAATTGCAACTCCAATTTATAATTTTTTTTTCCCCCTTTCTCTCTATTTCTTTTTTCAATATTCTTTTGGTATGAGTAAAATTTGGCCAATTACCATTGAAGCATCAGCTATGGTAATATTATGTTTGCACATGTTAATTATTAGCTATGTGGTATTCTGTATACACAGTATCATTGATTATCTCTTTGGAGATTTAAGTAGAATAGAACTTGATATGTTTTTTGAAATTCATAGATATTATAATTATTTAACATTCTATAAAATTATGCTGCATTGCGCAAATTGGTATGGAATGGTTTTTACATATTCTTTTCAATATTCTTTTCAACAATTAGCTAGTTAAAATATTGATTTTTATATGATACCATAATTTAGCCTAATTGGCTCACAAATCACTTTGATTAACTTCTGTTTGAAATACATAGTTATTATAGCTGCATTGCGCTTTTAATGGTGTATTTAATAATAATTTAATAATAATAATATTTTAGTATTACTATTATTTCCTGGTATCATTTGTTTATCTATTGAATTTTCAAGGGCATCTTTATAAAATCTTATTCAGGTTCTAATGATTTTTTTTTTTTTTTTTTTTTTTTTTTTTACCAACATTAATTTTGTACTGACTTATGACTGCTAGGGGTTTTTATATTGTTGTCTTTTGATGTTAGTTTGCTTAATGGGACTTTATGTATATATGTAAATAGTTTTATTATATAGCTTTATTATATTTAATCAAGTATTAAACAGTCAATCTTAATATTTTATTTTTTATTTTTTTTTTATTTTTTTATGGATATTCAAGTAATATTAAGATTGATTCATAACAATTTTTTTTTTTAAATATGTTATAGATATATTTAATATGTATTTCTTGCAATTTTTATTGCTATCAAACAAATATGGCAGTTATTAGTAAAATGTTAGATACTGGCAATTTAGGCCTTGGTGGATCCAGGACTAATGCTCGGTACAGGAAGATTATTAGGGATCTTCCTGGATCGTTATCAGATAACCTATTCTATTGTCCCAAGCCTGTACTATGTTTTCGAGAGTGTGAATCTAAGCGTTGTCTTACATGTCCATTAGCTGATAAGTCACAGATTTCAAATAATAACAATCTTAATTTGGTAAAATTTTGCAAAGCATACAATGTAATCTATTCATTGAAATGCAATTCGTGTAACATGGAATATATTGGACAGTCTTGTCAAAAATTACATAAGCGGCTAAATTTACATCGTTCTCATATTGATAAATATAAAAATTCTAAATTTCAAACAACTCATAATATTGAATATACTCATTTCAAAAATCATGATTTTAAAAATATTACTATTAAAATACTTAAAATACAAAAAAATTTTACTGAACGACTTTTTCTAGAATCTAAATATATAAGACATTTTAATACTACATATCCTTATGGATTAAATCAATTAGTATACAAAAAATCACATCCTGTATTTTCAGATTTAACTAAATATGAAAATTATAAAAATCTTTATTCCGGATTAAATTTTTCAAATATAAAAAAAACTTCTAGATCTGGTAGAGGTAAACATAATAACAAAAAATTCACTGATGATATTGTGATTCAACAGGAGCTTGATAATCTTGAGGCACAATTTTGTAATGATTATTGTTGGCTTGCTATAAGAAAACATGTTTTTAGTATAAAAAAGAAATATATAAACCAATATTTCAAGGTATTTAAAAAGAATCAATATTCTCCACATTTTTGTGATATCTTTTATGATATTCTACATTATAGAGCAAACCTATTAAATACAAGTCTTTCTAATAAACCTAAATATAAAACTAATAATACACAATTAATTATAAATTTTTCCAATCATGTATTTAATAATATAAATTTACACAATATAATAAACAACATTAATAATAATTTTCCAATAAAAAATTTTACCATTCACAAGACATATAAATATAATCGCACACTTGGACGTAAAATTTTTAATTACAATTCTTTTGCAAAAAATTTGGTCTCTTCAAAGAATTACCCATGTTATTGTAATGACCCAAAATATCAAAAGTATATAAATACAACACATGGTCATATCATTACTGGTGATCTTAATATTGTAGAACAACCTATTTTACAAAACTTAATGCATAATGGCACAAAATTTCGTCTTCCATATAAGTGTAATATCAAATCCATAATATTGCAGTTTATTCAAGATATTGATTTGTTTATATATAAAATTGCTGTTGATTACAATAAACCAATCGAATATTTCAGTGAATGGAGATTTTCTGTAATTGATAAATTAAAAAATGAAATTATAAAAAATTATCATCATATTACACATGCAGCTTTTAAAAACATAAATAAACATATATCAGAATTACAAAACAAATTTATAATTACTTATGTAGATAAATCTCCAAATAATTATGCTATCATTTGTAAAGAATACTATAAAGTGTTAATTCACAATGCAATCAACACAAGTAATATTTTTAATAAAACTAAATTAAATATTGAAATAAATAACAGAAAATTATTAAATTATCACAAATTACTAAAAATCAAATGTAATAATTTTAATTATCCTTATCTTGTTATAATTCCAAAATTTCATAAAAATCCTATTAAATTTCGCACTGTTACCATCGGTTGTAACACATATAATAAAAATGCTAGCAATTTACTACTTAATATTTTAAAGCAGATATATGATATAACGTTAAAACATAATAACCAACATTGCCTAAAAAATAGTTTTCAACTCATTAATAAAATACATAATATCAATCCGGTAAAATTCATAAAAACATTGGATTTTAATGATTTATTTAATAACATTGATATAAAAGACTTACATAAAACAATGTGTATAATATTTAAAGAATTTAAATCTCAATTAAAATTAAAAGAACATATTTCAGTAAATTTTTTTAAAACTTTACTAAATTTTACATTGCATAATAATTACATTATATATGACAATATTATCTATAAACAATGCCAGGGAATTCCGCAGGGCGGAACCGCATCTAGTATTCTCTCTGACCTTTACTTATATTATTATGAAAGAAATATAAGTCCGAACAATGATTATGTATTCTATCGCTATATTGATGACATTATCATATTTTATTTCAATGAAAAAAATTGCACATCACCACTCAATTTTTATCCTACTCAGCTTAAATTAAGCGAAAATGATTTAATTAATAATAATATAAACTTTCTTGACTTAAAAATTAATATTACTAATAATTATAAATTAATTTTTGATATTTATGATAAGAGATTTGATTTCCCATTTAAAGTAAATATTTTTACCAATTATGCTTCATGTTTACATAAATCTGTTTATAAAAATATAATTATCAATTATCTACATCGTATAAAATACTTATGCTCAGATATAAATAAAAACAAAAATATTAGATATATTCGAGATCAAGCAAAAATATATGGATATCCAATTTTTATGATAAATTCAATCATCAACTCTTTTAAATAACATTTATTATATAATTTAAATATAAACATGGTATGTAATAAATTATTGTTTTAGTGTGCGATAACATATAACAAAAGATATAGAAAATAATAATTATAACATACATTATTACAATTATAACATATTAGGAAATTTAATATTTAATATTTGTTTGAACATTATATACACTTTATGTAGAAAATTACAAATATAACATACATAATTACAATTATAACATATTAGGAAATTTAATATTTGATTGAACATTATTTATACTTTGTACAGTTGTGATTGTGCGTTGCCGATCACCTCTGTTTAAGGTATTATTGATGTGTAGTTTTCATACATTTATAAATTAACTTATACAATAACAAATTAAATTATACAATGATAACATTGGTGATTATAACTCATATATATATATATCTATTTGCAATATATATAAAAATAAATATATATAGTTTTTATTTTTGTCTATGAATAATTAAAATTAACAAGTATTTTAATTACTGCATTGCATTAATTTGATTGAAAAACAGTAGTAATACTATTAATTATCAACATTATAAATTTTGAGATATTTTGAATTGTTTATGAATTATTTAATTAGATATTTAAATTAATCTATAAATATAAAATATATTTACAATGTAGTATAAATTAAACATTAATTATTTAAAAACAAGTCTAATATATATTTAAGTAGTAGTAAAAATAAAACATTAATTATTTAATAAATGTCTATAATATCAGTGGATTAACACAGCTGGCAGCAAAAATAATTTGAATTAAAATAATATCTCTTTTACATAATATATTCTTGTTAAGAATATCTGAAATGCTGTGCAAGTTGAATTAATTCTGTGTAGATTTATTCATATAGTAGTATTATATTTTATTTGAATTTTAAGTAAAACTACAAGTTAGTATTGTTTTTTAAAGTTTATTTATATAAATAAATCTAATGAAGTGAGTATGTAACTAATAAAGTGGATATTTAACTAAATATTAATTATGAACTATTATAATACAAATAGATGGCGACACTTTACCTTTCAGGTAGTTGTAGATAATATTGTTAATATTATATTTAATTTAACTATACAGGGAGCTATTGATTGTATATTAATTTTACTTTCAGGAATTAAAATTGGATGGAGTAATATATATTCACGGATATAATTTTGTTATAAGTGTATTAAAACCAGAATTATTTTGAGTGTTTTTGAATCATTTTGTGATTGGGTGTCATTTATGGGGTTGTGTTTTAAAAAAAGTGTGCTCTCAACTTGTCTTACAAATCATTTCTCTCAACTCGACTTAGTCAACATGTATGATGCATTGCCATGTGGATGTGAATATTATGCAGACGTTGTGACATTTTAAGGATTCTGTATAATTATTGTGAGTAAAATATTTTATCTACACTTTACGCGTTCATATTTCCAATTTTATTATTTCAAAACTGTTATCTCGTGGTAATTTAGTGAGGTGTTAATTACAGTTTTTTGGATAATCGATGTGAGTGAAATATATTGTATTTTCTTAATGGTTTTTTATTTCCTATTTAAATATTTCCAAATTTTAATATTTCCAATTGTTGTCTGGTAATAATTCAGTGTACCTGGATGATTCTACTGATCTTAGCATTATGCCAGTAGAATTATGAAACACTGAATTATTATTTAAAACACATGTGGGTGCATCCAGGCTGATGAGTACATGTGCATGTGTTTTTCCATGTCCAATTCATATTTAATTCTCATGTGGTCCAATTTTCCATTGTGTATGGTTCATATTTAATTTGTTAATCCATTTGTGTTTACTTAATTGCAACTCCAATTTATAATTTTTTTTCCCCCTTTCTCTCTATTTCTTTTTTCAATATTCTTTTGGTATGAGTAAAATTTGGCCAATTACCATTGAAGCATCAGCTATGGTAATATTATGTTTGCACATGTTAATTATTAGCTATGTGGTATTCTGTATACACAGTATCATTGATTATCTCTTTGGAGATTTAAGTAGAATAGAACTTGATATGTTTTTTGAAATTCATAGATATTATAATTATATATATATATATATATATATATATATATATATTACGGTTTTATGCCTGTTTGATTACGGACGAAGAAAAACACTCGGTTAAAAATTGAAACGGTTATACTATTATTGCCTGCCAATATAGTATGTAGTTAGTATGGGGTACATTTTACAAATTGGGAAGTTTTTCGTACAGGGCCATGTAAGCATTTTAATTTTGTATATTTCTTCTAGCGATAATGTTTACTGGATTTTAAATGGGCAGTTTTTCGAACGAATTACCGAATCTTCTTTATTAATGAACTCGTATAAGATATTAGTAGGATTCTTATACAGTCCTAATTTGACTCAAATTGGTTTTGCAATTCGGACGTTATCGTGAAGACGTTTCGCATTATATACACAGGGTGTCTCAAAAACATTGTTCTCGGCTTTTATTCCTTAAATATTCATCGCAGACATATATTATAAATTACAGAGTTACATAAAAAAAAAGTACAGAATTTTATGAAATCGATTAAAATTTTCAGGGGATTGAATTTGAAGAAATGCAAGATTTTAGCATGATATCATAAAAAGTTGCAGAGATGTGAAACTACATAAATGCTGACTGGATATGAATTAGCAAAGGGGAAAAATCATGTCGGGGGATCGCGTTTCAAGAGTCGTACAAAAATTACGAAAGAAAACATTGATTGCATAAATAAATAGTAATTGTGCTATTTATAGGTACAGAAGTATCTGAATTGTGCAGAAATAATAACTTTACGCAAAGATTACAAAGCTTGTTCAAAATGTTTTACGATCAGAGACAGATATTTGCATATGCAAACATTTCTAAGCTGTTTTAATGTTCTTTGACTTATGTGCCATTATGGTGTAGTCCCGATATATTGAAATGGACATTTTAAAAAAAAAAACATTGCCGAAGTATAGTAGCACATTGGATGCACCGCAATTCAGTCCGTTTCCTGAAAAATAATTAATCCATACAAGAGCCAATAGATGAAAATAAGTCTTGTAATCCATGGAATTCTTTTTATTATACCAGCACATCGACACAAGAAAAACAGAGAGGGTGGCCTTCGCTTATTCTACCAAAAACTACATGTTTATCTGACAAAGGCGATAGAAGATCTGATCTAATTTTTCAGATTACATTTTCACCAACACATAAATGAAAATATACCAAACTCTACATTTTCTCACCAGGCACTCGAGGTTGTTTTTTGAGAAAGCCAGACATGTGTTAGCAGCGAATACAAAAATGTTGATATTGCATATCTCATGCAGGAATCAATTTATGAAAACGGCGCCCGCATTTAACACAAGATACGAAGAAAGACAAAACAGCATATGTTAAGGTCATCTGCAGTACATTAATATTCGAATCGAAACCGCATGAGAGTAACGTACATTTAATGTTACGAAGAAATATCTGGGAACATTTTTAGCTAGGAAGAAATGATTGTTTTTCGGATTAAAGAATAAAAGATTTGAATACAGACATTAATTCACATAGAGAAACTTTAAGATAGGAAAGTTAAATTTTAGAATAAAACACAAAATATATATGATTCTATATCATAGCCATTTCCAAGTTTTATTCTGTAATTCATCATGTAAAATTTTAAGGTATTTTTCAGGAAGCATAGTTTTGTAATTCTGTAAATAAAACTAAAGATAAGAGCCCTATTTTATTTGCTTTATGATGCATTTCTACGTCGTGTCATCTGCACTCTAGCTGTAAACATTTACATTTTCATTTTAATTAACCCCTCACCAACTTTGTTTCAACATATCTCTGCGACTTTTTATGATAAATGCTGAAATTTTGTACATGGATCTTATTAGTATGGGGTACATTTTACTCATTGGGAAGTTTTTCGTAGGGCGATGTAAAAATCTTAATTTTGTATATTTCTTCAAATTTAATCCCCTGAAAATTTTTATCGATTTCATAAAATTAAGTATATTTTTTAATGCAGCTTTGTAATTTATAATATATGTCTGTGATCAATATTTAAGGAATAAAAGCCAATGTTTTGGGGACACTCTGCATGTAGATAGATAAACAAAGTGATTGCAATAAGTCAGTCTCTATAGAAATTAACCTAAAATGTTTTGGACCAGTGACCCTGCGTACGCCACTGAAATTTATTCCTTCGTGGTCCGACCCTAATTTTCAGCGCTTGGAAAAGCAGAACCATCAATGATTTCTAACGCCGAGTTTTCAAGAAACCCTTAAAATTGTCCTTAAATCCAAACTGGCTTCTTTCTGACATCACATTCCTGACTTCAATTTTGATCGTAAATGCATGACATTGGCAAGTGCTTTTAATCAGATATTATTAAATAGAACAGTAATTTCCATTTTTTGATAGAGGATTTTAGAGAAAATGTTGTCGAAGTTGACGTTTTGAACCAAATTTCCGGACGCGATAGCCTTTCAATTACCATGAGACAAACAATCACTTATAACTCATCAAAATGTAATTAATTTTCATTTATCAAAATATTCGAATTCAGAACACTTCAATAGTCATGCTTGAAAGTGTCATGCATTTACGTATAAAAAATGAGTCCGTAAATGTCTCAGAACTTGGAACGAGTTCATTAATCAGAGTCCCTGGAGTCATGGTCTCCGTTTCTCTTTAGTAAGAGCAATGTGGATCTTAAATTGATGACCATAACCGAAGTCCAGAACAACAGTTACACTGGGATAAATTAAATGGACACAAGAAGAGCAAAGAGAGGCCAGAAATAAAGAAAGTACAAATTATATTAAATTAATGATATATAAATAAAAATTGTAAAATAAGCGTACAAAATATTTACAGTTCAAAATAAATCAGGAAGAAAAATGCTATATAAGTATATATAATATACAAAAGCCACACGAAGGTACCAGCAATAGCTAGCGGAAGAAACAAGAGAATGAAGGCAACCTTTTACACGCCATACCAGGAACTACTTGTCAGATTCATTTGAAATTTTTATATTGGTATAATTTAGATTAATTCTACGTTTGTGTGCAAAATTTTGGGCTGTTGTGTAAAATATAAGTAGAGATAGGATACAAAATCAACATAAGACAAAACATTCATTTATACACGAAACTGCCTAAAATACAGTACGTAATTATATTACTGCATCACAGAACACATCCTTAAATTCTAAATGCATTAGATAGAATAAAAGACACAGCCCTTTTGTACATGTACGTTTTGTTTACATTCCAACAAGCACCACGATTAGAATCTCAAGCAATTACTAAATAATTCTTTTCAATATGATGTTAGAACATGTCTTCAGAAAGATACATTTAAAATTTCAAACATATTAAGCAAATACTTAAACAGTTACAGTATCATAAAGCTGATGTTCCATTTGTGGAACGTTGGCGGGTAAAAAGCTAATAACTTTCGGGAATGTCTCAGAAAATTTTGCGAGGAATAATATTTTTTTTAGAACGCGCTCTGGTAATTTACTCTGGTAGAGATGATTCGATTTAAAAAGGATATAAATGTTATGTTCGCACAGTTCATGTAAATAAACGCAGTTAATTTCTACATTATCTCCACGCGTTCTACCACCACATCATTTCGCAATTAACAAAAAACAAATTCAGGCGTCAATGAATGACGATGCACCGTGAAGATAGTAACAATTCACTTCCACGCAATCAAAACCATTGTGTGAACTGACAAATGGAAAACATAATTACAGAGTTCTAAAGCATGCACTTAGGGAAATCAGCCGGTCAGAAGAAAAAAAACAGAAAGAAAAAACTAACATTCAGTAAAATGACAGATTTTTTTTTTCTTTTTTTCTTTTGATACCATTCCTCGCGTTAATTTAATGCCTCGTTTTTGCTTGCTCTGCAGGTCATCACTGGTAATTGAAAATTTTTTATGAGCCGAAGTGGATTATCATAATTATTGTATTGCAAAAATGGGTTTAAAAGGTTACTATTACATACAAAAACTTATTCGATGTATATGCAACCGGTTTTGATTTAATGAATTTTTCGGATAGAAAATTTATTTATTCTAACGATAAAAAGAAAAATATTTAACTTAAGCACTTGAAAGTTGTATAGATTAGTTTAAGTAAATAATCAGGAAGTAATGCCTAAGGAAAATATTTTATTGAAAATTCTTATGAGTTCAAGTGGATTACCATAAATTATTATGGTATTGCAAAAGTGTGTCAAAAAATTTACGTTTCATTACAGTAATTTATTTGATATGCAGCCAATTTTAAAATAATGGATTTGCCGTATTATAACCTTTGCTTGGAAAATTTATTCTAATCATTTTAAAGTGGTCATCCATCAAGGAATTAATTTAAGAACTTAACAGAAGCATTTAAAGTGGATTAGTTTAGTAAGTACGTAATAAGAAAGTGGTGCCAACGGGAACTTCTTTATTCTGAATATTAATGTATTGAAATATATCACAATAATTATTGCATTCCCAAAGCAGGTTAGAAAAGGTTGAAGATTTATTTCTTTTGCAGACAAGTTTTGATTTAATGATTTTTACGGATGATCTTTACTTGAAGACGTGTTCATCCATCAAGGAATTAATTTAAGAATATTTAACAGAAACATTAAAAGCGAGGGATTAGTTTAGCAAATAAGAAGAAAGTGATGCCAAGGAGAAGTTCTTTATTCTGAATTTTTATGTATTAAAATATATCACAATAATTATTGCATTTCGAAAGTAGGTTAGAAAGAATTGAAAATGTATTTCATTTGCAGACAAGTTTCGATTTAATGAATTTTACGGATTACTTTTTGCTTGAAGAAGTGGTCATCCATCAAGGAATTAACTTAAGAATATTAACCAGAAGCAATTAAAATTGGGGAATTAGTTTAGTAAATAAGAAAGTGATGCGAACAGGAAGTTCTTTATTCCGAATTTTTAATATACTGAAATATATCACAATAATTATTGCATTCGAAAAAAGTGTAGGTTGAAAATTTATTTCATATGGAGACCGTTTTGATTTAATGAATTTTAGGAATTTCTCTTTCCTTGAAAAAATGTATACTAATAATTTCGAATGTGATCAACAATTCAGAAATTAAATTGAATATTTAGTATAAATATTTAAAAAGTAGTGGATTAGTTTAGTAAATAAGCAGAAAGTGATGCCAAAGGGAAATTTTTTATTACTTTTTTATGAGCCGAAGTGGATTATCGTAATTATCATATTATAAAAGTTAGTTAAAAGGGTAATGTTTCTCAAAGACAAAACTTATTTAATATGCAGCCAGTTTTGATTTATTGAATTTGTTGCATTAATCTTTGCTTGGAGAAGTTTATTCTAAGCAATATTTAAGACAATTCAACTTAAGCACTTGAAAGAAGTGAGATTAGTATCAGAAAATGACGCCAAAGGGAATTTTTTTATTTAAAAAATTTATGAGCCGTAGTGGATTAACCAAAATTATTCTATTTGAAAAGTAGGTTAAAAAGATAACGTTTTTCAAAGAATATTTCTTCGATATGCATCCAGTTTTGATTTAATGAATTTGTCAGATTAATCTTGCCCTAAGAAGTTTATTCTAATCATATTTCAAAAGTGGACAGAGCCATTGAGAAACTAAAAACATTTTTAAATATTTAATTTAAATATTTAAAAAGTTTCTAGTTCCTCGATGTTTCTCGATGTTCCTTTAGTTCCTCCTTTTAAATATTTAAAAGGTAGTGGATTAAGTTTGTAAACAATTAGAAAGTTATGTCGAAGCAAAATTTTTTATGAGTTGTAATAGTGGATTACCATAATTATTTTTATTGCACAGGTGGGTTTAAAAGGTTACGTTTTCCTACAAAAATATACCATAATTATTATTATTTAAAAGGTTAAGTTTCCCTACAAAAATGTATTTGATATGCAGCCCAAGATTCAATATATAAGGCACTCGTCAGATTAATCTTGCATGCTTGAGGAAGTTTATTCTTATCAGATTTCAAAAGTGGTCGTTCGAGGAACTAAAACTCTTTTAAATATTTAATCTAAATTATTTAAAAAAATTTCAGTTCCTCGATGAATTATTCCTTTATAGTTCCTCCTTTTAAATATTTAAAAGGTAGTGGATTAAGTTTGTAAACAATCAGAAAGTTATGTCGAGGAGAAATTTTTTATGAGTTTGTAATTAGTGGGTTACCATAATTATTATTATTTGCAAAGGTGTGTTTAAAAGGTTAAGTTTTCCTACAAAAATGTATTTGATAGCGCAGTTTCAATATATAATGCATTCGTCAGATTAATCTTGCTTGAGGAACTTTATTCTAATTCCGTTTCAAATAGGATCATCCATCGATTAATGAATTTTAAAATATTTAACTTTAGTGTTTGAAAGTATTAGGGATCATCAATGGTCGACAGTCGACAGTTATATCAGTATTTGACAGTTCGAGAATTCGGAACAAAGATTTTCAAGCATATTTTCAAGTTTTGACAACAACGTCAAATCATTCTGCATGCAAATGAATTATTAATTTACATTGGTTAAGGCGAAAATTACTTGGCAAGAGAAAAAGATAAGTCAGTAAATTTTTTTACGAGTTTAAAAGTGGATAATCCTTCTTATTTGTGTTGTGAAAGCGAATTAAAAGGGTAACATTTTCCAGCGAAAATTTATTTGATATGCAGCCCAGGTTTGATTTTAGTGAAGTTGACGGATTAATCTTTCGTTTGAAGAAGTTTATACTGATATTTTCGAAAAGAGGTCTCCATTGAAGGATTTAAGAGTAATTAATTAAAGCATTTAAAAGGTAGTGGATTAGATTAGAAATAATCAGAATGTGATTTTAAAACGAAATTCTTTATACAGCATTCAATGGGAAAATGAAATTAAAAGTGGTCTCTTGAAAATTAATTCAAAAAAAGTTTGGGTATATAGATATTTTTGAGAGAAGAGAGGGATAATAAATAAATTTGCGTGAGTTAAGAGTTTTAGTTAATTAAAATGTACAGATAAGATTTGAGATACCTGAATTTAATTAACCATTTAAATAGCTAATTAAGTAACGAAATGTATCTATTTAATTAGCAAAGAAAGAAAGTAAAATCCGAATTGCCTTGGTCCCCTTATACTCATATTTAATTTAACGTGTTTTTTAGAGTAGAGTTGTGAAATTTTTAGAGTAAATGTGGCATGACAAATCAAGTGTAATTTTAAAAGGTTTTGTCTTGCAAATTTCAAAGTTTGTATCAAAATGAATACGTAGATAATCCTTGAAAAGAATTAACACATAATGAGATCATAGAAAATAATGAACAACATATACGCTTACAAACAAGAAACTTTGGTGCAAATATTTCTGTGCAGCATAATGAACCCTGATTACGAACTTTCAATAAACGAAACTTTGAACTATCACTTCCTTACTGTCGCGGACAATTTCGATGTATCAGCTATTTTTTTCCGCTGTCTGCGGCTAAGTATCTACATGTACCGTTTTTATCATTCCTTCTGTTGTCTTCTTAATATGCGTGTTTGATAAAGCGGGCGCTCTGTTCCCTGCACATCTTTTATTTCACCGTATTTCAAATTATGGTTTAATCAAGATATATAAAAAACCTGCATTTCCAAGCTTTGTTGCTGGAGTCATTTACAACAGGAATACACTATGAAAATATATTATGTGTTATTAATAATTTTTCTTTTTCATCTCGTTTAAAGTGGTGAATATCAGTGGATTAGACCAGATATGTCAGTGATGTATCCAACGAATAAAAGGTAAGCGAATCTTTTCTTACCTATTTACTGTCGATTCATATTTGAATAATAGTGCTCCGTAAATATTTCACGTATATTGCGTTGCGACCCGAGTGCAAAAAATATAGCTTTATTCTTGCGACTTTTTAAAACTGTTACTGTGACGTGAATTATTATTACTAGGTTCGGACTTTTGTTTACCGTGCTAGTAACATTTGTTTTTTGCATAATAGCGAGCTCACTCGATGTGGTTTAGCCGTTGGCTGACTCTTGTCGCCACGAGCTTTTGTTATGAATTTTGTCATTTGGATGGATATAACGTATGCTTAAATATTATAAAATGTTAGTTTCAAAAGTATTATTCTTGACACCTTATGGAGAATATATGGGTTTAAAGTATTTTGATGTGATGATAGTATTGTAGTTAAAAGTTTAATTATCTTGTTAATAATCTTCGTAATTATTATTAAAATGAAGAAAGAATGAAGAATCTGAACTCTCATCTGAATAAAGATTTCTCTATATATGAGAATTACTGAAAATGGATTATAATTTGGAATTATCCAAAGTTTGTAGTATTTCTTGAAATCCATGGATGATTAAATAACTTTATATTTATATGAATCTACTGTCTAATATGTAAAGAATCCATGATGTTGTGTGTTTTTGAAATGGGGTAGCGTGGAACCGTTTCACAATGGATCACCTTCATTAAATATTTCAGAACAAATTTTATTAAAAAGCGTTCTTGAAATTTCTAGAGGTAAAAATTATTTACAACAATTTTTTTTAGCTGAGTTCGCTCGACTTGTAATTTATAGCAAATCACCAAATAGTCCAGTCTTTTACAGTAGTTTTAAAATCTTAAAGTCTTAACTAGTGCTACTTTTCACTCTCCCCGAAAGGTCAAATCCAAGGCTGTTGCGTTGACTTCAGAGAGATCGCACTCTCTCATTCAAAAATCTGTCAGCAAACCTTTCCTTCCCTACTAAGATGGGAATCCGTCCTGAGATGAGTGTTTTCCACCAACACTCGTTCTCCTGCCGAAACTCTAACTCATTTCCCCTCGATTCTCTTCTCCGGTCCGCTTGCTCGAACAAAAGATTCTCCGATCACCAATCAAAAAAGTTTTAGTTTACGTCATTGGATAAAGCCTTTTTTAGGGAGGTCTTACTGAACTTTTAAATGTTCTCGCAGGAAATTTTCCCACGATCTGAGACCCCACATATAGACGGTCAGATCAGAGAAATATTTGCTGTCTAGCAATTTCAGTTTCACAAGATTGATCGAAGCTCATCTTTTCCTATTGTAGTAAACGACATTCTTGTCACACCACAGCTAAGCGTGAGAAAAGTTTTCCAACTCTTGGGAACTTCTATCTTTGATTACTCTGCCTAATTAGCAGACTGTGAGAGATTTAATGAAATCGTTACAAATAAACTAATATTTTGATCTCTCTTCCACCCTGATTCCTGGACTTGATTTTGAATTAAGCAACATATTTTGTCGACGTTAATTATAACATTAGGAATTAAATGAATATATATATTTAAACACAAAGTTTTCTTTATAATTTACACATTATATTCTACACCTGCATGTGCTTGTCTTATATTTTACCTTTTCTTTCACTTTCCTTTTTTTTTTTTTTTTTTAATAGCATTCATAAAACATGTGATGTTTGAAAAAACTTGAAAATAATAACTTCCAATAAAAAATGACAAAAAAGAACATTACCTGTTAAACATGAAGCAAGAACACAAAATTGCATTTACATAAAAATAAATTGAATCAGAAAAGCAAGATTTAATTCAGTAGATTTAAACTTCACTCAGGCGAAAACATCCGCTCGCTAATGTTAATGCTATGGGGAAAATACTTTACAATATCAAAATTAAAAAAAAAAAATTAAAAAAAATTAAAAAAATTAAAAAATATTGAAATGCGAACGAGATACTGTAAATTATTCCCCCATAGCATTAACATTAGCGAGCTTGTGTTTTCGCCTGAGGGAAGTAGCCTCTTAAGCGTTGTACACACATTTCAAAGTTAACACCTTTGTGATTCAACAACTTCGATTTGAAAAATATTTACTCAGATGTTAAAATACATCATTTTAGACATGTAAAAAATAATTTTAAAATTTTAGAACATTATAACAAAATATTGACTAAAATGTTCCCTTTTTTTTTTCAAGTCTGCATCAATAAACAGAAAATTGCACACTTCTCATAAATATTGTCAATTTTCTAATACAAAATCGTAAAGTATACGAATTTTCTTTTGTAAAAAAATCCATTTTTGGACGCTAGCCTTTTTAACTTGACAAAATTTTCGATGTTCATTTTAGCAATAACGGTGTGAAACTGCTCAAATTATAAATGAAACTTTGAGATGAAAAAATCAACTCTGTATCACCGTCTGTTGCGAATTATATGAACAATTTATATTAACTGTTGTGTTGGAAGGTAGCAGCAATCAATAAAATCGTCTTTTAAAGTCCAATGCATAAGTAACATAGACTTTTGGTTATGTCGCAGATATGCAACTCGGTATACAAAGGGTTAAGTATCCACAAATAAATCAGTTGTTTATAGAATTATGTTGGCACTAACACAACCCTTCATTTTCTAGAAATTATGTGCCAAATTAAAAAAATAAATAAATAAAAAAGAAGTATTTTACGTATGTCCATGACGTGCCAACAACTAAAATATTTAATGGATCAAATAAAGAATGAATTAAAAAAAAAAATAATAATGAAATGAATTGAGGAATATGACAGAAAGTATACAGTTTGAATCTCAGAACAGCCTTCAAAGATTAGTGCAAACGGCTTTTAAATCTTCCTCTTCAAAGTTCACAGAAAAAAAGAATTGTAAACTCAGTTGCGTTCAAGTCAAGTGTTCTTTGGATTAACGTGGTGTCAAAGGGTATGACGACCTGATTCAATGGCGGACTTCTTTTCTTTGCGATGCGAACAAAATAGCCGCTGTGTCAACGAGACATAAAAAGTAGGTATAAAACGCACAAAGGGTTGAACAAAATAACAACCGCGATGGTGCGGAAAAGAAGCTGTCAGTCAGCGGAGACTGATGAGAGAGCTCTGCGGTCAAGACCTTCTCCGCCCACGGGGGAGTAGGGATCAACCACGATTGCAGAAGCGTGAAAGAAGATCAAGAGATGAAATTAGGGTTTTCTGGTCCATTATGACAAAAAGAGGGAAAAGCGAAACGGCCATTTCTCGATCAGGATATATGCATTCTTTTAGGTAGATTTCGTAAGAAATACTATCTATTACATTCTCCCCTATGTTGGAATTTCTGAAATTTTTTTTACAGATCTAAGCCAATCATGATTCCCAGAACCCAAAACCATCCCTAGTTCAAAACTTTATCTATCTATATCACTTTTTTATGGACAGGATAACTTCAATAATTCTGCACAAATCTCTTCCAAACTGATACATAAAATCAAGGGACATAAAATCTCGGTCAAGTTCGTTAATGGGCAAAATCGAATTAGGGGGGAGGGGGGGGGCTTTTTGTGAAAACTGAAAAAAAACATAACTTTTTAATTGTGATACATATCGAATCCGTTTAAAGTTATTATTACTTCTAGGAAAAGAGCCAAAAATTTATGTATGACAGATTTTTAAACATTAAAAATGGCCTCGAAGGAGGGGGGGGATAGGGGTTTAAGAAGAAAAAAATTCATAACTTCGTCCATTCACAAGATATCAAATCCGCTTAAATTTATTATAAATTCTCTTAATATTATCTACAACTTTTATATTGACAAGGATTTTATAGAACCAACCCTTACAAAAAAGAAAAAAAAATTCTGACTAAGCCTACAGACACAGGTAGATTTCGAAGTGAGCGGTCCCAACTGTCGCATCATGGCAAAAAGGTAATTTCTGCTGCAATTCCCAATAAACAGGCGCCTCACGGTCTGCGGCTGCGAAATCTACCTGTGCCTGTAGACCGAGCCGTCAGGGATTTTTTTAAATTGTAATCAAATTTATACAGCACTTAAGGTTGCTCATCGTCAGTAAACTTCCCGATTCCCCACGCTAATGTTAATTCTATGGGCGTAGGATGCATTCGTATATTTAAAATATCGCTTCAGGAAATTAATATTTTTAACTTCTGTTTTCTGTGTACACTTCTTAAAGGATGTATCTTTTTTCTTAGTTGTCAAAATTTTTCAAAAATATTAACTGCTTAATTTTATGCGAAGTGTTAAAATCTTATTTAGTTTCGCTAAGATTTTAACACATAAAATTAAAAATTAAAAAAGACAAAAAAAAAGAGACAACCTTTAAGAACAGTGCAAAGAAAGCAGAAGTTAAAAATATTAATTTATCGAGGAAATATTTTAAATATACGAATGCATCCTCCGCTCATAAGATTAATATTAGTCAGGGGAATCGGGAAGTTTACTGACGAACAGCCTTAAGATGGTTCTCAAATGAACTGCTCAACAACGCGAAACTTTCTGACACATTTTTAAACGCAAAGGCAATAAAAATTGGCAGGCCTGACCATTGAAGCGATTTGGAATCGAAATGAGTTTTCCATTTTTTAGTAAATAGATTACTTATTGAGTTATAAGCTATTCTTTTCCACGTGACGACACGATTTTTCCCTTTCTCGCTCTGCTGTGTCGGAAATTCGGTTCAAAACGCCGACTTTGACAATATTTTTTGAAAGATCTACTGCTTTTACGAAAAAATTGAAAACTCGTTTCGATGACGTATTTTCTGAATGAGAACACCTGCCAATTTCGTTCGTTTCCGAATAAAAATGAACAAAAATGTACCAGAAAGTAGCGCCTTTGGATTTGATAACAGCCTTAAGGCGGTTCGCAAAAAAATATTTTCCCCGCTCAACAACGCAAACCTTTTAAACGTAAAAACACGACACTTGCAGGCATGATTATCGAAGTGATTTGTAATCGAACAGTTTCTTTCATTTTTCCATAAATGAATTATATCTTGAGTTCTAAGTGATTGTTGTCTCGTGGTGGCAGTTTATTTTTCATTCCGTGCTGTCGCGTCCGGAAATTCTGTTCAAAATACCAAGTTTGAAACAAGTACAGCATGTTTTGAAAAATCTTCTGTCTGACCGAAAATTAAAAAAAAAAATGAAAAAAGAAAGAAACTTCCCGATTATATAGTTTTTGAAGAGCGCCTGAGAATTTAACGATCTTGCGAACAAAAATGAATTCAGGAATGTGTCAGAAAGTACCTAATTTGGATTTGAGAACAGACTTAAAATTTCTCGTACAAAGTAGCTTTTAAAAGTTCAATTCACTTCCTTGTTACGGCCGTCAACATATATATTAAGAAAATTTATCATAATAATAATAATAATAAAAAAGTGATGTGTTTGGTGCATTTTTACTTACATATTTACGCTTTTATAGAATTCAAAGTCTTGACTGATGACCATTCTCGGAATTTCGCATCCGCAAATTTGGTTCAAAACACCAACTTTGACAAACTTTTATGAAAGCATTTCTTTATCTTTTTTGTTTGAAAGTTTTTAACGAAAAATCGAAAACGCTATTCGATTTCACGGTTAGTTTCTTGCGAGTAAGAATACCTGTCACATTCAAGCATTTACAAATAAAAGGGAATTGAGGAATGAGACAGCCAGTTTGAGTTTGAGAGCTAGCTGCCTTAAAAGATTACTGCAAACGACTTTTAAATCTTGCCTCTTCAAAGTTCACGGAAGAAAAGAATTGTAAACGGAATTGCATTCAAGTCAAGGGTGTTCTTTGGATTAACGTAGATATCATGCTTTCCGAGTCAAAAGAAATCACGACCCAATGGCGGATCTAAGGGGGGGCGATGGGGCGATCGCCCCCCCCTTGGGCTAAAAAAGGGTCGGTAAACCGACATTAGAGGCCTCTACGGGAAAAGGCCTGTGGCGAAGCCCGGCCCGATCCGTGGGCCGGGCCGGGACAGGTCTTCACTATTTAAGGGTCGGGTCAGGACCGGACCTTATTTTTTTCTAGAGACTTGGGCCTGGACCGGACCTCGCTTTTTCTGAAGACTGGGGCCGGACCAGACTTCTTTTTTTTCTGGTGGAACCTTTCTTAGATTTCATTCTTTCTAGAGGTCTGCACGGGCCGAAATTTTCAGGACTGGACCCGGCCTAAAAGCTGAAAATTTGGCCCGATTGCGACCAATGGCGGATCGATCGCCCCCCACCCTCCCCTCCGCCTTTCGCTAATAAAAGGTTTGCAAACTCGGACCTTGCCTGTTCTCCACTCTTTCCTGGCCGGGTATTCCTTTATTCTGTAGACTCGAGCCGGGCCGGGCTAGACTTCTTTTTTTCCGGGACGAGTTTGGTATGAAATTCATTCTTCATAGAGATCTGCACGAGCCGAAATTTCCAGATCCGGGCCCGACCCGGTATAAAAGTTAAGAGTTCGGCCCGTTTCTGACTCAACCCGTATGAAATCCATTATTGACTCGTGCATACATACCTCTAAATTCTTCTTCCCGAGCCTATGTTCGGGTGGTATTTTTTACTTTCTTCCATCTTTACAAGAACAAAGTATTAGATTGGTAAAAATTTTCGACGAATTTATTTCTACAATTTAGGAGGTCCTGAACACGAATTGGCTGTTCTTAGAAAATGTCTGTCTGTCTATACATATGTGACACAAATTTTGTGGGGGCTCTATCTCGAAAACTAATGAGCGGAATTTAATAAAAATTCATATTCAGTTAGACCTTGACATAAATTGCTGCTGCTGAGGTTTTCGTTTAAATTACTCAACAGGTGGTGCTTCTATGTTGCATTTTTCGCGATTTCCGCAATAGCTATATCTCAAGAATTAACGCACGGAATTTCATTAAACTTTAGATTATGTTTGACTTTGGTATAAATAGATCTTTATGCCCAACAGATGTTGCCACTATGATCTGTTTTTCACGATTTCCGCGTTAGCTATAGCTCAAGAACGAATAGATTGTCATTTAATTTTTATTGCAGACGATTTGATTTATATAGAAGAAAGTTTTGCGATAGTCACAAGATACTAGTATTTATTTGTTTTCGTAAAAATTGTAGTGATGTTGTGCATTTTTTTAGAATAATTTTTAGAAATTTAATTTGGTTTAATAAATCAAAGTGATATATTTTTAACTAGTGGGATGTGCCAATCCCAAAACTTTCTTCTATCTCGCATGCATGTTAATACTTCAAAATTCGCTATCAAGGAATTCGGTGTTACGTCAGCTGCTTGCAAAGCACCGGGTTACCTTCTAACGGGTTGCCTTAAACTGCGAAAAATTTAACAAAAATCGCTATCACAGTGCCCCCTTCCTGTTGAATGTCCCTAAATTCAATTAGAACCTGCTGGCCATAGTCGAAAACCTATAAATAAAATTTGGTCCAATTCTATGCATAACTTCATACACTTTTTAATGATACAACAATAAAAATGGCACAAAAATCGCTATTACAGAGCCCCCATCCGGCGGAATATCCCAAAATTTAAGTACGACCTGCTAGCCGTAGGCTGGAAATTTCGGCAAGTGTAGACCTCTAACTGAGATATCTAAGCTAGTTTTAATATTTTTTCTAAATGCCTTTTTCAGCCAGCGTCCCATAGTTACTGAATATATATTTCGTTAATAAGTTTCAAAACAGTCTTTGCTGAATTAGAACTGATCTTTGATATAAAAAAACAAGCAGTCTTATACCCAGATAGTACTTTTTTTTTACAGAATTCTGAAATGTGTCGATCAATCAAAGCTTAAAATTGTCTCTTTGATTATATTAGCCTTCAAACAATTGAGCCCTTATACAACTTCTGAAAGGTATCTCCCCAAGTGCACAGAGATACACATTGCCTCTAAAAAAAGTTTGTATGAATTCTTTGTATGTTTTTCGTCCTACCGCTGTATAATTAATAAAAATTTGGACAACTTTTTTATTAGTACACTGTAAAAAAAAATTCGGAAAAGTTTCCGGTAGGAATAGGATTTCCAGTTGCCCGTATAGTACAGGAAACTTTTCCGAACCAACACGGAAAAAAAAACGAAAAAAAACGAAAGTTTTTTCTTTCCGTCAGGAAACTTTTCCTGTTTGATTCAGAAACTAATCTTTAGACACATAATATATTCCTGTTTCTTACGGAAATATTTCCTTATGTAGTAAGAAAAGTTTTTGTAGAGAGAGAAAGTTATCCTTTTTATAGAGGAAAGTTTTCCCAATTAATAAGTAAACTCATCTGTAATATAGAACCTTTTCCTATAAAATAAGGAAAAGTTTCCATTCACACTAAGAAATGTCTAGGTAGAATGGTAGAATAGACAGAAAGTATTCCTTTTTTAAAAGGAAACTTTTCCCAATTAATAAGTAAACTCATCTGTAAAATAGAACATTTTCCTATAAAATAAGGAAAACTTTCCATTCACACTAAGAAATGTCTAGGTAGAATGGTAGAATAGACAGAAAGTATTCCTTTTTTAAAAGGAAACTTTTCCCAATTAATAAGTAAACTCATCTGTAAAATAGAACATTTTCCTATAAAATAAGGAAAACTTTCCATTCACACTAAGAAATGTCTAGGTAGAATGGTAGAATAGATAGAAAGTATTCCTTTTTTAAAAGGAAACTTTTCCGAATCAATCATTAAACCAATCTTGAAAAAAAAGCAAAAATTCCTGTGTGGAACAGAAACTTTTTACTTTGTTTATGGAAATATATTTTTTAATCGGAAAGTATTCCCGTATAGCAAAGAAACCTTTTCTTGTAAGGAGTAGAAACAACACTGCAAAAAAAAAAGATTTCTTCATTTTACAGTATAATACAGGCATCCCAGCTGCTAGTATTATACCGTAAAATTAACAGTAATAAACAGTAAAATAAGCAGTAAAACACTACCGCGGATGCACGGCAGTGTATTACTGCTTATTACTGTTTATTACTGTTAATTTTACGGTATAATACTAGCAGCTGGGATGCCAGTATTATACTGTAAAATGAACAATCTTTTTTTTTTTTTTTTTTTTTTTTGCAGTGTTGTTTCTACTCCTTACAAGAAAAGTTTCTTTACTGTACGGGAATACTTTGATTAAAAAAATATATTTCCATAAACAAAGTAAAAAATTTCTGTTCCACACAGGAATTTTTGCTTTTTTTTCAAGATTGGTTTAATTTTACAGTATTATACTGTAAAATCAACATTTTTTTCTTTTTTTTGGTTGTGCAGCGAATGGCAGATGAAAATAGTTGCCTTTGGATTGGACACTATATTGATTTCCTTTTATCAATCACACTTAAATATTTTTGTAAATAGATATACACACATTCAGAATTTCAAATAAATAGGAAACAAGCGATAATATTTAAAGAATTTTGAGGTCATAAAATATTGATATGTTTTGTATTACAATGGTTCAATTTATATTATCACCTTGCAATTTTATTTACTTGTTACAAGTGTACTTATAAGAAGAAGAATCAGTTTAGCTTAAATGTATTTATATTTTTAGAAAATAAGAATTTTATATATGAAATGTTAGTGTTTTCTATATTTAAATTTCTTTTGCAAAAAATATAATTAGGCTAAAATGCATTTTAAGGTTATGAGCAACTTTATAAACAAGGAAAAGCAATTCTCATAAGAAAAGTGTATAAATATAATAAAAAGTACACCAATGAAATGGATTTTATGTTCATAAAATACATAGTACACTTTTATTTTATTTATAAATCTATCCTGAAATAAAGAAAATCTTACTATATTTTAAGCGAGATAAAAGGATATCAAAATAGTGTCCAAAACAATCCTTTTCATCTGTTGATATGCTCCTGTTCCTACTCCCCCAAAAGCACTAGAAAAGTTTTGTGAGAAATGTATTTTATCATACACAGTAGACTCTCGTTAATGCGTCTCCTCTTAAGACGTACCTCCGGTTAATGAAGACAGTTTCCCTCTCCCATCAATTCCTATTTGCAATTTATGTTAAAAATTAGTGTTTCAAAAATAACTATGCCACCATATATATTTTATTTTTAAATATTTCTATTAATTATATATGAAACGGGAGGGGAGTAATTTAATACCTGCCAGATATCTCTAGAAGTTTTGAATAGGAGGGAGGGGGGTAAAATTTATGAGAGATATATTGATGTTTTTATCATGTGATTGGTAAAACAAGATCCTCTAATGAAGAAAATCGTTTTTGCATCGCGTAAGCTATTCTAACACATTTTTCTAATTATGTCTATTGCAGAAAATGTTTTATAGTTAGTTGATAAAGTCAAAATTATCTGATCAATTAATGAGGTAAAAAAACAAATTGATTTAGCAAAGAATTCAAAATTCCATGAAATTCATTATTGTTACGCAGCAAAAACTTGTGAAACGATAAATTGGTAAATTATCTTTAAAAAAAAAAGGGTGAGGGGCAGATTATTTATTTTTTTTTTAGTTAAATTATGCAAGTAATGTAATTTATTTTCATATTTTATTTGTTTAAAGGAATTAAATATTTTATATTAACAATATTTTCAGCAATTTGCTTTTTAACTGCTTTACTAAATTAAAAAAAGGTATTTGTATCAAAATTTATTTATTTCAAAAACTGAATTAAATTAATTCAAAGCAATATTTTTGCCATTAGAATGCTTACATTGGTTAGTGTTAACAAAAATCGACCTCCCTTGCAATTAACTGGAGTTGACTGTAAATGAAAAACAAATCTGACTCAAACAAATTAGCTTATTATCTTCAAATAATTCTCTTTATTATGAGAAAAGATTACTCATCCAGCAAATTCGCAAAGATGAGGTGCCAACGTATCGGAGACAGATTATATACATAGGTGTAGCCAGTCATGGGAGTCATGGGATGGGGGGGGGGGGGGCAGACACTAAACATTTAGGTAATACCAAAAAATTTTTTAATATAAACTACTAAAAAAGGAAAACAATATTTTCAATTGCCCTGGATACTCAAAACCCACACTTTAACTATTGGGTATAGCACAACTATATATGGCATTATGCATGCATATGAAGTGAATTGTGATTGAAGCTGCATTGAAATTTTATTGGTGATGGAAAGAATTTCTATTGCTATACAGCCAAAAAAAAAAAAAAGTACCCCATTTTACCCCCCCCCCCCCCCCCCTCCAAAAAAAATTGACATTTGATTAAAAATTGTCTTCTTCCAATTTAAGGTTTAAAAAAAAAAAAAAAAAAAAAAAAAAAAAAAGGCTTATGCATTGTCTCTATTGTTAAATTGTGCCAAACCCGAACTTTTAGTAAATTTTATTCTAGGAATGCAAATGGGAAGTCACTTGGTCAAGTGATTAAAAATTATAAAAATTAAAGTTTTAATAAACTAAATTAATTTGTAATTGATGCAAAGCAAATTGCATTGTGGGGTGTTTTTTCAGCGCAATTCGAAAATTGACAGAATAAGCTGCAATTTAGGATTAGCATATTTGAAGTTTTTAGAAATCTATTTCTGTTAAAAAATATATCATTTATGTTCTTATAGTTTTTTTAAAAAATATGTATTTTTAAATTAAATTGTGAAAAAAAAGGAAATGTGAACTATAAGTTTTTAATAGCTTCTAAAGCTTCTAGAAGCTCCAAATATGCAGATACACAATCACAGCTCATTCCACCAAGTACTTTTTGAGTTATGTTTAAATCACTATCCACATTGCAGTCTTTTTTACACTGATTACAGATAAACTTAACATTAGGAGTTCAAAACTTTAAACTTGCATAATTCCTAAACTACTAGATACAGTATCTTTCTGTTTGGTATTATAGGGTAACATTTATGGAAAAAGCCGAATACGATGCCAAAATTAAGTGTATGTTTTGAAATTTTTAGCGTTGGATACAATTTCAGCATGAACACCACCCTCTAGGTTTATTTTTCTCAACATTAAATGAAAAAAAGACAACTTCAGGT
This sequence comes from Maratus michaelseni, assembly GCA_963931845.1. Taxonomy (NCBI): domain Eukaryota; kingdom Metazoa; phylum Arthropoda; class Arachnida; order Araneae; family Salticidae; genus Maratus; species Maratus michaelseni. The sequence goes on along the minus strand of OZ007590.1, from coordinate 398,386,475 downwards.
AGAATGAGAATTTCAGTTTCTTTTTTCCAACTGCACATATTTTATTGAAATTTCAAATTTGTACATTTTTTAATTTTACTTTCTAGCAATTGAAACAAGTTGGCTGTTAATTCTGAAATTAAAATTTTGTTATAAAAACCTTTGTTTTTTACTTTTAAAGAAAAATTTTTAATATAGTCAACTTTCACCTCTGTTATAAATAATTTTAAATGGCCTGAAGAATGATAATGTCAGAGATGAGGATGCTTTATATCTGTGACATGTCCATGCTCTCATTTAAGTTTATTGTATCTGAGAAGTCACTTTATCAGAAAAAATTTCTGTGTGGTAGCTAATATTTTCAGTAATGAAAATTATACAAGAAAAACATCTTTCAATTTCTTTTCAGTTCAATATGCCACCTTAACTTTTTATTTAAGCAACAAATATTGAATTGCTAATTTTTAATGGCCAACCCTTAAAATGAAACTTTGTGCATATATTTCATGCAACTAGAGACAACTGCTGTTTAAAAAAATCTACATTTTTGCGTAAAACTTAATCTGGATCAGTATTTCATGGGTAGGTAAGAAGTACATTATTTGAAGCATGACAAATCTAGTTTATACGCTTAGCAGTCGACATTGCCAGGCATATGACCAAAGTTTTTATTTTATTGTTAATTTTTAATCCATTTGCAAGTTGTTGGTAAAAAAAAATATGTCTCCTAAAGGAACAAAAATATTGTTATACAAGTCATGTTTTGAATTTAAAAAATAATCATAAAACTGAAGTTTCAAATTAAAAAAATTATCTTTTTCAATTCCCCAAAATATAATAGTAAAATAAAACTGTTAATTGATTATAAAAATGTGCATTAAATTATTTTAAATAATGTGAACATATGACAGAAATTTCTTTAACCCCATAATTTTACAAGCACATCTGCAATTTTTTTAAATTCTAAGTCATTTAAATGCTAATATTTCTTTACAAAAAAAAAAAAAAAAAAGAGGGACGCAAAAGTGAACAATTATTTTTTTTTTTTAAATCTTTTTTTTGGTATATACTTGGAACTAAACATTGTAAGGAAAATACATTACAATATGCATTAACTTTTTTACCCTTTTCTGAATCTATTAGAATATATATATCTATATATATTTCATTCTAAATTTTTTTAAAGGGACTCCTTAAATTGCACATGACGTTTTTATTTTATTTTCATTTGTATTTATAAAATTAATATTTCTTAAATATTTGAAAGTGTAGAAAAGTTAAAATACATCTATATTGGTAAGAAAACATATTTCCCATAATATTAATAAAATTGTGTAATATTTATACACCAAGTTAATTTTATAGTCTGCTATTTACTTTTTAAATCATTTTTTGTACTTTTTAACTAACCACATTAAATAAAGGTTAAAATCTATGTATCAATAAAAAAAATTCAGTTTGGATTTCATAAAAAGTAAAATTAAATGTTATTTAATTTCAAGTATTTTTAAATTGGAAATTTGAAATTTATAGACCCGAAGAATATATATTTTTTTTATTAAAATAACACACATACAATCAGATAATGTACATTAACACGCAGAAAGTTAAATTTAAAAAAAAAATTTTGCTTTGGTGGAAATTTCTTCCCATAATGAAATTACAATGAATAATTTTGGAAAAATAAAAATATACTAATACAAATTGGGAGATATTGAATATTGCATACATAATATACTAATACAAATTGGGAGATATGGAATATTGCATACATAATGTACTAATACAAATTGGGAGATATGGAATATTGCATACATAATATACTAATACAAATTGGGAGATATTGAATATTGCATACATAATACAAACAAATACAAAAATTCAATTTAGATTTTAGAAAAATAAAATGAAATGTTGTTTAATAAAGTTAAAATTTTTCAATTAAATTAATTAGCTTTGGTGGAAGTTTCTTTCCATAATGCAATTTCAATAAATAAGTTTGAAAAAATAAAAAAGTACTAATGCAATTTGGGGGATATTCAATATTGCATACATAGTATAAACAAAACAAAACAGTTACTGCTGTTACAGCATCATTTATATCATTCACTAGAATTGAATTTTCTCCACAGATGTACATTTCTGTGGAGTCAAATGGATTGTCAATAAAAATAATGACTGGAGCAGATGTGTCTGCTGCAACGTCTTCAATTGGGCAATCTGGCATAATAATTCTGTAAAAACTTGTAGTTTCATCATGTAACACAATGGGTAGTAATAACAGTGCAACATATTAATCTGTTCCCTATTTCAGATGTATCGACACCTTCATAATACGAAAAATTTTTCTTTTTTAACTCCAATGACTTCACACGTTTTTGCTGCAGAGATGTCATCTTTAAGGAGGGGTACACTTTTATTAGGTGCGCTGCAACTTGTTTCCGTTGTATTATGTCGGGATGCAAAGTATATCTTCTGCAATGATGTTTAGCAGTTCATGTCTTGTTTGCCAATTTAGGCAAGATATCCGTTTCTTCATCTGCTTCTTTAGTTCTGCAGAACACTTATCAAAGTTGATTGTAAAATTCTCTGGCCAAGGCTTCTTAGTAGCAGCACCTGGGGGGGAGAGGTGAAAGAAGAGGATTTTAAGTTTAAATTTGTATTGCAGTGTCATTTCCTTTAAAACATGAAATAGTATATATTTTTATTTTTAAACTGTAAAAAAATTTGTACGTAAATCACAGTAGATAAAAAAAAAAATTCAAAGGGGATACCAAAAACAAGAAAATTGTTTTCACTATTTCTCCGAGTTGGTTAATGAAATGCTCAAGGAAAATGAGTTTATTATCCCCTGAAGGGGTTATTTTTAATTTTTCGCATTTGGGAAATTTTAAATTAATGTAATAGTATATTAAAATGTTTATAATGGCTGCATTCTGATACTTCAGTTTAGAAAGAACTAGAGTCTTTTAAAGGACCCTTCACAATTTTTTCACATTAAACCATAAGACCCTTTACCAAAAAAAAAAAAAAAAAAAAAAATGAATTTCTAAAATGAATCCTTCACAAATGTGATGATTAAAAAAATTAGGAGGTGGGGGAGGGTTGCATTCTGACATTTCACTTTAGGAAGAACTTGAGTCTTTTAAAGGACCCTTCACAATTTTTTCCCATTAAAACATAAAACCCTTTACAAAAAAATAAAAAAATAAAATAAAATAAATTTCCAAAATGAATCTTTCACAAATGTGATGATTAAAAAAATTAGGAGGGGGGGGGGCAGTTTATTATCCTCTGAAGGGGTTATTTTTAATTTTTCTTATTTGGAAAATTTTAAAATAATGTAATACATTAAAAATTTTATAATGGTTGCATTCTGATATTTCACTTTAGGAAGAACTTGAGTCTTTTAAAGGACCCTTCACAATTTTTTCACATTAAAACATAAAACCCTTTACAAAAAAAAAATAAATAAAATAAAATAAATTTCCAAAATGAATCTTTCACAAATGTGATGATTAAAAAAATTAGGAGGGGGGGGGGCAGTTTATTATCCTCTGAAGGGGTTATTTTTAATTTTTCTTATTTGGAAAATTTTAAAATAATGTAATACATTAAAAATTTTATAATGGTTGCATTCTGATATTTCACTTTAGGAAGAACTTGAGTCTTTTAAAGGACCCTTCACAATTTTTTCACATTAAAACATAAAATCCTTTACAAAAAAATAAAAAAATAAAATAAAATAAATTTCCAAAATGAATCTTTCACAAATGTGATGATTAAAAAAATTAGGAGGGGTGGGGGGCAGTTTATTATCCTCTGAAGGGGTTATTTTTAATTTTTCTTATTTGGAAAATTTTAAAATAATGTAATACATTAAAAATTTTATAATGGTTGCATTCTGATATTTCACTTTAGGAAGAACTTGAGTCTTTTAAAGGACCCTTCACAATTTTTTCACATTAAAACATAAAACCCTTTACAAAAATAAATAAATAAAATAAAATAAATTTCCAAAATGAATCTTTCACAAATGTGATGATTAAAAAAATTAGGAGGGGGGGGGGGCAGTTTATTATCCTCTGAAGGGGTTATTTTTAATTTTTCTTATTTGGAAAATTTTAAAATAATGTAATACATTAAAAATTTTATAATGGTTGCATTCTGATATTTCACTTTAGGAAGAACTTGAGTCTTTTAAAGGACCCTTCACAATTTTTTCACATTAAAACATAAAACCCTATACAAAAAAAAAAAAAAAAAAAAAAAAAAAAAAAAAAAAAAAAGAATTTCTAAAATGAATCCTTCACAAATGTGATGATTAAAGAAAAGAAAAAACTTTTGGTGCGAAAAACAGTTTATTATCCCCCTGAAGTGTTTATTCTTTATAATAAAAATAAGTAAAACAAGATACATATGACTAAAATATAATTTCAGAAGTTGTAAGGAAAGTAATCATGTACAACAGGAACAACTTAATACTTGCCTTCATTCAATTCACAAGTATTTTGAGTAGGAAGTGTAGATTCAGACCACTCTAGCACTTCAGAATTTGTAGGTGATGTAGGTGATGTTATGTTCTGCAAAAATATACATAGATAATATAAACAAAAGTACTAGATTAAAAAAGTTTATTAAAAATAGAATAAAGTATTATGCATTTAAACTGTAAAGCATAACTTTAATGTTATAAGGTATCATTTACTGAGCTCTTCTGCATAGTGCAAACCATAAAAATCATAAAATTGGATTGAATTTGCATGACTAGAATAAAAAAAAAACACACATAAATCCTTACACTATCCTTACACTCAAATAAAAGATAGAAAATAAGCAGGCGTATAACCGCTATGTTAAAATTAAGGTTTCTACTACAGTTTATAAACTTCAATTTAGGACTTCATTTTTTTTTTTAGAGTAATTTAAGTAGTGTTCTCTACACAACTATTTGTGATTTAGAAGAACATTTCTATTCACAAAAGTGATATAGTACAGTACTGTTAATCCACAAACCTATGAAACAAAGAATTTTCCTTATTTCTACTTTTTAGTAAGAATATGCATAGAAATTATAAAAATGTTCTAGATTGCACTAAAAAATTATCTAGAATAAGCAGAGGATTGCGATGAAAAAATTCAAAAAATTATATTCCACAAATATTGTAATAAAATCACTTGTTAATGTTAAATTAGATAATTACTTCTTAAAGTGATAAAAACATTACACAAAGGGCTTAAAAACACCTTGTAATATAAAGATAACATGTTTCACATACTCTAACAGTGACTTCTTCAAGATCAAAATGATAAAATATTTTTGTAAAGTTTTTGAAAATGATAAACAGAAATCAGAAGATCACATGTATAGTGCAAGCAGGTGCTTAAATTGGTCAAACTGGAAAAGTAAAAATTATTATTTTATTGCTTTTTTAATTTGTTAATCATCGCATGCCATTTTAAAAAAAAATTAGATACAAGATGATTCACAAATTAATACAGCAATAAAATAATAATTTTCACATTTCCAGTTTGACCAATTTAAGCACCTGCTTGCACTATACATGTGATCTCGTGATTTCTGTTTATCATTTTCAAAAACTTTACAAAAATAGTCTATTTATCACTTTGATCTTGAAGACGTCGTCCTTAGAAACATGTCATCTTTATATTAAAAAGTATTTTTAAGCCTTTTGTGTAATGATTTTATCACTTTAAGCAGTAATTACATCTTTAATTTAACATTGTATCCTATTAGCTTTCTCTCAATAGGCAATTTATAAATATTACAAAAGAAATCTTCAGTTTTCAATATTATACTTGACAAAATCCTTGTAATGAAATACATAAAAAATAAATAACATGTTGGTACATTAAATTCATTAAGATCATTTGAGAGTTGAACCCGTATTTTAAAGATATTGGGTTCTTGTTATTCTTTTAAATGTAACATCACCATGATCACTGCACACTAGTACATACTTGCAAACTGGAGGAAGAAAAAAATAAAGAAAAAACCCCCCTAAGTTCTGCTATGAAAAAAATTATATATATAAGTACAATAAAGAAAATTAATATAAATAATTTTTTAAATTGATTTATGTTGAAACATGTCAAAATAAGAACATACAGGCTGAGATGGATTCTCTCCTTCTTGACATAAAAAAAGTACTGTGCCATCAGGTAACATAGAATATATGTCATTTTCATCTATCTCTGTGCCATCCTCTAAGTATACTGTTAAATCATCAGGTGAGCATGACAAATCTAATTTAGAGAGTCCTGCGTAAGAAATACAAAAGACATTAAAGCTTAAAACGACACTGGACAATAAAAACCTTTTTATTAAATTGTAAGTCAGGTGTTAAAAAATGTTGCATTGAATATAGTGCTGTTTATAGTTGAAAAATACTAAATTGAAAAAAATATACAAATTATAATTAAGACAGTAAAAATAATTATTTGGTAGTTCTATTTAAAAATTATTCAAAGGAATCAATTTTTGCATAGATTCATAATCTTGTCTTATAACTAAGCTTTATTTAATGTAACAAAAATTCGTAAATATTTTTTATTAACACTGATAATCATTAGATTTTTCTTATCTTTCTTTTTTTATAAACATTCGGTAATTTTTCTCAAAATTTTATTAGAAATATAATAGAAAAAAATTAGGTACTTATGTATATGTCACAAAATAATATTATAATATTGTATTATAATTTGACGATAAATCTTGGTTGCTTATGGTTAATGCTTCTATAACACAAAAGATGATTACGGAATTATATGATAACTTGCATGTAAAAAACCATTTTAAAATTTTATGAAGTTCAACAAAAATTTAAAAGCTTGGATTACTTTTTAACTTCCTAAAACTGTATAATTAATATGAAAAAGTTAAATATTTAAATTATTTACCAAAAAATAATAATAATAATAACAATAACACTTATTATGTAGCTTATGTCATCATCTTTGAATTTAAGTAACAACTATTATAAACATTTTTTTTAAATTTATAATGAACCCATATTGAAATATAACAAGGAAAAACATTGAAATCTGATTTTTTTTTTCTGAAAAATGCATAATAGAACATATAATTTTAACCAAAATATGAAGGTGCTGGCCCATGTAGAGGAGTCCAAGACTCAACTTTAAAGTTATGCATTGACAGGGTGACAGAATTAAGGGCGCACAAAAGTTCATAAGCTCCCAGACAGGGACCTAGGTTCTTAACTGGAATGTAGAAACAGGGAATAACTAAATGGAAAAAGAGCCCTCAAAACGAAGATTGGATTAAAAGAGGGCAATTTATTGAGAATTTGGGGCACAAAATCCTCCAGGAACCCTGTACAGGGCCCCAGGGCCAGGGTCTTAACTGGAATGTAGTTGGGTATAAATAAATTATTTAGTGGTTTATGAAGTAGCCAAAGGACCCTAGAACTATGTTAAAGAAAACTGCAAGAGAATCTCATCATTTTTAAAGAAGCTGCACCAAGGGCCCCCAAAAAGAGATTAATTTTTTTAAGTAGTGGTAGCTAAAGTCTGAGAACTATATATATATATATTTTATTCTTTAAGTAGTAGCTGGAGGACCTAAGACGTTGTTATGGAAAAAAAAGCTCGTAAATAGGTCGATTTTTAAGGGAACATTAGTGGGGGGGGGGGGGGGGCAAAAGGGGCCAACTGATAGTTTTGAGCAGGACCCTAAGACGAAACATGGCTAAAAGGCCCTAGTACTTAGTTGTTTTTATCCTCAGTTGGTTTAAATTAAGCATTAGGTATAATAAAGAAATGCGCAAAAAAGGGTGAAATGCTTAAAAAAGGGCCCAAGGGTTCAAGGAAGCCCTGACCAGGCTCTAGGGGGCTAAGGTCTTAATTGCAATGTAGAAAGAAGGGAATAAGTAAATGGGAAAGTGCCCCAAAAACGAAGATCGGTTTAAAAGGAACAATTTATTAAACAATTTAGGGCACAAAAAAAAATTCAAGGTGCCCTGTACTCCGCACCAGGGACCAGGGTTTTGACTGGAATGTAGAAAGGTTGCAATAACTAAATGGAGATACGGTCCCAAAAACGAAGGCAAATTCTTAACAATTTAAGGCATAAAAACTTAAAGGGTCCCAAGGTAAAATTAAATGTAAAATTAATTTTGAGATTGGATATGTGACAGGGGCAGTGATGAATTGATTTTGTTTCAAAGACGAAAAAAATATGTTAAACTTCTAAGTATTCATATTCTGACGATGCAATGAAACAGTTTCAACAAGTAAAAATATAGAGATCTGTACGGCCTGAGGCCCGTACCTGGCCCGCGGGACGTTAAATTCTTTTTGTCGACCCGGCCCGTTTGTTTTGTCCTTCGGCCCGGCTCGGCTCGTTAAAAATTGTTTTCTAATTCTGCCGGCAGTGTACGAGCCTCGGGCCCGTTCAGATCTCTAATTTTGCTCTTAAAAATATATTATAAGCCGAAAGAAGTCCACAACCCACCAGTAACAGTGACATCATATTAATGCTGGCAACGACCTAACCAATAAATTTTGCTCTCGCACCAATTTTTTTTTCTTTTTTTTTTTTTTTAACTTCTAAACATTGTACAATTTTAATTTTTACACCGTCGAATAGAAAACAAAAATACTTTGAAATGTAATTTGTTTGAAAAATGTATCTGAATTTACTGATTGGTTTTTTTCTAATAAATTAAAAAAAAATTGAATCATGAATATTTTAAAAACTGCAAGTAACCCAATTACGAAAGATTAACCCATTTGCTCTTAAAAAATGGGCCTCTTTACGTTTTTAATATCTTGCCCCTTTTTATTCGATCTTCGTTTTTGAGGCTCCTTTCTCCATTTAGTTATTCCTCCATTACTACATTCCAGTTAAGACCCTGGCTCCCTGGCTTGAAGTTTTTGTTCAAAAAAATTTAATAACTTGCCTCTTTTCAATCCGATCTTCTTCGTTTTAGGAGCTTTTTCTCTAGTTATTCCGCCATTTTAGGCACCTGACCCCCCTAATGGGGGCCCTTGAACTCTTTGTGCGCCATGCATTTTCCACCCCCCTCCTAATTGTGTCACCATCTCAATGCATAACTTTAAAGTTGAGTCTTGGACTTCTTTTCCCGGGCCATTACCCTTATATTTTTAATGGGGCCGTAAGGTCCCTTTTTAAGCATTTCTTTAAAATTTTATTCTAATGATTAATTTATACCCTATGCTTAATTTTGACTAATTAAAGATCTAAAGCGCTAAGTACTAGGATCTTTTAAGATGTTTTCCTCTGAAGGTCCTGCTCTCTCAGATTGCAGCTGGCACCAATTTAGAATATTAATCTCCTTCTTGGGGCCCTTGGTGCAGCTTCTTTAAAAATGATCCGATTTTCTTGCAATTTTCATTAACATAGTTCTAGGGTACTCCAGCTAACTTTATAAACTACTAAACATTTTCTTAGACCCCCAACTATCACCCTATTTTTAAATATTAATCTTCTGTTCCGGCATCAACTTATGTTTACTCACTACAGCCGTAAATTAAAAATCGCGTTACTGTTATAAAGATAAGTGGTTAAGTTTAGAGAGAGGCGGGGGGATTCATCAGTAAATAAAATATCTCGTTAATGTTAAAGAAAATTCGTTAAATTTACAGAGGGGGGGGGCACATTTCACCGCCTGGGGGCTCATTCTTTTCTTGGGTTCTATGGGCTCGATTTCAACAGGGTTTGGGTCATTCGACTTGATATCGAAAACTTGAATTTTTTTAATTTATTATCGCAGGCCAGGGCAACGCCGGGCGGGTCAGCCAGTTCCAAATATATTTAAAAAATCCCTGACGGCTCGGCCTACAGGCACAGGTAGATTTCGAAGACGCAGACCGTTGTGCGTCTGTTTGTTGAAAATTGCAGAAGAAATGATATTTTTGCCATGATGCGGCAGCTGGGACCGCCCACTTCGAAATCTAAATGTGTGTGTAGACGGAGCCGGCAGGGATTTTTTTGTTTGTTTGTTTGTTTTTTGTTATAAGGGTTAGTCCTATAAAAAACTTGTCAATATAAAAGTTGTAGATAATGTTAAGAGGATTTATAATAAACTTAAGCGGATTTGATATCTTGTGAATGGACGAAGTTATAATTTTATTCTTCGTACCCCCCCCCCCCGGGTCCATTTTTAATGATATCAAAAATCTGTCATACATAAATTTTTTGCCCTTTTCCGAGAAGTAATAATAACTTTAAATGGATTCTATACGTATCCTAATTAAGAAGTTATGGGGTTTTTTCTGTTTTCACAAAAAGCCCCTTCCCCATTTCCCTCCCTTGGTTCGATTTTGCCCATTAACGAACTTGACCGAGATTTTATGCACCAGTTTGGAAGATATTTGTGCAGAATTATTGAAGTTATCGTGTCCATAATAAAGTGATATAGATAGATAGATAAAGTTTTGAACTGGGGGTGGTTTTGGGAGTCAAAATCGGCGTAGATCTGAAAAGAAATTTCAGAAATTCCAACTTAGGAGAAAATTTAATTGGTAGTATTTCTTACGAAATCTACCTAATTAGGATCGACCGAAACAGGTTTTTATGACTGAAACAATTTTTGAATCTTCCGATAACACAGAAAACCGCATTTCGGTAATCTTCCTATTTTCAGCCGAAAACGAAAATGTTCACGTCAAATTCCACATCAAATCAACCAAAAAATGAGAATATACTGTTATAACTTTTTTATCTCTGTAATTAATTTTATTTAATTTAAAATTTTTAAATTTAAACATTTTTTAAATAGTGTTTTATTTAAGTTTTTGAAAAAATTATATGTTTTTTGTAATATTGTAAACTTTAAATTCTGAAAGTTTTAGAGTGGGACTTCAATGGTATCAGCAGTTGCAAAAAAAAAAAAAAGTAATGTTTAGTAAAATTAAGTTAAAATTATTTAAGTTATTTTTAAAATTAATAAAACAATACTGTCTTTAACACAATCATAAAGTTGGTGAGATGCCAACTTTAAATACCAGCCCCAACTGGTGTTTTAACATTTGTTTTTTTAACATAACTGCTGATCCCATTGAGATTAATTATAAACAGTTCGTAGCGATAAATAGTGTCTCATTTGAGCCGATACAGCTCAAATCAATGAGTAATGTTGAAAATTTCCGAAGGAAGAAAGGAGATTTTTGAAATACAGATTGTTTTGGTCAAGTTTCGCTCTGGACGTAATTTCGCTGAAAACGAAAACAAAACAGAATTTTCGGTCGATCTCTCAATAGATTTTATAAAAGTACTACATCATTTTAATGCACTTATAGCAAAAGGTTGTTAATTTTATATATTAAAAATGTGAAAAATTAATTTTGTAATTAATAGTTACAATTATTATCTTAAAGTTATTTTTAATATATTAATCTATCGGCATTATAGCTAATCTCAGTCATAATTCCCGTTAAGAATCAAAATTTAGTTGTAATAGCAGAAATAAATGAAAACATTTACACTTTATAGGCAATTTAATAAAATAATACTTTTAAGTTTTTCATTTTTAAATGTATACATAAAATATAAAAAATACTTTTGTATAAAATGAGGATATATATATATATATATATATATATATATATATATATATATATATATATATATATATATATATATATATATATATACATAACTCCCCCTTGCATTTAATAATCTGTGTTATTATTGATACTGTTAATCAAAACAATCAGGAAGCAGAAAATAATGTTTAACAGTTCCAGTTTTTCTCTGAAAATCTTAATAAACATGCTAAGAACTGGCTTCACTTAATTCATATATTTTTTTTTTCCTTGAAAAAAAAATTGAATGTTTTTGTTTTGATAGTAATAGAAAATTTTGAACTTTATATTCTAATGGCAATTTACAAAATTTCATTTATTTTTCAGGTTTTATGACTATGGTTCATTTCTGGAATGCTTAATTAATCAATTTCCAGTGGACACTCCATCTGTACTTTACTAAAAAAATAATTGCAGTAATGTTCATAGTGCATAAAATTTTTTGATTTAACTGAAAAGCTAAGTAATCAGATTTAATTTTTAAATAGCACTTACCAGAATGCAATAAAAAAAATTAATATATAAATAGTTGTTTTTATTAATTTCGCATAATTAATAACATTTTTAAGATTGTAATTAAATAATTTTTTTTAAACCGTGCCTTGCATATTTTATAATGTGGCAAACACCCAATCTGGAAGCAGAGAATAATGTTTAAAGGCATAGGAAAATGAGGAGCTCATTAGGCTCAAGCTCTCCCCATTTAAATAAAGATAATTTTTAAACTCAAACAAGTTGTTAAAAATCTATTTTCTATCTTAAACATTTGATTATTCATCTCTCACAAAACAACTCTGTATGGACACCCTTAAGGAATTTCTTTAAAAATTATTTTTTAATTAATAGTTATAATTGTTATATTCCATATTTTTTAATATTATATTAATCTACCAACAATAATTTAACCATGCTCATAGTCACATTTCCCAATGGGAATCGAAATTTAATTGTAAATAGCAGAAATAAATCAAAACACCCTAAATTCCCCTAATGGACACCCCACAAAAAGTAATAGATAATTGATATTATGATTGTATTCAAAACTAGTATTTAAAGAAAACATATTAATGAAATAAAAAAATCTGAATTTCTATTCGTTATTTTTTTATAAACCGAAAACGTTGAAGGTGGCCCATTACTGGAAGGCGGTCCATTACTGGCACATCTACCCTATATATTATTAATTAAATTTATAGTAGTAATGAAATAAGTAAATCTGCAGATCAGGGGGGGGGGGGGGCTCAAATGTCAGTTCTGCCAATTTATTTTGAAATTTTTTTATTTGGTATTTAAAACATTCAACCCGCACTTTCATTTATTTGATATTCCCCCCCCCCTATATTGGGTAGATGTGCCAGTAATGGACACTCTTAAGGAGTTTCTTTAAAAAGTATTTTTTAATTAATGATTATAATTATTATATTCCTGATTTTTTTTTCTCTCTCTTTTTTTTATTATTTTTTTTTTTAATTTCAATATTATATTAATCTATAAACAAATATTTAACCATACTCATAGTCGCATTTCCCAATGTAAATCTAAAATTTAATTGTAAATAATAGATATAAATCAAATCACCCAAAATTCCAGTAATGAACACTCTACAAAAGTAATACATGTAATTGTTTTTATGATTGTGTTTAGAACCAGAATTTAATGAAAGTATACTAATGAAACAAAATTGTTATTTTCAAATACATTTAACCATTACGATATCAATAATTAATAAAATATTTGTGATAATTATTCATTGCTTAAATTAATTATTGTCAATATCTCAAAATCAATATTTTAATTATTTTAGATAGCTGATTTAAAATACAAAATGTCAGAGAATTACGGTTATCCAATCAAATAAAGGTTTTAAAAAGATTAGGAAAAAAAACTGCAGAACTGATGATTTCAAATTTTACAATTTACGATCTGCAGGTTTATTAAATCAATTAATACATTTTAAGAGTAGTTTGTCCAGGAATAAATAATCAAACATCAGACCAGACAGAAAATAATATATAATTTAATAGAAATTTAACAGAAAATAACAAAACAAAAAAATAATATAATTTTAACAACTTTTATAATTTAATATATTGTTTCTATTTAAATGGGGAGGCTTGAGCCCGATGAGTCCCATCTTTCCCTATGCCCTTAAACAATATTATCTGCTTCTTGATTGGTTTCATTAATTTCAAGATTATAAAACATGCAAGGAAACGTTATATATATATATAAACATGATGATTTAAAATACTAAATGTCAGATAATTACGGTTATCAAATCAAATAAGGGGTTTAAAAAGATTAGGGGAAAAAAAAAAAACCCTGCAGAACTGACGATTTCAAATTTTACAATTTACGACCTGCAGGTTTATTAAATCAACTAATACATTTTAAGAGTAGTTTGGCCAGGGATAAATAATCAAACATCAGACAAAACAGAAAATAATATATAATTTATTAGAAATTTAACAGAAAATAACAAAACAAAAATATAATATAATTTTAACAACTTTTATAATTTAATATATTGTTTCTATTTAAATGGGGAGGCTTGAGCCCGATGAGTCCCATCTTTCCCTATGCCCTTAAACAATATTATCTGCTTCTTGATTGGTTTCATTAATTTCAAGATTATAAAACATGCAAGGAAACGTTATATATATATATATATATAAACATGATGATTTAAAATACTAAATGTCAGATAATTACGGTTATCAAATCAAATAAGGGGTTTAAAAAGATTAGGGGGGAAAAAAAACCCTGCAGAACTGACGATTTCAAATTTTACAATTTACGATCTGCAGGTTTATTAAATCAATTAATACATTTTAAGAGTAGTTTGGCCAGGAATAAATAATCAAACATCAGACAAAACAGAAAATAATATATAATTTAATAGAAATTTAACAGAAAATAACAAAACAAAAAAATAATATAATTTTAACAACTTTTATAATTTAATATATTGTTTCTGTTTAAATGGGGAGGCTTGAGCCCGATGAGTCCCATCTTTCCCTATGCCCTTAAACAATATTATCTGCTTCTTGATTGGTTTCATTAATTTCAAGATTATAAAACATGCAAGGAAACGTTATATATATATATATATAAACATGATGATTTAAAATACTAAATGTCAGATAATTACGGTTATCAAATCAAATAAGGGGTTTTAAAAGATTAGGAAAAAAAAAACAGCAGAACTGACGATTTCAAATTTTACAATTTACGATTTGCAGGTTTATTAAATCAACTAATACATTTTAAGAGTAGTTTGGCCAGGGATAAATAATCAAACATCAGACAAAACAGAAAATAATATATAATTTAATAGAAATTTAACAGAAAAAAAACAAAACAAAAAATAATATAATTTTAAAAACTTTTATAATTTAATATATTGTCTCTATTTAAATGGGGAGGCTTGAGCCCGATGAGTCCCATCTTTCCCTATGCCCTTAAACAATATTATCTGCTTCTTGATTGGTTTAATTAATTTCCAGATTATAAAACATGCAAGGCAAAGTTATATATATATAAACATGATGATTTAAAATACTAAATGTCAGAGAATTACGATTATCAAATCAAACAAAGGGTTTAAATAGATTAGGAAAAAAAAAAAAAAAAAAAAAAAAAAAAAAAACTGTAGAACTACAGTTTTCAAATTTTACGATTCACGATCTGCAGGTTTATTAATTCAATTAATACGTTTTAATTATGAATAATAAATGCATTTAATATTTACAGTATTTGTTTTTTTATGTACAGAGTAGTTTGGCCAGGGATAAATAATCAAACATCAGACAAAACAGAAAATAATATATAATTTAATAGAAATTTAACAGAAAATAACAAAACAAAAAATAATATAATTTTAAAAACTTTTATAATTTAATATATTGTCTCTATTTAAATGGGGAGGCTTGAGCCCGATGAGTCCCATCTTTCCCTATGCCCTTAAACAATATGATCTGCTTCTTGATTGGTTTCATTAATTTCCAGATTATAAAACATGCAAGGCAAAGTTATATATATATAAACATGATGATTTAAAATACTAAATGTCAGAGAATTACGCGGTTATCAAATCAAACAAAGGGTTTAAAGAGATTAGAAAAAAAAAAAAACTGCAGAACTAAAGTTTTCAAATTTTACGATTCACGATCTGCAGGTTTATTAATTCAATTAATACGTTTTAATTATGAATAATAAATGCATTTAATATTTACAGTATTTGTTTTTTTATGTACAGAGTAGTTTGGCCAGGGATAAATAATCAAACATCAGACAAAACAGAAAATAGTATATAATTTAATAGAAATTTAACAGAAAATAACAAAACAAAAAATAATATAATTTTAAAAACTTTTATAATTTAATATATTGTCTCTATTTAAATGGGGAGGCTTGAGCCCGATGAGTCCCATTTTCCCTATGCCCTTAAACAATATTATCTGCTTCTTGACTGGTTTCATTATTTTCCAGATTATAAAACATACAAGGCAAAGTTATATATATATATATATATATATATATAAATGATTACAATATTAAGAATTTTATTAGTAATCGCATGAAATCAATTAAAAGCAGTTATTTATAAAAAATTTGATTTAATTGCATTATGGTACGTGGAACTTAAAAATTGTGAAGTTAAAAGATTTTATGCGCTATAAACATTAAAGAAATTGTAGGATAGAAGTACCAGTATGGACAATTTTAAAGTATTTCTTTAAGAACTAACTATGAAATTATCTATGAAATTAACTACTCTCGTTTTATCTGTGTAAAAAATTATATTTTTATTTAAGTTTAGTAATCTGAATGGAAATTTTTATGTAAAATGATTAAATGTGAGTGGAAAGTTAAATTCTTACCTTTAACAGTCTGTCGGTGCCGGTGTTGGACCAAAATTTATAAGCGTCTTTGCTACAAAGTCTTAAGTAATAATGTAGTTGCTTTCTTGGATGGCTATAGCATGGTATCCAACTCTGCCCCCCCCCACCCCCCCACACACACATACAAACTCCGGGTCCTTTTTCTCATAGTTTTAACTATTTTTGCCCAATCTAAAGATCCTGAAACGTTTGGGGGCGGATATCATATATGCTATTGGTTTGGGAATCTATTTTATTTATTTTGTGTATAGCAAAGAGCGCAGCTTCGCTTAATTTTACTGATTTGGTTCTGGAGAAAATATTTTAACAGATGGAAGTTTGAGCACCTGCGTCCTGTTTACAAAATAGCGGAGTTTCAAAGAGTATCCGAAACGAAAGTTATAGGCAAGAGGGGTCACTAGTGCAGGGTGTGGTGTATACAAAATCGTAAACAATGCTAAATACATCTGGAAAAATGCCGAAATAAATGCTCCTAAGTGAGGGAGTTGGAAGCGGTTACTGGACACCAAAGGAATTATGTTACACAGTGGAATCCGCGGAAAGCAAGTGATTCTTTTCATTTTTGTGTAACTTACAGATTCCAGCTTAGGGCGGTCTTTTAGTGGGCTTTCAGAAGGACAGTTGCTACCTGCTTCGGAATTTGACTTTATTACTGCTTTAATTTCTTATTTGTTGAACGCTTTCGCTTGTTTTTGCTAACATATTAATAGTTCTATGTAAATAAATTTTAACACAAAAAATATTTTTTTAAAAATATATATGAATAAGAATAAAAAGTAATAGAAATCTAGATTTACTATAATAAGAGTTTTGCCACCTTCAAGCAAAATCTGTATGTCTATGTCAAAACATGCATTCAAAAGAATCCCCTATCCCTTATATATATATATATATTAATAATGTTACATTTATTAGGACTACATTTTTAATTTGTTATTTGACACGGCTCTTTGGTATCGTGATTTCAATGTATATGGTCAGTTTCTTATGTTTCAATGGTTAAATTTTACTTAAAGTTATATATATATATATATATATATATATATATATATATATATATATATATATATATATATATATATATATATATGGTAGATGTGCCAGTAATGGCCACCCTTAAAGAATTTCTTTAAAAGTATTTTTTAATTAATAGTTATAATTATTAAATTCCACTTTTTTTAAATGTTATATTAATTTACCAACAATATTTAATCATGCTCATAATCACATTTCCCAATGTAAATCGAAATTTAATTGTAAATCACACAAATAAATCCAGCAATGGGCACCCCACAAAAAGTAATAGATATAACTGATATTATGATTGTATTTAAAACTAGAGTTTAAGGAAAGCACATAAATGAAATAAAATAGTCATTTTCAAATAAATTTAACAATTAGGATATCAATGGTTAATAAAGAATTTATGAGAATAATTCACTGTTTAAATTAATTGTCATTATCACAAGATCACTGTATTTTAATTATTTTAGATAAAAGGTTTAAAATGCTAAATTTCAAAGAATTAAATTTTCCAATTATTGAGACACTGGGGGGAGGCGGAAGGGGTTAGAAAGGTTAGTTAAAATCTAAAAAAAAAAAAAAAAAAAAAAAAAAAAAAAAAAGTATTTGGTACTAGTGCATGGAATTTTATTTCCATTATTCTTAACAGTTAAACTTCCCTGCTTGATATATTACTTTTAGTAATTTATATAAAATATATTAAATAAATGAAAGTGTAGGTTGAATGTTTTTTAAATACTAAATGAAATTACTTCAAAATAAAATTGCAGAATTGAGCCTCCTGATCTGAAGATTTACTACTTTCATTGCTACTGTAAATTTATTTTATTTTACTTTATTTTTTATGTACGTACTAGTTGTTTTATCAGAAAAGAAAAATCAAACATTTAAGACAGAAAATAGATTTTTAATAAGTTGTGTGACTTAAAAAATTGTGGAGAGCTTGAGCCCCATGAGCCCCTCATTTTCATGTGCCCTTAAACATTATTCTCTGCTTCCTAATTGGGCGTTGATTGCCACATTATAAAATATCCAAGGCACGGTTAAAAAAATAAATTGATTACAATCTTAAAAATTTTATTAATTTCGTGAAATTAATAAAAACAGCTCTTTATTAAAAAAAAAAATATTATTTTACATTCTCGTAAGTGCAATTTAAAAAATTTGATTACTTATCTTTTCAGTTAAATCAAAAAATTTTATGCACTATGAACATTACTGAATTTGCTTTTTTTAGTAACGTCCACATGCGATGTCCATTACTGGAAATTGACTAATTGAGCACTCCAGTAATGGACCATGGTCTTAAAACTTGAAAAATAAATGAAATTTTGTAAATGGTCATTAGTATATAAAATTTAAAGTTTTATATTACTATTAAAACAAAACATTCAATTTTCCCAAGAAAATAAAAAAGATATGAATTAAGTTAAGTCAGCTCTTAGCATGCTCATTAAGATTTTCACAGAAAAACAGTGGAACTGTGAAATATTACTTTCTGCTTTCTGATTGGTTTGATTAAGCGTGTCAAAAATAATCCAGATTATAAAACATGCAAGGGGAACTAATGAAAAAAATATAAAAAGCTAAATTTGTATTGGTTATTTTTTTATAAACCAAAAACTTTGAAGGTGACCCATTACTGGCACATCTACCCTATATTGTATGACATAGGTTTAACTCTAAAAAATAAAAATCGCAAAAAGTAATACATTAATTGATGTAAAATTACTTTTAAAAAAAATGCTAATTTTAAATATCTCACTTATCAACACATAAATTAAACAGGAATCACAATGGTAAGTTAAATCGTTCATATGATAACTTTACGTCATGGGTTATGCTGAGTGAGATAGAAAAATGATTATTTGTTATTATTCAAATGTTCGTTTACGCAGTAGAACAATTAGCAAGCAAATCTTATATTTTATAGATTAAAACACAATAAAGATATTTAACTTGCATTTACATAGTAAAAAAGGGAAATAAATATCAAATCAAAATCAAATTTGACTTACTTTGAATCTTTATTCTCCATTCGAACAGTTTTGTCCGTATCCCATAAAATGGCGGACACCAGATACAAGTAGTAAATTTTAATTCTCTTGTTATCTGAGTGGCTCATTACGTCATGCCTTCTAATAAACACGTCTGCTGAGACTGCGCAGAAAATCCGGGGAATGCTGTTTTCGATACTTCGGAAAGTAATCCGATATAAATAGATTATTTTTATGACTGTAGAAAAAGTTTCCGTTGCGATTCGGATAATTTTTTTTATCGGCTGCTTTCCGTATCGCAAAGGAAATTTATCTTTTACGAAACGGAAAAGGATTGGAAATTTTTTACAGTGTACTGTAATGTGATGTCGTTCTTCCCTATAGTTCTATCTTCGAAGTGTTCGTTGTTTCTTTGGGCGTTTTATTACAAGGTCCAGTACGTCGATTGCGTCATAGACGATGTTACAGGGAGAAGAGCTCGCCCAGTCTCACTGTACCTATCCCTACATGTCTAGTTGGCGATAACTTTCAATTTAGCGTAACCTACGATAATTTTCGCTCCCTCCGGCCCTCCACACCCCGTAATTTACTAGCAGTGAGAGTAAAAAGAGTCTAGTGATATACAGAAATTGATTACATATGCAAAATGGTAGGTAACAGAGGTTCACATTCAAAATTTGATGTGTTTGTTGCGAAAAGCGAGTAAAACTGGCGAAGCATATGTAATTCAGGGGGAAAATGAAAAAAAAAACAAGCAACATTTTATTTAAAACAGAACCAGAACAAGGCACGAAATGTCGAAGTAAATTGGGCTTCTTCCGTTATATAAAAATACGCTTAAAAAAGGGTGATAAAGATTAAAAGGTAAAGACATTTAAAACATTTGTTTATTATTTTTGTTAATACTCTCAACAACAGTAAGCCCAGTAGTGTAATGCTCAGCTTTTCTCGCTACGACGCTACAGGTCCCCAGTTCGACGGCGGACTGATCAAGGCTAACTCAGGCCTTAATCCATTCGGGGTCTATAAATTGAGTACCAAGCATACTTGGGGACTAAACATTGATGGTCCCTCCCGCGTTAGGCTGACAACTTGACAGGGGCATTATAGCACCCCAGGACCCATAATAATAATAATAATAATAATAATAACAGGGCTTGGTACTATAGGCCATATAAGCTTTAATGAATTGTAAGTTTAGTTCTCAGAAACAAACTCACTTTTTTCTGACACATTTACAAAATCATTGCTATTCATACACATATAAGAATACAAGAAACAGTGGCAAAGGCTGTGTTTTAAGCGCCCGTTGCAATTCCAAAATTTGCTCTCGCTCCCTAGAGACTACTGTAGTTTCTTATACCGTATTTTTTAATACAGCGATGTTTTGGAGTTTAGCGCACTGGGCAATATTTAAGATACTACAAAATCCCATTTAAAAGAACTCCAGCTTTTGAACATACATCTTAAAATTCCACCTAGAGACCTGCGCGGATCTGTTTATCCTAAACCGAACCCGAAAATTCTATCGTAAGCAAAACCGAACACCGAAAAAATATCTTCGTCCTCCCGAAACCAAAATGAAAGAAAATTAATCCAAATTTTAATAGAATTATAAAATGTAGTATGCAATTATATCTCTAATTTCAATTTTTTTTTTTGTAGAAATATAAACATATGTTATATATATACTCATTAATATTCAAATACTGTAAAACATTAAAATAACGGACGCCTCGGTGCTATCGAATTTATCTGTTACTCTGAGGAGTGCACAAAAAATATGCAAATAATTGTATTGGGGACTGTCTCCACTCTTCAGGGGTGACCATACGGAGTTCCATGCTATTTCTTCTGAATTTGCGGATAAAATCGACGGCTCCAAGGTATCCGTAATTCGGAGGTTTTACTAAATAAAAGTATTCCCTACATAAAGCTTTCCGCTATTTGGGACTGTCCGTTATGAAATTTTTACTGTATACAGATTTTATCGGGAAAAAAAATTATACATTCTTTTCAAAAATCGGGTCAATCTGAACACGGCACGCAAGAGTGAAAAAACCCAACCCGATAATGGAAGTCAATCCGACCCGCAAGAAAAATGTCGAAGTCAACTCGACCCGCAGCAAAAAAAGTAAAAATTAACACAATCCGAACGCATCTCGTACCAAAAAACAAGTTAACCCGACCCGCAGTAAACAAGTAGGAGTCCACCCGACCCAAACCCGACCCATAGCAAAAAAATAGAAGTAAACCTGACCCGCAATTAAAAAAAAAGGCCCGACCCGACCAAGATTGCGGGTCGGATATTAATCTCCAAATTTCTGATATCGCCCCCCCCTTGAAGACTCTCTAGATCCGCCCTTGTCATCCAATCGCCGACTTCTTTTCTTCGCGATGCGAATAAAATAACCGCTGTGTCAACAAGACATAAAAAGTGGATTTAAAACGCACAAAGGTTTATAAAATAACCACCCGAAGAAGTCCAGAGAAGAAGCTGTCAGTCAACGGCGCTGATGAGGGAGCACTGCGGTCAATACCTTCTCCGCCTGCGGGAGGCAATAGGGATCTGGCAGGATCGCACAAGAGTGAAAGAGGATCAAAAGATAAAAGTTAGTGTTTTCGGGTCCATTGTGGCAAAAAGGAGCACAGGGAAACGAAAAAAGCTGGACGGCCGTTGCTCAATCGAAATATACGCAAACATACACTTTTTTTTTTTTTTTTTTGGTAATAAAATTTGTACAGTACTTAATGTATGTGTCTACCTTCTGGGCATTGCAAAAATGAGCATAGGGAAACGAAAAAATCGGGACGACCGTTGCTCAATCGAAATATACACAAACATACACTTTTCTTTTTGTAATAAAATTTGTACAGTACTTAATGTATGTGTCTACCTTCTGGGCATTGCAAAAAGGAGTATAGGGAAACGAAAAAAGCGGGACGGCCGTTGCTGAATCGAAATATACGCAAACATACACTTTTTTTTTTTTTTTTTTTTTTTTTTTGTAATAAAATTTGTACAGTACTTAATGTATGTGTCTACCTTCTGGGAATTGCAAAAAGGAGTATAGGGAAACGAAAAAAGCACGGCCGTTGCTCAATTGAAATATACGCAAACATACACTTTTTTTTTTTGTAATAAAATTTGTACAGTTACTTAATGTATGTGTCTACCTTCTGGTCATTGCAAAAAGGAATATAGGGAAACGAAAAAAGCGGACGGCCGTTGCTCAATCAAAATATACGCAAACATATTTTTTTTTTTTTTTTTTTTTTTTTTGTAATAAAATTTGTACAGTACTTAATGTATGTGTCTACCTTCTGGGCATTGCAAAAAGGAGCATAGGGAAACGAAAAAAGCGGGACGGCCGTTGCTGAATCAAAATATACGCAAACATACTTTTTTTTTTTTTTTTTTTTTTTCTTGTAATAAAATTTGTACAGTACTTAATGTATGTGTCTACCTTCTGGGCATTGCAAAAAGGAGTATAGGGAAACGAAAAAAGCGGGACGGCCGTTGCTGAATCGAAATATACGCAAACATACACTTTTTTTTTTTTGTAATAAAATTTGTACAGTTACTTAATGTATGTGTCTACCTTCTGGTCATTGCAAAAAGGAGCATAGGGAAACGAAAAAAGCGGGACGGCCGTTGCTCAATCAAAATATACGCAAACATACTTTTTTTTTTTTTTTTTTTTTTTTTCTTGTAATAAAATTTGTACAGTACTTAATGTATGTGTCTACCTTCTGGGCATTGCAAAAAGGAGTATAGGGAAACGAAAAAAGCGGGACGGCCGTTGCTGAATCGAAATATACGCAAACATACACTTTTTTTTTTTTGTAATAAAATTTGTACAGTTACTTAATGTATGTGTCTACCTTCTGGTCATTGCAAAAAGGAGCATAGGGAAACGAAAAAAGCGGGACGGCCGTTGCTCAATCAAAATATACGCAAACATACTTTTTTTTTTTTTTTTTTTTTTTTTCTTGTAATAAAATTTGTACAGTACTTAATGTATGTGTCTACCTTCTGGGCATTGCAAAAAGGAGTATAGGGAAACGAAAAAAGCGGGACGGCCGTTGCTGAATCGAAATATACGCAAACATACACTTTTTTTTTTTTGTAATAAAATTTGTACAGTTACTTAATGTATGTGTCTACCTTCTGGTCATTGCAAAAAGGAGCATAGGGAAACGAAAAAAGCGGGACGGCCGTTGCTCAATCAAAATATACGCAAACATACTTTTTTTTTTTTTTTTTTTTTCTTGTAATAAAATTTGTACAGTACTTAATGTATGTGTCTACCTTCTGGGCATTGCAAAAAGGAGTATAGGGAAACGAAAAAAGCGGGACGGCCGTTGCTGAATCGAAATATACGCAAACATACACTTTTTTTTTTTTGTAATAAAATTTGTACAGTTACTTAATGTATGTGTCTACCTTCTGGTCATTGCAAAAAGGAATATAGGGAAACGAAAAAAGCGGACGGCCGTTGCTCAATCAAAATATACGCAAACATATTTTTTTTTTTTTTTTTTTTTTTTTTTGTAATAAAATTTGTACAGTACTTAATGTATGTGTCTACCTTCTGGGCATTGCAAAAAGGAGCATAGGGAAACGAAAAAAGCGGGACGGCCGTTGCTGAATCAAAATATACGCAAACATACTTTTTTTTTTTTTTTTTTTTTTCTTGTAATAAAATTTGTACAGTACTTAATGTATGTGTCTACCTTCTGGGCATTGCAAAAAGGAGTATAGGGAAACGAAAAAAGCGGGACGGCCGTTGCTGAATCGAAATATACGCAAACATACACTTTTTTTTTTTTGTAATAAAATTTGTACAGTTACTTAATGTATGTGTCTACCTTCTGGTCATTGCAAAAAGGAGCATAGGGAAACGAAAAAAGCGGGACGGCCGTTGCTCAATCAAAATATACGCAAACATACTTTTTTTTTTTTTTTTTTTTTTCTTGTAATAAAATTTGTACAGTACTTAATGTATGTGTCTACCTTCTGGGCATTGCAAAAAGGAGTATAGGGAAACGAAAAAAGCGGGACGGCCGTTGCTGAATCGAAATATACGCAAACATACACTTTTTTTTTTTTGTAATAAAATTTGTACAGTTACTTAATGTATGTGTCTACCTTCTGGTCATTGCAAAAAGGAGCATAGGGAAACGAAAAAAGCGGGACGGCCGTTGCTCAATCAAAATATACGCAAACATACTTTTTTTTTTTTTTTTTTTTTTTCTTGTAATAAAATTTGTACAGTACTTAATGTATGTGTCTACCTTCTGGGCATTGCAAAAAGGAGTATAGGGAAACGAAAAAAGCGGGACGGCCGTTGCTGAATCGAAATATACGCAAACATACACTTTTTTTTTTTTGTAATAAAATTTGTACAGTTACTTAATGTATGTGTCTACCTTCTGGTCATTGCAAAAAGGAATATAGGGAAACGAAAAAAGCGGACGGCCGTTGCTCAATCAAAATATACGCAAACATATTTTTTTTTTTTTTTTTTTTTTTTTTTGTAATAAAATTTGTACAGTACTTAATGTATGTGTCTACCTTCTGGGCATTGCAAAAAGGAGCATAGGGAAACGAAAAAAGCGGGACGGCCGTTGCTGAATCAAAATATACGCAAACATACTTTTTTTTTTTTTTTTTTTTTTCTTGTAATAAAATTTGTACAGTACTTAATGTATGTGTCTACCTTCTGGGCATTGCAAAAAGGAGTATAGGGAAACGAAAAAAGCGGGACGGCCGTTGCTGAATCGAAATATACGCAAACATACACTTTTTTTTTTTTTGTAATAAAATTTGTACAGTTACTTAATGTATGTGTCTACCTTCTGGTCATTGCAAAAAGGAGCATAGGGAAACGAAAAAAGCGGGACGGCCGTTGCTCAATCAAAATATACGCAAACATACTTTTTTTTTTTTTTTTTTTTTTCTTGTAATAAAATTTGTACAGTACTTAATGTATGTGTCTACCTTCTGGGCATTGCAAAAAGGAGTATAGGGAAACGAAAAAAGCGGGACGGCCGTTGCTGAATCGAAATATACGCAAACATACACTTTTTTTTTTTTTGTAATAAAATTTGTACAGTTACTTAATGTATGTGTCTACCTTCTGGTCATTGCAAAAAGGAGCATAGGGAAACGAAAAAAGCGGGACGGCCGTTGCTCAATCAAAATATACGCAAACATACTTTTTTTTTTTTTTTTTTTTTTCTTGTAATAAAATTTGTACAGTACTTAATGTATGTGTCTACCTTCTGGGCATTGCAAAAAGGAGTATAGGGAAACGAAAAAAGCGGGACGGCCGTTGCTGAATCGAAATATACGCAAACATACACTTTTTTTTTTTTGTAATAAAATTTGTACAGTTACTTAATGTATGTGTCTACCTTCTGGTCATTGCAAAAAGGAGCATAGGGAAACGAAAAAAGCGGGACGGCCGTTGCTCAATCAAAATATACGCAAACATACTTTTTTTTTTTTTTTTGTAATAAAATTTGTACAGTACTTAATGTATGTGTCTACCTTCTGGGCATTGCAAAAAGGAGTATAGGGAAACGAAAAAAGCGGGACGGCCGTTGCTGAATCGAAATATACGCAAACATACACTTTTTTTTTTTTTTTTTTTTTTTTTTTTTTGTAATAAAATTTGTACAGTACTTAATGTATGTGTCTACCTTCTGGGCATTGCAAAAAGGAGTATAGGGAAACGAAAAAAGCGGGACGGCCGTTGCTGAATCGAAATATACGCAAACATACACTTTTTTTTTTTTTTTTTTTTTTGTAATAAAATTTGTACAGTACTTAATGTATGTGTCTACCTTCTGGGCATTGCAAAAAGGAGCATAAGGAAACGAAAAAAGCGGGACGGCCGTTGCTCAATCGAAATATACGCAAACATACACTTTTTTTTTTTTTTTTTGTAATAAAATTTGTACAGTACTTAATGTATGTGTCTACCTTCTGGGCATTGCAAAAAGGAGCATAAGGAAACGAAAAAAGCGGGACGGCCGTTGCTCAATCGAAATATACGCAAACATACACTTTTTTTTTTTTTTTTTTGTAATAAAATTTGTACAGTACTTAATGTATGTGTCTACCTTCTGGGCATTGCAAAAAGGAGCATAGGGAAACGAAAAAAGCGGGACGGCCGTTGCTCAATCGAAATATACGCAAACATACACTTTTCTTTTTTTTTTTTTTTTCTCTCTCTTTTTTTTTTTTTTTTTTTAATAAAATTTGTACAGTACTTAATGTATGTGTCTACCTTCTGGGCATTTTTCGTTTAAAATAAAAAACTTGTAGCAACTTGTAAAAAACTCCATGCGTGATCAAATTATAAGTTTTACCTTCACAGGTATTATCGTCGGTCCGCGCGGCACAAAATGTTTACATCTCGTTACGACTATAATTTTAGGAATTTTCCTGTCCGACCAATTGTGCGACATTCATAAGAGTGTTTGTTGATCAGTCAGATCCGAAATCTTCCTCGCTAATGTTAAACCTATGGGAGTAGAATATATTCGTACTTTTTAAATATCTGCTCAGGGAATTGATATTTTTGACTTCTTTTTTTCCTGCTCCTCTTAAACTTTCCAAAATAGTTGAAAAGTGTTTATGAATTCGGTTTGTCTGTCTTTCCGTGCTCTAACTCACGTAAATATATCCGCCCTGCCATGCAATTGAAATATGTTATTGAGGTTTACTATGGCATGTTCGGTATTGTAATTATCAAGTATATGTAGCATTTATAGTTCCTTTTCAGGGACACTCAAAATAATTCTGTTACATTACGGTCTATGGAGAAAAATCGTTTGCCCTGTATTTTAATAATGCTACACTATTTCAAACATATAACACGGATATGCAGTACAAGATATACTTACTATTAGCATAAGATGTGACTAGCAAGCCATCGCTCATTTACAGTGACCTTCAAAAGTATTCAGTTACAGTACTGTTTATGAACAATACTTGCTAAAAGGGCGTTTTCTGGTGCGGTACGCGTTCTTTAATTTGCCAAACTTTTTGCATATTACTTATACAGATCCTATACAGGACTGCACAAAAGACATCCAGTTTTCCGTTTATTGACGGAAATTATTGTAGGGGGATTTACCACCGCGTTTATGCGTTTTATAGCTGAACTGAATTTCAGCATTACTATGTAGTATATATATACAGATCTATATATTCTATACAGGGCTGCACAAAAGAATTCGGACATTTTTCCGATTTTGGATGGCAATTGCTGGCATTAGGCTTTCAAATGTGTTCTGCGTTTTCCAAATTGGGCTGAGCTTTGGCATTCGCCCGCGGTCAGCCATCTTGTTTTTTTAATCAAAACATTTTAACTTTTATTATTAAATATAAATAAATTAGTCAATAAAATTAAATAATGTGTTTATAATAAGTAAATATGGATGAAAATTATTTTGGAAATGAGAAACAAAACAAAAATGTTTTGATTTATCACCCGCGGTCAGCCATCTTGTTTTTTAAATCAAAACATTTAAATTTTTATTACTAAATGTAAATAAATTACTCAATAAAATTAAATAACGTGTTTATAATAAATAAATATGGATGAAAATTATTTTGGAAATGAAGGAAAAAAAAATGTTTGATTTAAAATACAAGATGGCGGACCGCGGGCGAATGCCAAAGCTGTTGCCCAAATTAGAGACATCATCTTTCACCATATTATACCGTGAAATTTTATTACAGTATTTTGAATGTGTTGGAAAGCGTTTCATAATCAATGTTCAACGCATGATTTTTCTTTCTTGACTTGAAAGAAAAAAAAAAAAAAAAAAAAAAAAAAAAAAAAAACCACTTCAGATAAAGAAAATTGAGTTAGTTAACCTACGATACCGGACGAAATGGGTGAGAGGAACGGCTCATAATTTAGTGAGAAAAAAAAATTTCCCTTGTCTAAATCCTTTGCTTCCCCACCGGTGATCGCCCGGTGAAAGAAAAGTAGGCCACCCGTTCCCCGTCTTGGCAAATCATCGGGGTCAGACGAACAGTGGAGTGGTTTTATTGGCCAACTTTCCGAGGGAATCTCGCCTACCCCAGGCAAGGACTCGTTTACCTTCGGTTCTTTTTTTTTCCCCTTTTAGTATTTATTTGCTTCTCTCACCTAGTGCGTTCGTGAGTTACGAAATGAGGAAATAAATAAATAACTGTTTCAACCCCCCCAAAGACATCTTGTTAGCTTAGCACGACTTGACCCCGTTTCGAAGCTGTGGCCTAGAGTGGCATGTTGATTTAGCCTTATATGGTGAGGAACAAGTGAAATGTCAGACAGGTTGATTTTACGGACGGTCACAAATGAGCTTTTTTTTTTTCCTGTTCGGTCTTTTTTTGTAAACAGGAAGAACGGTACTTTTATCACGCAGATCGCCTGATAATTGCTATGTATAAGAAGTATGTTAATGGTGATATTTTTAGAAAACATGGATTAATTAACGGTTTTTATTTAAACATTCTCTTAAGAGTCCACAGTGTACTCTAAAAAAAGGTGTGATAAATATATCACCATGAGATGTGATTTATAATATTATTTACAGATACAGTTGAACCTCGTTAACGCGAACACGCAAGGGGAAACTTTTTTTGTTCGTGTTAAAAGTAGTTCGTGTTATCCGAACTCAAATACATTACATACAACTGGATGGGGCAATCGGAAACAGTTCGTGTTAAAAGTAATTCGCGTTAAGAGTGTCCGTGTTAACGAGGATTGACTGTATTATTATTAATTAATTAACTGGTTAATTTAGTTATAGTTACTTATGATGTAGAGATCATATATATTTGTAATTTTATTCAAAATTTATAATTTCTTAATTTTTCGAAAAGGTAATTTACATCTTTATTTAAATTCTATTCATTCTAAAGTAAAGTCATATCTATCCCACGATAAATGCTATTTAATCATTTACACGTAATCTTTCATTTATTCTGCAGCTTTTGTTAACCGCATAAAAGTATTTCCCTTCTAAATTAAAAATGCGACGACGGTTATTTCGCATATACATTGATACACTAGTATTCTTTTATTAGATATATCCGCTCCACAAATCTATTAAAATTCACTCATGTTTTGCATCGCAGTGCCTTTATTCTGCCAGTCGTCAATTGTCTGTTGCATCTGGAATGCAAATCTAGATTATTTTCAACTGCTTGTATGCATTTTGTTATTAATAACTTTGTATATACTAAAATCATAAGTTCCGCTTTCCCAGGACAAGCAGCAGGGTTGCTCCGTTAAAACCTATATTTTGATAACGCGCCTAACTTTGCATCTCTGTTCTCTATCTCCCACGCAAAATTAACATTGATATATTCTAAACTGTCTTAAAATTCCGAATGGCGATAAAAATTAATGCACGTGTAATCTGGCGATTTTTGGATGACTTCTGGCACACATGTACATCTCTGAAAAGAGGTTGTTGCTATTGATGTAAAAAGACCACCTCCTAAACTTTACCATCACAGTCAAGTCCCTAATAAATAAAAAACCTTGCAAGCAGCTATGGACTCTTCTCTGTTCTCGTTTGCATTTTACTGACTTTTTCCAGGAAACGGTCCCGTGGAGTTATTGCGACAACGTGGAATTATTGCGGTGATTTTTAGTCACATTACGATCACATATCTATAACGATCCGTACTCCAGCCATCAAACTTCACCATATTACTGATAAGTTTCTTATTACTTTCTGGTATTACGCGTGCTTATCGTCTGACATAAGTAACCTAAAACAGCCAAAGTTTCAAAGAAAACAGGAAAATTGAAATATTTGTACATAATTTAATAATTTTAGTGTTTCCAGAAAACATGGATTAAATAACGCTTTTTATTTAAGCATTTTTTTTTTAGAGTCCGCAGTCCCCCCCTGAAAAAAAAAAAAAAATGTGTAATAAAAATTTCATCATGAGATGTGATGGAGAATATTATTTATTGATTATTATTATTATTAATTAATTACCGTATTTACCCGCGTATACGTCGATCCCGCGTATAAGTCGACCCCCACTTTCCCGATCAAGAAATTTGAATTTTTATAAATCCCGCGTATAAGTCGACCCCCCACTTTTCCGATCAATAAATTTGATTTTTTTTCAAAATACATTATTCAAAATCACCTGGAAAAAAAGAAAGTATACTAAATATACAATAATAAAGGAACTTTATTATTTTTTTTTTTTGTACATTTATTCAAAATCATCTGAAAGAAAAAGTACTAAATATACAATAATGAGGATAATAATATACAAAGTTAAACTGATTCGAGGTCCGATTCAATATCGGACTCGCCAAACCCTTCACATAAGTCCTTCGTCGTCATCGGCTCATCATGATACACGTTTTCAATCTCTGTATCGCAACATCCTTCCTCGTCGTTATTACTTTCTCAAATGGCATCATCTTCTGTGCCGTCTAGTTCGTTGCTTATGCAGCAATTCTTGAACGATTTTATAATCATTTCGGAAGGAATTTGATTCCACGCATCTTTAAACCACTGGGCAATTAATGCAATGTCGGACTTTCTAATATTACCGCCCTTTGTTAATGTTGGACAACCGGATGAAATCCACTCTGAAAAAAAAAAATTAAGGACCCTCGCATAAGTCGACCCCCCCACCTTTAAAGTCTCTTTTTGTCCAAAATTTCTCGACCTATACGCGGGTAAATACGGTAACTGATTAATTTAGTTTTAGTTATTGATACATTTCGTACAACTTTCTGGTATTGCGTGTACTTATGCTTATCGTCTGACATAAATAGGCTAAAACA
This sequence comes from Maratus michaelseni, assembly GCA_963931845.1. Lineage (NCBI taxonomy): Eukaryota > Metazoa > Arthropoda > Arachnida > Araneae > Salticidae > Maratus > Maratus michaelseni. The sequence continues at coordinate 398,355,152 of OZ007590.1, read as the reverse complement.
GCCAAAATTTCCCAAAAGAAAAAAAAAAAACTAGAAAATTTAAATATTTTATAAAATTTTATAAATTTAGTATTTTTAGAAAACATGTATTAAATAACGTAACGCTTTTTATTTAAACATTTTCTTAAAGTTCACAATACACCCTAAAAAAAAAGTGTGATAAATATATCCATCATGAGAAGTGATGAAGAATATTATTGACTGATATTATTATTATTAATTAATTAACTGATTCATTTAGTTGTAGTAACTGATAAGTTTCTTACAACTTTCTGGCATTACGTGTGTTTTCGCTTATCGTCTGACATAAATATGATAAAATAGCCAAAATTTCCAAGAAAACAAGGGAAATTGAAATATTTTTACATAATTTAATAATTTTAGTGTTTCCAGAAAACATGGATTAAATAACGCTTTTTATTTAAGCATTTTTTTAGAGTCCGCAGTCCCCCCGGAAAAAAAAATGCGTAATAAAAATATCATCATGAGATGTGATGAAGAAAATTATTTATTGATTATTATTATTATTAATTAGTTAACTGATTAATTTACTTTTAGTTATTGATACATTTCGTACAACTTTCTGGTATTGCGTGTGCTTATGCTTATCGTCTGACATAAATAGGCTAAAACAGCCAAAATCCCCCCCCCCCCCCCGAAAAAAAAACATAAAAAAACAAGAAAATTTAAATATTTTATAAAATTTTATAAATTTAGTATTTTCAGAAAACATGTATTAAATAACGTAACGCTTTTTATTTAAACATTTTCTTAGAGCCCACAATCCACCCTTGAAAAAAAAAAAAAAAAAAGTGTGATAAATATATACAGGGGTCGCAGCGTCCTATATATTTTTTAATAATCCCCACCACTATTTTCGAAATAGTGTCACAATATCCTTCTATTGCAAATTTTAAAGAAATCTACCATGATATTTATAGTTTGAAAATAGTGGTATCAAATATATAAAAAAATATAGGACACTGCGACCCCTGTATATATCATCATGAGAAGTGATGAAGAATATTATTGACTGATATTATTATTAATTAATTAACTGATTCATTTAGTTGTAGTTACTGATAAGTTTCTTACAATTTCTGGCATTACGTGTGTTTTTGCTTATCGTCTGACATAAATATGATAAAATAGCCAAAATTTCCAAAAAACAGGAAAATTTAAATATTTTTTATATAATTTTATAATTTTAGTATTTTCAGAAAACTTGGATTAAGTAATGCTTTTTATTGAAACACTTTTTTTTTTTAAGTCCGCAGTCCATTCGGAAAAAAAAGCGTGATAAATATCTCATCACGAGATGTGATGAAGAATATTATTTACTGATATTAGTATTATTAATTCATTAACTGATTAATTTAGTTATAGTTACTGATAAATTTACTGCAATTTTCTGGCATTATGTGTGGTATCGCGTCTGACAGTTAAGTAAGTTAAATTAGCTAAAATTTCCATGACAGCAGAAAAATTTAAATATGTTTATATAAATTTAGTATTTTCAGAAAACATGGATTAAATAACGCTTTTTATTGAAACGTTTTCTTAAACTCCCCAGTCCCCCTGGGAAAAAAAAAATCATCATGAGATATGATGAAGATTATTATTTACTGATATCACTATTTATTTATTAACTGATTAATTTAGTTACTGATAAATTTCTTACAACTTTTTGGCATTGTGTGTCTAATGCTTATCGTTTGACTCTTAAGTTAGACTAAAATAGCCACAGAAAGGAGTAAAATTAAAAACTTAGTGACATTTTCACACATAATTGTCATATACAAGTTTTATCTCGTACATATTTTTCAAGTTTAGAATTCGTTAATTTTAATTAATAATAAAAAAAAAAAATCTGCTACGATGTATTTATCAAATATTAAAACGGTTCTCAAAAAGAAAAAAAAAAGCATGACACTTGCATATACAAGTTACAATACACATTTTTTTTCTAATTTTAATTAAAAAATATACGAATATGATAATTGGCTGCAATTGTTTGAAATACTTTTTATTGATGTTGTACTAATTTAAACAGAGCAAAATTAATATACATTAGTATAATTCTCAATAAAAACCATGTCTTAAAGTTAATAAGTGGCTATTATTGACTATATTATAATACATTGCACCAAATCTGAACTGTTTTCAAAATTTATATTACATTATATTACTGCTGAATATCATGTGAAACGTCATAGTTCTTTTACAGTGTCAAACAAAATATTTCACGTAATTTATGGACAGTAACTGCTATTAGAAATGTATTTTGTCAGTTGAATTAAATTTTAGTTATAGCGGTTCTCAGAAAAAAAAAAAAAAAAAAAAAAAAAAAAAAAAAAAAAAAAATTGTTCAACAATGCGAAATTTTCGGACACATTTTCTGACTATTTTTTTAAACATAAAAGCATGATACTTGCAGGCGTGATTGCATAGTTTTTTCATTTTTCGATATATGGATTATATCTTCAGTTATAAGCTAATTGTCTTTTTATGATGGCAGATTTTTTCCCCCCTGAAACGGGCTGTCGCATCCGAAAATTCGGTTAAAAAAATTGCTTAATAAAGCGAAATTTTCTGACTCTTTTTTTTTTTTTAAACATAAAAGCATGATACTTGCAGGCGTGATTATTGAAGCGACTTGAAATATAATAGTTTTTTTTCATTTTTCGATATATGAATTATATCTTCACTTATAAGCTATTGTCGTTTTATGATGGCATTTTTTTCCCTAACGGGCTGCCGCGTACGAAAATTCGGTTCAAAATTCGGTTCCCATTTCGACAGTATTTTCTGAAAGACATCCTTTGTTTACCGAGAAATGAAAGAAACTGTTCGATTACATAGTTTCTGAAAAAGAGCATTTGCTTCTGAATAAGTGCACCGATTTAATGTGCTTGCGTAGCCTTAACTTTTATTGAGTACAGTTCTGTACAAATTGGAAAAATTGTGGTAGCGAGCAATAATGTTTAGTCACCAGTAAAAATAATTACACCCCCAAAAGCAAAAAAGTTTTTTATGATTGGGAAATACTATTCATGATGATATAGTTATATTTTGAATATTGCCTTAACTCTGCTATTTAGCTTAATAAATTAATTTAGATAGTTAATATATATTAAGTTTCACAACGAAACTTATCAAAATTATATTACTGTAAAAAAATGAAATATACATTACAGAGTATTAATAAATAAAATAGCCATAACATGAAAAACAATTGTTCTTTGCTATAACATCATTGTTATTTCCTTTAAGAAAATTACCGTATATACTCGTGTATAAGTCGATCCCCCCAATTCTTACGCAAAATTTTGAAAAAAAAATGAATTTTCGTGTATAAGTTGAACCACATATTTCTGGTAGTATGTTGAAAAATTATTTGTAGTAATCGAGGATAAAAAAAAAAATTAATTAATTTTCATTAAATTAGTAAACATTTTTTTCTTTTCCTTTTTTTTTTCTTTTTTTCTTTTTTTTTTTTCTTTTTTACGTTTTTAATCAGACTTTATTTTTTAAATTCAACGTTTTAAAACTGTATAATTATGTAAAACTGAAGAAGCTTAAGCTATTTTGAAACCTATTCACATCAATTTAATGATTACATAAATGATTACATAAAAAGAAAAAAACTCCTTGAAAAAAATATTCAATTTTTATTTACAAGGGTAAACAACTAGAATGCTAAAATAGATTACTTCTTTGTATTGTAGGACTTTTAGGAGAGAAATCTAGAAGCATTCTCAAGTTGAACTCTTTTTAAAAAGGGGATTAAAATGCTGAAATTAATGCCCCTACTGTATTGAAGAGAATTCTATCCCAAGAGAAAATGGGTTCAGAACAATTACAGGGACATTATTGTTGAGGTTTATTATTATTATTATTATTATTATTATTATTATTATTATTATTTTGTCAATCATATAGGAAAATGACCATTGTCCGCTTTCATCTCTCTCTCCAACCTAGACCGGGTGACTCCGGTATTCCACTCTGTTATTTCACATTTCTTCTGGAGTGTGAAATATTCTTTATTTTTATTTTTTATTACTAACTCGTATATATGTCGACCCCCCATTTTCAATTTCCAAATTTTGTCTAAAATTTTTTGACTTATGCACGAGTATATAGGGTATTTAGACAAAACATTTAAAATATACTTCAAAGATATTGTAAAAAATTCCGTAAAAACACAGTAAAAAAAAAAAAAAAAAAAAAAAAAAAAACGAGACTATATGTAAATTTACACTTGTTCTCGGTTAAATGCATTTGATGGAGTTTCGAATGCATTTACAGTTATATCTAGAGTTACGAGTTTACAATGCATCAATGTAAAACATTTTTGATCAGCTTAATGGCATTTTACCTTAAGAATGTTACAAATATTTTTTTCTCACATGTTTCTTCAAAATCTTCATTTTTCTACTTTTTTTTAACACTTTCCAACAAAATTGAAAAGTGTTTATGAATTCGGTTTGTCTGTCTGTCCACGCTCTAACTCGCGTAAATATATTCGGATTGTCATGCAATTGATATATATTATTAAGCTTTACTGTGGCATGTTCGGTATCGAAAATGAACTGCGTATCACTTATAGTTTTTTTACAGGGTCACTCAAAAGAATTCCGTTACATTACGGTTTATGGAGAAAAATTGTTTGAGGTTTATTTTAATAGTTGGTCACTATTTCAAACATATTGAAATTGATATTATATCACTAAGGGGCATTACAAGATGCTTCTACAGAATATTGTATGTATAGCATTCATCGTTCATTTACAGGGGCACACAAAATAATTTGCTATTGTCTGTTAACAATAAACGATGGAAGTGCGTTTTCAGTTGCTGAACATGTTTTTAAATTTAAGGTGGTTCTCAAATGACCTACTCAAGAATACGAAACTTTCTGACACAATTTCTGACTTATTTTTAAGCACAAAGGCGCAAAATTGGTAGGCCTGACTATTTATTGGAAACGATTTGGAATCGAAATGATTTTTCGATTGTTTGATAAATGTATTTACTTATCGAGTTATAAGCGATTCTGGTCACGTGGACGACATGTTTTTCGCGCTTCTCGGGCTGCCGTTTCGGGATTTCGGTTCAAAATGCCGAATTTGACAGTCTTTTCTGAAAGATTCTGTCTTTACCAAAAAAATGGAAAACGTGTTTCGATTACATTAGTTTCGGAATAACAATACCTGTCCATTTCAATCGTTTCTGAACAAAAAGTATATCTGAAAGTAGCTCCTTTGGATTTGAGAACAGCCTTAAGTCATTTGTTGCCTATTGCTTGGTGTGCATAAATTCTGTTAGATCATATACAGGACAGCACAAAAGTTCTCAAGTACATTTCCATTTATTGACGGAAATTCCAAAAGGAGAATTTAAAAATGTGCTACGCGTTTCACAACTGAACTAAAATTTGGTATTCTGTGTGGTATACATACAAATCTATAGATTATATACATGGCTGAACAAAAGAGTTCGAATATTTCTCCGAATATTGTTGGTAATTCCTGAAATTGGGTTTATTATGCGTTTAAATATGTTATGCGTTTTCCAAACTGTTTACTTAGATATCATCTTTCACCTAGACTTTTGTAAAAATATTTTGGAAGTATTGAAAACTGTTACATAATCTATGCTTAACGCATGATTTTTCGTTCTTGTTCTTTCTAGTTTCAGGTATATGTTCTTGCGTGTGTCTGAATTTTTTTACTTTATTATTCAAAGTACAACTTATTTATAGTTTCCTATCTATATATTTAAAACGAAAAGCGCATTCTGTCAAATCCACATGAAAATCGTCTCTTTGCGCATGCGTCAACGTTTTTTTGAAGTCTTCTACCCTCAGAAACGGGAAACCTGATTAATTAACCCAACCCTCACCTGTTTAGCCTAGGGGGATTGAAAAGGTTTGATTGAAAACGGTTGGAGCTGTACCATTGCATTGAAAACATAGACCTTCTAATACATTTTTGCTCTGAGGTTGAAAGCTAAAGCTTTTTTTTAAAGAACTCATGTTTTCACTGCTAAATATGCATATTTTTTCTCAAAATTTTAAAGAGAGTTTGGATGCAGTTATATTTATAACCGATTGAAATGTCAGAGAGTTCGGAAGATGAGAACTATTTTTTTATTGCCATGCTAAAGGAGCCGACGCGAAAACCAACAAACAAAAAAGTGAGAAGAAAACATTTCTTTTACAACTAGATAACAATATTTTTTCACGAAATTTTTACACGGGCTGTAAGACCGTTTTATTTATTACCAATAAATATTTCAAAGAGTTCGGGCAAAAATAACTTTTTATTTTAAGACTTTGAAACGACCCTAACGTAAAAAAGAAAAGAAAAGAAAAAAAAAGAAAATGAGTGCTTTTATCACTAAATATCGATATTTTTTCGCGAATTTTGCATTTCAAAATATAATTTCATACAAAATCGGGTTAAAGGTATAAAATAATAAAAATTTTATGTTTTTAAAAAATATATATTATCACGGGCTCGGGCAACGCCGGGCGGGGATTAGCTAGTTAAGATTTATAATCATTATAGGTAAAGGGTCATTCAAGTGAATTATCGTGAGATCATGCAATTTTGATGCTTGCAAGTAGTAGTTGAAATATTGTGATCGCCAGGGCGACCTGTTTCACAGAATTTGTCGAGCCCTGATGGAACTAAATAATAAACCTAAACTTGCTAACTTTCTGACGCATTCATCAAATGATCTTCGTTCGTAAATATACTATAAAGATTCTAAAACTATCTATAGTATATAAACTTTTTTTATTCCAAAGACATGGCTGGGAACATAGAATTCTATGGCTGGGAACATCGAAGAACGAACCTTAATTAAGCGGTGTTTAGTGACAATTCAAATTGCGAATGGAACGTATCAATCAACAGAAAACCGTATCAATCACTCTAAAGCTTTTGAACGGCCAATCGATCATCCTGTTCATACATCCAATGACTATCACTTTCTTATCGGACCATGCTATAAAGCATCTATTAATTTACAATAATAAGAAAAGACCAGTTTCCATTTCATGCCTGGGTAATCTTTTCCTTGGCTAACGAATAATAAAAACGATTCGTTCCGCATTGCAGACTTCTATTCGCGGAGAAAAAGTAGCTCTTTGTTACGTTCGGAGCATATAATATGAAAGTACCGTCTTTACTCGCGTAATAGTCGCAATTTTTTTTTTTTTTTGCCAATTTTTGATTGTGAAAGTCTAGGTGCGACTATTATGCGAGGAGATCTACCCCACGATATTGTACACTCTAATGCTAAAACATTATACTGGTATAAAAAAACACATTATAATCAAATTAGTAACTTACCAAATGTTTCCAGATTATGTGCTGTTTATTAAATACACTGTTAAAAATTTGCAACAAACTGTCCACAGTCATTTGACCGTTTTTTTAGAAAACGGTTACATAACTGTAAATTAACTCTATTCTGATCATATTATTGCCCATATTATGGTCGGGATAGAGTTAAATTACGGTTATGTAACCATTTTCTAAAAAAACGCCGGTCAAATGACTGGACAGTTTGCTGCAAATTTTTAACAGTGTAGCATTTTTTTTATTTTTATGGTAATATTTTTATAGACATAATATTTACAAATAATCTTTGTGAAAATTTTGACAAAAAATTCTTATAATAATCTTTGTGAAAATTTTGACAAAAAATTCTTATAATAAATTACTTTCACTGAAGGTATCAGCATCGCTATTGTAATGTGAATCGGTTAAATATTTTGACGATTTTTTCTGCTTCAAAACGGGGGTGCAGCTATTACGCGAGGGCAGGGGTCGGAAGTAGCGCGCTACAAGTAGCGAAACTACAGTAGTCGCTACTTTTTACAGTAGTTTGTAGTGTAGCGCATACATTTTGAACAATGTAGTGTAGCGAGTAGTGCGATACAAGAACTCAGTAGTTTGTAGCGAGAACCAGCGCTACTTTTAACGCTACTCCGGGGGGGGGGGAGTGGCATTCTGCAAATCACGTGGTCGAAACTTGCTTCTTTTGTGCAGAATTTGTTCTACTCAACAATTTCCGAATCACAGTGGCAAATTTCAGTTGCAGTGTAGCGACCCATCGCATAAAGTCATAGATTTTTTCCATTGACACTTGATGCTGAAATCAAGTACTAACCCACAAAAGGAATTAATTTTCTTGTTGGCAACACTTGTCTATTTACTCGTTATTAGGTCTTCATGTTTTAACGCTGTGTTTCTTATTATTCGGAATTGCTTTATTTACAGATTTATTTATTGTTTGCATTTAGGGTTGTTTTTCTGTAATTTTCTAGATTATAATAACTCTATTGATTTTGCTAACGAAATTTGTTAAGTGTGTATAAACTAACTTTTTCGAGACGAACACAAAACATTTCCCTGTGGTATATTTCTTAATTTTTACCGCCCTCGGTTTATGTCGCATTTATTTAATTGTATCCCGGCAGACGCGATATAATGAGGGGTTACTTTATTATTTAATCCGTGTCTTCAATTTCTAGCGTAAATTGAACACTTTGACAAAATTTTAAAGTAGCGAAGTAGTGACTTTTTGAAAAGTAGTTTGTAGTCGCTACTTTTTAAAACAAGTAGTTGTAGCTGTAGTTAACTATACATTTAACAACATTTTACATTTTCCTAAAAATGTGATAGATCTTTAGTTATATAATAAATTGTTCCACGCTGATGATCTTTCAAGGTGTTCTGGAAAAATATTTTTCTTCTCTCAACAACGCGAGAATTTCTGGAACATTCTGTAGTAAAAATGGTTTACTATGGGGCTTTTTAACGTACAGTTAGTAAGCCACTCTAAATATATATATATATAACTGTTTTCCGATTATATAAGTAGGGGTAATTTTATCAGTATATTTATAATTTCCTATCTTTATTTAGTAAATAGTTGAAAATCATATTAAATAGGTAAATTCTTCTTACCTTCTGTTTTCAGGATTCTGATTCGGTGTATCCATTTGTATTCTGTCATTTATTTATGTTAACGGTTATGTTAACATCTGTGTTTATTTATATTGATTAACAATGTAAATCATTAAATGAGATATCGCATAGAGGAAGTGCAATCTCCTCTAATTATAAACATTTCATTCCGCCCACACAACTGATTTCTGGATTACTCGAAAGAGGTAATAACTGTACTTTCCACGCGCCAGGACTTTCCTAGGTTTTTACAATTTATTTACTTTTGTGGTTTTTCCTAAGTGAAAGAAATTACAGAAGGATATTTTTTCCTCTTTTTTAGTCAGATTTGAATTCGCAACCGGACAGTGTGGAAGTTTCTTACATTCGCAAAGAGACTTATGCTGTCTCTCACCCGCACCCACCAGAAATAATATGTATTACGTTCTGGAGTATTACTCTCTTTGAAAGAGTATCTGTTCATCATCAACATACCTTGTCGTGTACACTTCTATTAGTTTTAAATATATGTCGTGCTGTAGATGTGAATCAACTTATTTTTTCTACATATTACATTTATGGATACAAATCCCCGCAACATTTCATGACTCGGATTCACTTCACTTATTTCTTTCCTTCTTTCACTTAATTCTGTTGCTTATGTAAAGGAAGAAAATCATTATTAGAAATGTGAATATTAGAAATTAGATAGGATTCGTATCTTTGAAAGTAAAGAAGATTTTTAATGTTATTATTTACATATATTAAGGTTACATATTTAAAGATAGAGTAATTTTGTACGCTTTAGGAGCGATCGTGGAGAACGTCCACTTAGTTCAGAAAAGTCATGTTACACTGAAGTTAAAGCAGTCTATTTGGTACTTAGTGTCTATGGTTGCATGAGGCCCATTTCAGGGTATTCACAGTTCTGGAGTTCACTGAAGTTTACGCACATGGCTTTGACGACACGAGCCATATGGTTTCTTAAGTGCAGAATGTTTTCGGTTTGATTATTTCTTTCTGAGTGATAGCTGGGATTACACCGTTTGGGAGAAGAAGGTTTACAATACATTCACGGGCTCATTTTAGGTAGATTTCATAAGGAATTTAACATTCTCCCATATGTTGGAATTTCTGAAAAAAATTTGCAGATCTACGCTGATCATGACTCCTAGAATCCAAAACCACCCCCAGTTCAAAACTTTATCTATCAAATATATCTATCTATCTGTATCACTTTTTTATTACACGATAACTTCCATAATTCTGCACAATTCTCTTCCAAACTGATACATAAAATCAAGGGGCATACAATCTCGGTCAAGTTTGTTAATGGGAAAAATGGACCCAGGGGGGAAATGGGGGATTTTTTTGTGAAAAAAAAAACATAACTTCTTAATTATGATACATATCGAATCCGTTTAAAGTTATTATTACTTCTAGGAAAAGGGCTAAAACTTTATGATATCATGACATATCTTTGATATCATTAAAAATGGCCTCAATGGGGGAAGGGAGGGAATAGGGGTTTAAGAAGAAATAAATTCATAACTTCGACAATTCACAAGATATCAAATTCGCTTAAATTGATTATAAATCTTCTTAATATCATATTACAAGTATAGAACCAACTCTTACAGAAGAAAAAAAAACCTACCAGTTTCGCCTACAGACACAGGTAGATTTAGAAGTGGGCAGTCCCAACTGCCGCATCATGGCAGAAAGGTCCTTCTTCTGCAATTCTCAGTAAGCAAGCAAGTCGTCTTCGAAATCTACCTGTGCCTGTAGGCCAAACCGTCAGGTATTTTTTAAATTAAAAACATGCAATTTGGAGATATGAATACTACTAGAGTGATTTTTGATCGAATAGAGTTATATTCGAAGAAATATATCGCATCTTGAGTTATAGGTGATCGCTCTCTCTCATGACAAAATCTTTCCGTTTCCAGGACTGTATCGCGTCCAGAAATTCGGTTCAAAACGCCAACTTTAGAAGACATTTCTGAAAGATTTTTTGCATTTATCGGAAAATGCTGTTTGATTTAAACGTTTCTGAATGAGATCACCTGCAGATTTTATGCGTCTACACTGTAAAAAAAAAAAAAAAAAAAAAAAAAAAAACGTGAAATTAACATAAAGAACTATCAGACAGAGGCGTCAGTGGAAAACCGTTTATTTTACAGAAAATATCTGTAATTTTTTAACGAACGGTCTGTTTTTTTTTTAACAGTTAAATATCGTTACATTTACAGGGATCAACTTGTTATTTTAACAGAAATATTTTGTGATTTTTACAGAGAAAACCTGTAAATCTTACGATAAAAATCCATAAAATTTCTATAAAAATTACAGAATCCATATTTTTAACAAAAAAAAAAAAAAAAAAAAAAAAAAAAAATGTCTGTTTAAAGAAAAAAAAAAAATTTCTGTAAAAATTACAGATTTTTTTTCTTTTTCTTTTTTTTCTGACAGTGTAATATGAATAAAAATGAATTTAGCAATATATAAGAAAGTAGCCTGTTTGAAATTTAAACTTAATCATTTGTGAGCCACTATCGGCAGTCGCCCACCTTACGTGGTAATCATATGAAATGAGTGTGCTGCTTTCATAAATTTCAATCAATTCTTTTGCAAGGCCTTTTCTCTGAAAAATCTTAGGAACTTATTATTGAATATGACAGCTAAAAACCATTTATCTCGGTCAAATCTACATCACGCTCGTCACGATTCATTGTGGAACACAACCCCAAGTCTTACTATACGAACTTACTTCATCAGTCAGTTTGACAACTGTTGTTTTCATGGGGGGGGGGGGGGGGAGCTTGAATTAAAATAACAACTAGCTACAGGTGAAAGGGATTGTTTAGTGAGAAAGCACTGCTCCGTTGTATGATGCAATTAAATCTCCTCGCAAGTTTCTGGCAGAATATGCTGTCATGATGATAAGCCAGTTAAAGTCAATTGTATTCCGTTCTTTCAACCCGTGTTTGTTTGCGAGACTTGCTAATTTCTTTTGAAGAACCAAGGGCGTCTACCCGTTTTCGCTTTCTTCAGCTTTACTGAATTTCTTGTCACCTCCACCACATTTAATGATCTCGTCTTTCAATGAAGATGGCTGAAGATAAGGTTCCAAAAGACAAGACAATCCTCCCTTTATTCTAAGAATAAGACCTCTACTATAAAAGATCATTTTGAAATAATGGACGCTCCTGAAACGCTGAATCCATTTTCTTTCTGTGGTAAAGAAAAAAAAACTATTTTATAATTTAAAATTTTTCGAAAATAAAAATAAAAATAATAATTAGTCGTTGGGGGCCACCGTAATACTTACCCATCATGGATATGCCTAATATAAAATATGAAAATAAAATATGTGTAAACTTACTTATAAAATGCATTGCAATTCGAATAAAATCGTGGCTTGATGACGTCCTAAACTTTAAATGCTCTATTACTGAATTGCGTAAAAGAAACATCCTTATAACTCCAAAAATGTTAATCATATTAACTAACGGCTTATCGCGTCGGATAAAGCGTCTCATTTCCACTTAAAATATATCTTTGAATTGAAATTTGGATGAAATACAGGGTCATGAAAAATCAAAGAGTGTTGAAAATAAAATTACAAATATCTCGGTAACTCATTAGCCGATAGACTTCATTCTTTATGCAAAATTTGTATTTTTATTGTCTTTTATATTCACTCTTTAAAATAAACAATTTCGAAAATTTTTATGTACCTTTTATCAGAACGACTATTTCGAGAGTGCGAAAAAAATAATTACGGATAATAGAGGTTGCTGAAATTCAATAAGCTACTTACCAGCGTTACATGCTAAGTACATACCAAATTTCAAGTATCTATCTCAATTTGTTCGGGAGATAGAGCGTTTACAGACACACACACACAGACAGACGGACGGCAAAATTTTTTTTTCTAAAAATATTTTTTTTCGGAATCTCCACAGTATCTGAAACGTGTAAATACGTCAAAAATTTTTTTCGATTTTCAAACCGATTACACGACTTACCCTATACTACGTATGATGGGTAAGTAATAATTTTCATTTTATTTATATGGAATGAAATTTTAAAGTTATATATGGGAATAAAAAGTTAATAAAAGCCAATTAAACCAATATGTCCGAATTTTTTCTTGTTTCAAAAAATACGCCTAAAAAACTACAATTTCAGCAGAAAGTTCCTTCGTTTATCTTGATTGCCAATAAATGGTTGATCAAAGCAATATTTTGAAACGAAGTTTAATTGAGGAGTAAAAGTGCTAATCCTGATCTATTCCTCAGAAATCGTGTTTAATTTTGCTAATGAAAGCAAACAATGAGTTGTGTTGTGAGTCATTCATTTTTGAGATTCATTTGAATATTTTGAATAGTGTACAAATATTTTTATCAATTGTTTCAAGTTTTAACCACGATATCTGCCTACCGAACAGGCATTTATACTAAGTTATATATAAATTGGGAAAAGTGAATGTTGACTGTATACAATATACTGGGAACAATTATTGCCTCTGCGACAAGAAGTGCGCTGCCGACTTTATATCTTATTTATTTATTTATTTATTTTAATTTTGAAATACAGAAATGATTGACAGATTAAATGAAACATCATGAATTAAGGCTGTGTTATGCTCAATGAGATCTTCAATTGCCCATCACTAATGTTAACCCATTAAAGCTGGAATTATTTTTCTCTTTAAAATGCAAAAGTTGCATTTCATACCAATTTTTCAAAGTGTAGCAACTTTAAGTCTCCTTTTATTACAGAGTTTCTGTCATCAGATAAAGAGAATATTTCTCTTAAAATACACTAAGTATAGAAGCAACAAATTGGATGGCAGTTATTCCGTTACCATATGGTACCAGTAGGCTTTAATGGGTTAAACCTGTGGACATGGAATGCATTCGCATATTTAAAATATCTCTTTAGGAATATTAACATTTTAAACATTTTTTCGTGCACTATTCTTAAAGGGTATCTCCTTTATTTTGGTTGTCAAAATATTTCTAAGATATACTTAGTTTATAATTTTATGTATTAAAATCTTTGCGAAACTGAGTAAAATTTTAACACTTGACATAAAATTAAGTAATATATTTTAGAAATATTTTGACCACTAACCAAAAAAAAAAAAAAAAAAAAAAGATTTTTTAAGAACAGTACAGAGAAAGAGATATTTTTTAAAATACGAATGCATTACACGAATTTGAGATCTCACTAACCAACACCCTTAAGTTAAAGTATGCTACTTTTATGATATATGTGAGAGTGTGGTTAAATGGCCCCACCATAGAAGAAGGAACTTATAACTCGCATAGCAACAGGCGATACAGCATTTTCCCACGACTAAAGCTATGACAACAAGCTTAGTAAGTATTTCATTGTGTGACGTAGATGCCTAGCCTAGAGCTCCTATAATAGAGGCTGACGCATCCTCGCAAATTTGGTGCTCAAATTGAAGTTCAGTCGAAAAACCAAGCTAATCAGAACCGGTTCAGCCAATCAGAACCGAGTCTTAGGCAACCCCAACTCCGGCTGCGGTAGATTGATACTGAACTGAGCACCAATAATCCGAAACAAAATGGATATGCGTCAGCTCCTATTATAGGAGTCTTAGCCTAGCCCAGATTGAAATGCAAGACGTGCAAATTCTAATATTCTGAGCGTGAGAAATAAGTTCTCAAAAAAGGCAGAGCATATTGAGATTCGAAGCGAGCGAGACGTATTACTTCGGGCAGACGGCCCAATATACGCTCAATGACGATAACTAATTCCGAAAGATGCTCAAATCCCCCCTCCCCTTTAAATCATTGTATATAATATTTAAGTGTTTTATAATTGCTGTATATAATTAAATACATCTATTAAATTATCTTATAGAATTAATAAGATTATTGGCTGAATACCCCCAGTATCACTCAATATTATATACACATATGTATTAATATTATATTTAAACAAAAAGTATACAATCAGCCCAAGAGTTTTTGTCGAAATTTCGTCAGTAGAAAGGGATATGTTGCAGAAAACCTGAAAACTTATTGGCGATAACTTCTTCCCTCATTTCCGGCGAGTTGAACGGTTTTTAATGTACCAAACATATATATTTTTTAATTTTTTGAATATGTTTTTAACCTGAAGTACATATCAAGCATTGCCAATAAATTATTTAAATAAGAATAACAACAACAACAACAACAAATGTCTTCAAATGAAGATGGCAGAAGATCCAAAAATAAGATCTCTATTATAAAGACGATTTTGAAATAATAGACACTGAATCAATTTTCTTTTAGCTGTACAAAAGCATTTCTCCTAATTGTACACTAGTGCAGAAGTGTAGATGGAAACATAAACATTTATACATTTCAAGAATAAAACAGCAGCTTTGATTTTGTGTATCGTTCCCTTTAAGAGCGATTGTCAAAAGTTAACATAACTTTATTATTAATTTCCCAATTTCATCATTGGGAACTCATTTGGAACACTTTGATTAAAAAGAAGTGTTCCAGTTACCTTAATGTGTACTGAATGTGTTCCCTTAATGTGTACTGAATGTGTTCCCTTAATGTGCTCCGAATATGCGCGTTATAAAGAATGAGTTCTGAAAGTGTACCGAAAGTTTTCTGTTCAGGATATCTGTTAAATCTAAACTTGGGAACATATTTGAGAACGGCTTGGGAGCACCATTTAGGCACACTTGTGAAATCATCGCTTTCAAAAAGTGCGCTAGAAAAGTGTGCTGAACGAAAGAAGTGTTATGAGAAGTATTCTAAAAACTGTTCCAAAAAGTGTGCTTCAAAGTGTTCTAAAAAAAGGTGACAAAATAAGTGTTCTGAAAAGTGTAATCTATTCGATATTTATTGTCAGATAACATACATATGGAGCAATCTGTGGCTTATTGCGATTTTGTGCAATATTTATGACAAGCTTTCTTGCATCAGGAGATGCAAGAACAAGAATTCCCGTCTTGCAAAGAGAGTGTGCTTATTCACAATATCCTTGAATTTGCATATCATTATTTCGAATAGCAATTTCTGTTTTTAGTAGCAGAATTTCTGTCATTGAAGAAGGTAAATATTACTATTTGGAAATATTGGTACTCAAATAAAAGGACTTGTGAGAGTGTTGAATATTTTATCAAAAAGTGTGATGTGAGTTTGAAAAAAACAAAAAGTTTGCTATATTTTGAAAATTTTTTGTTAATTTATTTACTAGAAGTGAGTGCCTTCACCAAGCTAGTATGATAAATCACACAAATGTTGCTTTAAATTATTACAGTTTTCACCAAACCTTTTAGCAAAAAGTTAATTTTTTTTCATGACAAAGTTAGCCTTTTTGTATATAAATAAACATACACACAGAATGTCCCAAAACGAATGAAACCTGCTTTAATTTTTTACCTGTTAGAGATATGTAGGCAAAGTAAATTGCAAAAGTGTTCAAAATAAAGTTGGAATTATGATTATATTGGTCAATTAGTTCTGCCATTTATTTTCAAAAAGTTACACTTTTTAAATTTTTATAGGGCCTCTGGGTCATATAAGTTCTATTTAGAAAAATGTTCTTCATGCCTTGATGGGTACAACAGTATAATGATTGCATTCTTTTATAACCAAATTTCACTAAGTTATAATAGGTGGAATTTTATGAAATTTCAGAGTTTTCTGGGCACTTATAAATCATCTGTCTGTTTGTAAAGGCAGAAACCTCCGAAATTTCATAAACTCTAAAGTATAACTCTATGTGTTTTGGTCATATTTGAATAATGGAATATTTACTGCTTTACTTGCAGAACATGGGGAATACTTTCCTAAATTAACTTATAAGACCCAAGGATCAAATAGAAATTTAAAAAGTGTAAATTTTGAAAATTAACGGCAAAACCATTTCGATTTCATCAACATGATCTTAAATTCTTGCTTATTTTGAACATGCACTTTTGCAGTTTATATTGCTTACCAATCTCCAACAGGTAAACTATTGGTTGTATAGAGTTTAATGGCACAAGGTACAGGTAAACTATTAAAGTACCTTTCAATCATTTTAGGGCGTCCTGTATTTGGCTTAAAAAACAGTTGTCTGTAAATAATACAGATTTTTCTCGTAAGATTTACATGTTTTCACTGTAAAAACAAAATATTTCTGTTAAAAGACAGAAAGTTCGTTAAAATTTACAGATTTTTCTCGTAAGATTTACAAGTTTTCTCTGTAAAAGTCACAAAAATATTTTTGTTAAAATAACAGTTTATCTCTGTAAATGTAACAGCATTTAACTCTTAAAAAAAACAGTAAGTTTATTAAAATTTACAGATTTTCCTCGTAAAATTTACAGGCTTTCTCTGTAAAAATAACAAAATAGTTTTATTAAAATGACAGTTTATCTCTGTAAATGTAACGGTATGAAACTGTTAAAAAAACAGACACTTCGTTAAAAAATTACAGATATTTTCTGTAAATTAAACGGTTTTCCACTGGCTCCAAAATTGACAGTTTTTTCCGTTAATTTGACAGATTTTCTTTTACAATGCATATTTAAACATAAAGCATGACACTTGCATCAGGTAAGATTATTCATGTTATTTATAATCGAATGATAGTAGATAATAATTGGGGGTTCTGCATCAGCGCAGTTCGCGCAGTCGACCTTCTGTGCTCTGTGAAGGTCACCGGAAGGGACAGGTGTGGACACCGGAAGTGGCAGGTGTGGATAACAGGCATGTTGAGACAGGAAGTGAACAGGAAGTGTAGATAGGAAGTTTAACCGGAAATGTGACAGGAAGTGAATGCGATAAGGGAGAGAGGGGGAGGGCTTATTTTTGTGGGGGGCTTAATTTTTTTTGTTGGTTTTAATCCTTCTAGTCGAGTGGAGTTGAGTTGTAGGAATCCTGCTATCAGAATGAATTTAGTTTGAAAGTAATATTAGCAAAATGTTCGATTTTTTTTTTTGTTTTTTTTTGTTTCACCTGAAATAAAAATTTTATTTGCTAACTAACACCTAATATAAAAATGGAAATCTTTCTGACTTTGTTTTACTTTATAAAAGTTTAACGTGAAATTTATTTTTAGACTGGAAACGCGACAGGAAATAAGATCGGAAACGGGATTAGACATGCTTTTTCCAAAAAGGGTTTTCAGGAAGCAGTAAACATGTTTTAGGAACATGTTTGGGAGCTTGTTGGAACAGGACAGGTGGTTTGTGAGACCGGAAGTAATTAAGATGAGAGAGATAAAGAAGGTGCATGATTAGACACATAGATTTTGTTCTTTGTAGAGGGTTAAATTATTTTTTAGTGTTTTGAATTTTATTTATTCTTAAACCGTTATAAATTATTTTTTTCTATCATTTTAATTTTTAGTGACACCAATTTTAGAAGTAATTGCTCATTAAAAGAATTATTTTTCAACGCTGGCACAGGCAGGAATTGAACCCACTATCTTATATGTGGTAAACCAATGTGTTTATCCACTGTGCTAGCGGGAACTTGTAATGCTATCTCTTTAAATGCAAGAGATGGGGACTTCAGACATGTATTGAGATATCTTTATCATAGTTTTAATGAACTGCAGGAAATTTTCTTTAGCTATTGAGTAATTCGAGAGTTTTGGTTTAATATGAATGCTATTACATCTATTTGTTTAATTTACAAACACATTTCTTTCACAACACTCTGTCAACACATCACTTCAATATTCGAAATAATAATTTAGAGGGAAAATTTTTACTTTCTATACGAAATTTTATTTATAGAGATTGACGAAGATAGTATACCTAATTCTTTCTTGTATTAACATTATATTCGAAATAGAGTTTTGTTACGAAAAATAACGTGTTTATACATTTTAAAAACGAAAGCAAAGTGATTTTAAAAAATGTAAATATAAGCTATACACCCACGCATTTTTGTTATTGAATTAAATTACAAGGCTTAATATTGTATTCAGCGTAATATTTTCTTATAAAAGCCGTTTCACAAACTTGTATACTAAAAGTAATGTGTCATTTTTAGGGGAAAAAATTAATTCAAGTCATTGAGACTAATCCTTTATGGGGGAAAAAATTTGTCATACGTCTTTGTGTTACATTATATCTTCCGTTTTTTAAGTTTACAAATTTGTGGACTAACTTAAATAATCGTTTTTAGGATACTTAAACAATATATATATATACTTTTTAATTATATAATTTTTTTAATTGACTTGTAATATAGCTTTTTTTTCTTTTTTTTTTCTTAAAAGGGTACTGTAGAATAACTTATGTCACAAATACTACATCCTTCTTTAGTTAAATATGTTTCACTTAAGACATGACAAAGTGTCTTAGAAACATTTCATTTTGGAGTTAAGTGATTAAACAAGAAAAATATTATTTATAAAAACACAACACATAAGACCAGTGATTGAGAGGTTCTGGTTTTAAAGCTACTAGACGTTTGGGTTTAAACTTCTCTCGCGCTCGTCGACCTAACCGTTCGGAGTTTTCTTCGAACCTTGTCAATACGAGTTAGGAGCCCTTAGAATGACCCCTAGAGTGACCTATATCCCTAACGCAGATAATCGGTTTTAACAAATAACCAACCATCCACAACACATAAGACATTTTAGATCATTTTAGATCATTCCATTTAGTTAATAAGTGATTTAACGTGCAAAATATTATTCATAAAACATACAATAAGAGAATTTTAAAGAATTTTTTCTTTCCAATGAACAATTTTTAGTGACTATTTAACTTATTAAAGAGAGCGGGTATTTTGTTTAGAGTTATACGATTAAAATAAATTTTCAATAGATTTGACTTTATACAACAAACATTTAAAAAAAAAAAAGGGGGAATGGAATCTAGTTTTTATAAAGTAACGTTTTTCAATTTTACAAATACTTCACACCTCGTCTTTTTCCCCCCCTCTTTTAGTAGACTTTACATACATAAGACATAAAAAGCGTTTTAGAATACATCATTTAGAAATTAAGTGGTTTGATAAATAAAATATTATTTATAAAAGCAATAGATACAAAAGTAATAAAGATTTTTACTTACAAATGTACGAACTTCTGATAGGTAAGACTTTCTAAATCATTGTGCAAGAATTAAGTGGTTATTGAACTTATAACATTATAGGATGAAATAATCATGTGACGTATTTTTAAATCAATAAAATGTCAATATTTTTAAACCAATAAAATGTCAATATTTTTAAACCAATAAAAAGTTCTATTACTATATAAATTTCAATAAAACGAGTTCATAACATTCTACTGTAACCTGGTATCGTTGTAATAGGTTGTATTTTTCGTTAAGTTAGTTTTCATTTAAGTTATTATGGAACGAGTTATGAATTCTTATGTTGGTGACGTAACCAACTTGGAGTGTCAACACTCATCACCAAAGTTAAATAATCAAGAGATGGATTCTACACTTTTATCCAAAGAAGGACTCGTTTCGAATTATGAAGTGAAACCCACCTCATCAGGACTAAAGAAACAGAAGTTACCCCATGTGTGTAAGACGTGTAACAAAGCATTTCCTCGAAAAGTTAACTTAATGTTTCACATGAAATGTCATTTAAAAGAAAAGTCTTTTCGTTGTGAGGTGTGTGCTGAAGTTTTTTCACAAAAGAGTGATTTACGTAATCATCAAAAGATTCACAAATCGCCCAAACAATACAAGTGTAGTGATTGCAACGAGATATTTTCAAGAATGGCTGACTTATTGAAACATAAGAAGACTCATAAGATTCGTAAACAACAGTCATGTACAAAGTGTAGCGAAATGTTTGATTGTGAATCAGATTTAGTACAACATTGTGATACTTTTCATAAAGTTTTACCTAATGTGAAGAAGTCACCTGATTTGTTATTTGAAAAAGTGAAACATTTTAAAAGACAACATGATGTGCGAAATATTTGTACTAAAACTATCATTGTGTCCAATGAGATGAATCAAAAAGACTTTCGTTCATTTTTTAACAGTGTTCGATCAGATGTTTTAAAAGAATTAAATTATCAATTGCAAATGAAAAAGTCAATAAAATGGTATGCAGCCGTTAAAGTGGATGTATATCGTGAATCACAGGATGGTGACTTAGAGAGAGCAACCCCCTTTTTCCTTTCCAAAAGTGAACTGGAATTAACAGAACAAAACATACATGTGCATGTTGAGA
Organism: Maratus michaelseni; assembly: GCA_963931845.1. Classification (NCBI taxonomy): domain Eukaryota; kingdom Metazoa; phylum Arthropoda; class Arachnida; order Araneae; family Salticidae; genus Maratus; species Maratus michaelseni. The sequence continues at coordinate 398,334,001 of OZ007590.1, read as the reverse complement.
ATGCCTTTCTAAAGTTGTACAACGGCTTTGAAGATTTTACTGAACGAGTGTTTAATTGGACATTACAAAAAAATTTGAAATTAGAATTGATTACAGCTCAATATGACAGGCTTATTTGATTTGTATTACTTTAAATGATTAATAAATAGTTTTAATATGAAAAAGCATAGTGGTTTTTTCTTATAGTTGATGTAAATTACTTTGAACAGTTTGACAATGCAACATAAACTACTGTTTAACATTTTGAATGTCTTAGACAAAATGGGAATGAATTTGTTGAAATTATGTAAAACATGATGAAATAAATGTGATGTATTTATTATATGTTACTTAAACTACAAGAGAAATGATTGGAAATGTGTTATTTTAAATCTATGATACTTTTAATCACTAACAAAGTAAGACGTGACGTTATGAATCATCGATGGGTTTTCCTTTGAATAGGTATTAATCTTACTTATTGATAAGAAAGTTGAATTTTTCTCTTCGTTTAAACAATGACACTGCATGTTTTGATAATTTTCTCTCAACAGTCAACATCAATGTTTTTAACCTAGTTAAGAAAATTTTTAACTTAAACCGTCACTGAGTTTATCCTAGATAAGTAAATTTTTATATTTAACCTACATATAAATTAAATGATTAACTATAACCATGACTGTTTTTAAAATCTAGATAAGTAGACGTTTTTATGAAACACATCCAGTGTTCTGCTGACTTTTATTGAGATTACATCAGTTAGTGAAGCAGATTAAATTGCATAAAAATATTTTATGAAATGAATATGCGATCCCACGAAGAAGTGTTTCCACCTTCAAAGCGTCCACGCTTAGAAAAAGCTATGGAAAAATCAAATACTTGTGAGAAGGAATTAAAAGACCCAAGATTAAAACTTTCTAAAATGGACAATGACTGTGTAACTATATCACGTGATATCTCCTCTACTAAGAACTTACCAGATGTGAAACCTGAGATCGCTATGAATTTTTCAAACTTTACCGGTGGTTACGATGCAACATCCTTCGAGAATCCACATCAAGAGTCAGTTTTTGCCCAGGACTATTTAAATACATTTTTCAAAGACATAAATTTTGAAAATTTAGATTGTTCTACCCCCTTAACCTCGTTAAAGGATGAACCCTTTCAAGAACCTACGAATAATATCTTACAGACTACTGTTAAACATGAGATGAACGAGATACAAGCAAACACCCTTTCACAAGCAAGTGGTGAAATACAAAGCATCACTACACCTACATTTGCCACTAAAAGTGACAAATTATACAATTCCAATGTGTTTCACAAAGAACTAAGTGACTGTTTCTACTTAACTTTGAAGTTAAAAAATAAACAATATTCTATACATATACGAGAATTTAAACGCAATGTATCTACTAATGAAGAAATCCCAACCAAAAACGGAGTTAATATGGATATTCATAGCTGGTATGAGTTTCAATATAAAATCCTTGCATTTAATTTAAGATACAAAAGTGCATCCTTTGTTTCTAATAACACGATTTTAGTGTTAAATCAAGATTCTATGATGCGAATTAAAAATTTGAAGAATTTTTCTCATGTTGACTTAAACGAACAACAAATGGAAAAATTAAAAGAAAGTACCTCACACTTAAATACTGTACTTTTACAACATATGTACACAAAACTATTACCCTTTCTCATTAAACAGAAATGTGTGGTGAGTAACAGATCCACAGAAAAAGAACCTGTGTTATGGTCTAAACTTAATACGTGTATCGAGAATAATATGGTAACAATACTTAACCAGTTGTATGAATGTACAGGATGTATTTTTCGACATGCAAGTCAAAGCCTTCACTCATGCTTCGCATTTAATAATAAGGAAAAATTTAATCAACTAGGTGAAGCTTTGTTAATGCTCATCGATTTCGATTATGTAATTTCAACGTTTTTGAATGGAGTTTATAGTGTTAGTGAACACTTTGTACATAAGCTTCATGAACAAACTGTTTATAATGAATTGTTTAAGACAAAATAAATGATTTGTTTTGTTAAAGATCTGTGTGTGTTTATTTCTACAAAGTGTCTCTGTGTGAATTTATTAGTTTTTTATCTAATCGAACTTTTAAGTGAAGAGATGTAATTTAACTTTTTTGTATATTCCAATTCAAAAATTTCAACAATTGCAAAAAAAGATTAAACTATTGAAAAAAAAAATATCCACGTTAGAAAAAAATAAGTTATGTTGAAAAGTTAAGAAAACAATGAAAAGTAAACAAAACTATAGTTTTTAAATTAAAATTTTTTAAAGTCTTCAAGTTAATCAAAATTAACTTTTTACTTTTAACTATTGAGAGACTATGATCTAACTGTTTATCCTCGCAACCAACTGGTGCATATCAACTATATACTCTATATCTGCATATGCGCAGAAAAACATAGACATTTACACTAACGACTTTAAAATTCGACTTTAAATTCGTTAAATTTGTTCGACTTTAAATTCTTTGCCAACTTTTAAGTTTAATTACTATACACAACTCGATTACCTTTCCCACAAAACACCTTTCAGAAACAAAACAGAAATTAACACTTACCGAAAAACACGTCAACTTCTTGTGCTTGCTTTCACTCAAGTAACGTTTCTCCCTTATCTTTGCTAGGGGGCGCTGCAATCGCCGCTAGAGGCGTTAGTAGTCTTCCGGTGTGTGATAAGAATAAACTTTAAATCCAGCTTACACTCGCTCAGTCATTCTTGCTTCTCTCTACCTTGCTAACAACCGTTTGCTGCTGGCTCATTGTTTGGTTGTTTAAACTTGTTGAATGACGTCATCATGTGTTTGTCTAAACTTGTCCAGTCTTGTTTTTATGCAGTACGTCTATTTAGATGAGTCATCACTCGCTTATCTTGGTTGACTTGTCCAAACTTGTTTTTGTTTGACACGTCTATTTGGGTGAGTCATCGTTCGCTTATCTTGCTTTACTTGTTTGAACTTGTCTAGTATACACCACCTCATGTCTTTTGTCATAGCTTGAATATACTTTACACCAATCACTTAAATATAAAAGTCTTGTCACAACTTACTTAAACTTTGATAAAATTATTAATTATTTATAAATTTCATCAAATTCTTATTTTTCTGATACATTTACTATGTAATTTTCGTTCAAAAATATGGTAAAGCCCGATTTTAAATCGAAGTCTAAGATAAATTCCCCAAATTTGTAACATTTTAACACTAATAATAAATATTGTAAGCACCCAGTACATACAAGTTTTGTAAAAATAATATTACTTATAGCTAACTCGTTATGTCCCATGATACAAAATTTCAATATAGCTAAAATCAGTGTTAAACGAAAATCTAATCACGTGTCTTTATATATTATTTTGAAATGCAAAGCATTATATCTAAACGAATGATATAAGGAGTAGTTAGAATAGTTCTTATATTGTTGTTAGTAAAAAATTTATACACATTATCTTACAAGGTTGCAATATTCAACACACGGTTCACCATATTTAAAAACGATTCACCATGATTTAAAAACTTAGTAACATATTTTAAATTTATAAATTTAAATTAAAAATACTTAAGTATTTATAATTGTTTATTTATAAAAATATGTTTTAATTTAAATTTATAAATTTAAAATATGTTACTAAGTTTTTAAATCATGGTGAATCGTTTTTAAATATGGTGAACCGTGTGTTGAATATTGCAACCTTGTAAGATAATGTGTATAAATTTTTTACTAACAACAATATAAGAACTATTCTAACTACTCCTTATATCATTCGTTTAGATATAATGCTTTGCATTTCAAAATAATATATAAAGACACGTGATTAGATTTTCGTTTAACACTGATTTTAGCTATATTGAAATTTTGTATCATGGGACATAACGAGTTAGCTATAAGTAATATTATTTTTACAAAACTTGTATGTACTGGGTGCTTACAATATTTATTATTAGTGTTAAAATGTTACAAATTTGGGGAATTTATCTTAGACTTCGATTTAAAATCGGGCTTTACCATATTTTTGAACGAAAATTACATAGTAAATGTATCAGAAAAATAAGAATTTGATGAAATTTATAAATAATTAATAATTTTATCAAAGTTTAAGTAAGTTGTGACAAGACTTTTATATTTAAGTGATTGGTGTAAAGTATATTCAAGCTATGACAAAAGACATGAGGTGGTGTATACTAGACAAGTTCAAACAAGTAAAGCAAGATAAGCGAACGATGACTCACCCAAATAGACGTGTCAAACAAAAACAAGTTTGGACAAGTCAACCAAGATAAGCGAGTGATGACTCATCTAAATAGACGTACTGCATAAAAACAAGACTGGACAAGTTTAGACAAACACATGATGACGTCATTCAACAAGTTTAAACAACTAAATAATGAGCCAGCAGCAAACGGTTGTTAGCAAGGTAGAGAGAAGCAAGAATGACTGAGCGAGTGTAAGCTGGATTTAAAGTTTATTCTTATCACACACCGGAAGACTACTAACGCCTCTAGCGGCGATTGCAGCGCCCCCTAGCAAAGATAAGGGAGAAACGTTACTTGAGTGAAAGCAAGCACAAGAAGTTGACGTGTTTTTCGGTAAGTGTTAATTTCTGTTTTGTTTCTGAAAGGTGTTTTGTGGGAAAGGTAATCGAGTTGTGTATAGTAATTAAACTTAAAAGTTGGCAAAGAATTTAAAGTCGAACAAATTTAACGAATTTAAAGTCGAATTTTAAAGTCGTTAGTGTAAATGTCTATGTTTTTCTGCGCATATGCAGATATAGAGTATATAGTTGATATGCACCAGTTGGTTGCGAGGATAAACAGTTAGATCATAGTCTCTCAATAGTTAAAAGTAAAAAGTTAATTTTGATTAACTTGAAGACTTTAAAAAATTTTAATTTAAAAACTATATTTTTGTTTACTTTTCATTGTTTTCTTAACTTTTCAACATAACTTATTTTTTTCTAACGTGGATATTTTTTTTTTCAATAGTTTAATCTTTTTTTGCAATTGTTGAAATTTTTGAATTGGAATATACAAAAAAGTTAAATTACATCTCTTCACTTAAAAGTTCGATTAGATAAAAAACTAATAAATTCACACAGAGACACTTTGTAGAAATAAACACACACAGATCTTTAACAAAACAAATCATTTATTTTGTCTTAAACAATTCATTATAAACAGTTTGTTCATGAAGCTTATGTACAAAGTGTTCACTAACACTATAAACTCCATTCAAAAACGTTGAAATTACATAATCGAAATCGATGAGCATTAACAAAGCTTCACCTAGTTGATTAAATTTTTCCTTATTATTAAATGCGAAGCATGAGTGAAGGCTTTGACTTGCATGTCGAAAAATACATCCTGTACATTCATACAACTGGTTAAGTATTGTTACCATATTATTCTCGATACACGTATTAAGTTTAGACCATAACACAGGTTCTTTTTCTGTGGATCTGTTACTCACCACACATTTCTGTTTAATGAGAAAGGGTAATAGTTTTGTGTACATATGTTGTAAAAGTACAGTATTTAAGTGTGAGGTACTTTCTTTTAATTTTTCCATTTGTTGTTCGTTTAAGTCAACATGAGAAAAATTCTTCAAATTTTTAATTCGCATCATAGAATCTTGATTTAACACTAAAATCGTGTTATTAGAAACAAAGGATGCACTTTTGTATCTTAAATTAAATGCAAGGATTTTATATTGAAACTCATACCAGCTATGAATATCCATATTAACTCCGTTTTTGGTTGGGATTTCTTCATTAGTAGATACATTGCGTTTAAATTCTCGTATATGTATAGAATATTGTTTATTTTTTAACTTCAAAGTTAAGTAGAAACAGTCACTTAGTTCTTTGTGAAACACATTGGAATTGTATAATTTGTCACTTTTAGTGGCAAATGTAGGTGTAGTGATGCTTTGTATTTCACCACTTGCTTGTGAAAGGGTGTTTGCTTGTATCTCGTTCATCTCATGTTTAACAGTAGTCTGTAAGATATTATTCGTAGGTTCTTGAAAGGGTTCATCCTTTAACGAGGTTAAGGGGGTAGAACAATCTAAATTTTCAAAATTTATGTCTTTGAAAAATGTATTTAAATAGTCCTGGGCAAAAACTGACTCTTGATGTGGATTCTCGAAGGATGTTGCATCGTAACCACCGGTAAAGTTTGAAAAATTCATAGCGATCTCAGGTTTCACATCTGGTAAGTTCTTAGTAGAGGAGATATCACGTGATATAGTTACACAGTCATTGTCCATTTTAGAAAGTTTTAATCTTGGGTCTTTTAATTCCTTCTCACAAGTATTTGATTTTTCCATAGCTTTTTCTAAGCGTGGACGCTTTGAAGGTGGAAACACTTCTTCGTGGGATCGCATATTCATTTCATAAAATATTTTTATGCAATTTAATCTGCTTCACTAACTGATGTAATCTCGATAAAAGTCAGCAGAACACTGGATGTGTTTCATAAAAACGTCTACTTATCTAGATTTTAAAAACAGTCATGGTTATAGTTAATCATTTAATTTATATGTAGGTTAAATATAAAAATTTACTGATCTAGGATAAACTCAGTGACGGTTTAAGTTAAAAATTTTCTTAACTAGGTTAAAAACATTGATGTTGACTGTTGAGAGAAAATTATCAAAACATGCAGTGTCATTGTTTAAACGAAGAGAAAAATTCAACTTTCTTATCAATAAGTAAGATTAATACCTATTCAAAGGAAAACCCATCGATGATTCATAACGTCACGTCTTACTTTGTTAGTGATTAAAAGTATCATAGATTTAAAATAACACATTTCCAATCATTTCTCTTGTAGTTTAAGTAACATATAATAAATACATCACATTTATTTCATCATGTTTTACATAATTTCAACAAATTCATTCCCATTTTGTCTAAGACATTCAAAATGTTAAACAGTAGTTTATGTTGCATTGTCAAACTGTTCAAAGTAATTTACATCAACTATAAGAAAAAACCACTATGCTTTTTCATATTAAAACTATTTATTAATCATTTAAAGTAATACAAATCAAATAAGCCTGTCATATTGAGCTGTAATCAATTCTAATTTCAAATTTTTTTGTAATGTCCAATTAAACACTCGTTCAGTAAAATCTTCAAAGCCGTTGTACAACTTTAGAAAGGCATTCTCAACATGCACATGTATGTTTTGTTCTGTTAATTCCAGTTCACTTTTGGAAAGGAAAAAGGGGGTTGCTCTCTCTAAGTCACCATCCTGTGATTCACGATATACATCCACTTTAACGGCTGCATACCATTTTATTGACTTTTTCATTTGCAATTGATAATTTAATTCTTTTAAAACATCTGATCGAACACTGTTAAAAAATGAACGAAAGTCTTTTTGATTCATCTCATTGGACACAATGATAGTTTTAGTACAAATATTTCGCACATCATGTTGTCTTTTAAAATGTTTCACTTTTTCAAATAACAAATCAGGTGACTTCTTCACATTAGGTAAAACTTTATGAAAAGTATCACAATGTTGTACTAAATCTGATTCACAATCAAACATTTCGCTACACTTTGTACATGACTGTTGTTTACGAATCTTATGAGTCTTCTTATGTTTCAATAAGTCAGCCATTCTTGAAAATATCTCGTTGCAATCACTACACTTGTATTGTTTGGGCGATTTGTGAATCTTTTGATGATTACGTAAATCACTCTTTTGTGAAAAAACTTCAGCACACACCTCACAACGAAAAGACTTTTCTTTTAAATGACATTTCATGTGAAACATTAAGTTAACTTTTCGAGGAAATGCTTTGTTACACGTCTTACACACATGGGGTAACTTCTGTTTCTTTAGTCCTGATGAGGTGGGTTTCACTTCATAATTCGAAACGAGTCCTTCTTTGGATAAAAGTGTAGAATCCATCTCTTGATTATTTAACTTTGGTGATGAGTGTTGACACTCCAAGTTGGTTACGTCACCAACATAAGAATTCATAACTCGTTCCATAATAACTTAAATGAAAACTAACTTAACGAAAAATACAACCTATTACAACGATACCAGGTTACAGTAGAATGTTATGAACTCGTTTTATTGAAATTTATATAGTAATAGAACTTTTTATTGGTTTAAAAATATTGACATTTTATTGGTTTAAAAATATTGACATTTTATTGATTTAAAAATACGTCACATGATTATTTCATCCTATAATGTTATAAGTTCAATAACCACTTAATTCTTGCACAATGATTTAGAAAGTCTTACCTATCAGAAGTTCGTACATTTGTAAGTAAAAATCTTTATTACTTTTGTATCTATTGCTTTTATAAATAATATTTTATTTATCAAACCACTTAATTTCTAAATGATGTATTCTAAAACGCTTTTTATGTCTTATGTATGTAAAGTCTACTAAAAGAGGGGGGGAAAAAGACGAGGTGTGAAGTATTTGTAAAATTGAAAAACGTTACTTTATAAAAACTAGATTCCATTCCCCCTTTTTTTTTTTAAATGTTTGTTGTATAAAGTCAAATCTATTGAAAATTTATTTTAATCGTATAACTCTAAACAAAATACCCGCTCTCTTTAATAAGTTAAATAGTCACTAAAAATTGTTCATTGGAAAGAAAAAATTCTTTAAAATTCTCTTATTGTATGTTTTATGAATAATATTTTGCACGTTAAATCACTTATTAACTAAATGGAATGATCTAAAATGATCTAAAATGTCTTATGTGTTGTGGATGGTTGGTTATTTGTTAAAACCGATTATCTGCGTTAGGGATATAGGTCACTCTAGGGGTCATTCTAAGGGCTCCTAACTCGTATTGACAAGGTTCGAAGAAAACTCCGAACGGTTAGGTCGACGAGCGCGAGAGAAGTTTAAACCCAAACGTCTAGTAGCTTTAAAACCAGAACCTCTCAATCACTGGTCTTATGTGTTGTGTTTTTATAAATAATATTTTTCTTGTTTAATCACTTAACTCCAAAATGAAATGTTTCTAAGACACTTTGTCATGTCTTAAGTGAAACATATTTAACTAAAGAAGGATGTAGTATTTGTGACATAAGTTATTCTACAGTACCCTTTTAAGAAAAAAAAAAGAAAAAAAAGCTATATTACAAGTCAATTAAAAAAATTATATAATTAAAAAGTATATATATATATTGTTTAAGTATCCTAAAAACGATTATTTAAGTTAGTCCACAAATTTGTAAACTTAAAAAACGGAAGATATAATGTAACACAAAGAAGTATGACAAATTTTTTCCCCCATAAAGGATTAGTCTCAATGACTTGAATTAATTTTTTCCCCTAAAAATGACACATTACTTTTAGTATACAAGTTTGTGAAACGGCTTTTATAAGAAAATATTACGCTGAATACAATATTAAGCCTTGTAATTTAATTCAATAACAAAAATGCGTGGGTGTATAGCTTATATTTACATTTTTTAAAATCACTTTGCTTTCGTTTTTAAAATGTATAAACACGTTATTTTTCGTAACAAAACTCTATTTCGAATATAATGTTAATACAAGAAAGAATTAGGTATACTATCTTCGTCAATCTCTATAAATAAAATTTCGTATAGAAAGTAAAAATTTTCCCTCTAAATTATTATTTCGAATATTGAAGTGATGTGTTGACAGAGTGTTGTGAAAGAAATGTGTTTGTAAATTAAACAAATAGATGTAATAGCATTCATATTAAACCAAAACTCTCGAATTACTCAATAGCTAAAGAAAATTTCCTGCAGTTCATTAAAACTATGATAAAGATATCTCAATACATGTCTGAAGTCCCCATCTCTTGCATTTAAAGAGATAGCATTACAAGTTCCCGCTAGCACAGTGGATAAACACATTGGTTTACCACATATAAGATAGTGGGTTCAATTCCTGCCTGTGCCAGCGTTGAAAAATAATTCTTTTAATGAGCAATTACTTCTAAAATTGGTGTCACTAAAAATTAAAATGATAGAAAAAAATAATTTATAACGGTTTAAGAATAAATAAAATTCAAAACACTAAAAAATAATTTAACCCTCTACAAAGAACAAAATCTATGTGTCTAATCATGCACCTTCTTTATCTCTCTCATCTTAATTACTTCCGGTCTCACAAACCACCTGTCCTGTTCCAACAAGCTCCCAAACATGTTCCTAAAACATGTTTACTGCTTCCTGAAAACCCTTTTTGGAAAAAGCATGTCTAATCCCGTTTCCGATCTTATTTCCTGTCGCGTTTCCAGTCTAAAAATAAATTTCACGTTAAACTTTTATAAAGTAAAACAAAGTCAGAAAGATTTCCATTTTTATATTAGGTGTTAGTTAGCAAATAAAATTTTTATTTCAGGTGAAACAAAAAAAAAAAAAAAAAAAAAAAAATCGAACATTTTGCTAATATTACTTTCAAACTAAATTCATTCTGATAGCAGGATTCCTACAACTCAACTCCACTCGACTAGAAGGATTAAAACCAACAAAAAAAATTAAGCCCCCCACAAAAATAAGCCCTCCCCCTCTCTCCCTTATCGCATTCACTTCCTGTCACATTTCCGGTTAAACTTCCTATCTACACTTCCTGTTCACTTCCTGTCTCAACATGCCTGTTATCCACACCTGCCACTTCCGGTGTCCACACCTGTCCCTTCCGGTGACCTTCACAGAGCACAGAAGGTCGACTGCGCGAACTGCGCTGATGCAGAACCCCCAATTATTATCTACTAATGATTTTACTAATTTTTTGATAAATGAATTACAGCTTGAGTTTTAAGGGATTGCGGTCTCGCTGTCGCATCCATAAAATTTGGTTCAAATCGCCAACTTGGGCAGTACTTTCTGAAATATCTGCTTTTACACAAAAATGGTTAAATTACGCATTTTCTGTATAAGAACATTTTCCGATTTCACGAGTCTCACTGTAAAAAAAATCCAAGTAAAATTACGGACAAAGGCCGGCAGCAGAGATTCCAGACAACGTCCGTAAAAAAAATATATATATAGACCATAAATCAAAAATCACCCGTAATTTTACATTGCAACAAATGCATAACCAACCCGTAAAAAAAGTAGTATTGCCCGTAAAATTACACAAATTGAAAAAAGGGGTATTGTCCGTAAAATTATACAAATTCTGTCCATGAAAAAAGGGGATTGTTCGTAAAATAATACAAAGTCTGCCCATGAAAAAAAGGGGATTGTCCGTAAAATAATACAAATTCTGCCCATGAAAAAAGGGAGATTGTCCGTAAAATAATACAAATTCTGCCCATGAAAAAAGTGGGATTGCCTGTAAAATTACCCCATTCTATTTTGAATTCGGGGTAAAAAAAAAAAAAAAAAAAAAAAAGGCACAAATCATAAAATTATGTCTTTTAAAATCTTTAATGGGAATTTCCAAGATGCACCTTCTGAAAATCCATAGTAGATTTAACTGGTAACATGGACAATTCACAACACTAATAAAAGCCAAAATTTTTCACAGGAGTATTTATATGTTTTCTTAATACTTGAATGTAACATTCATAACTTATGTATAACATTAAACTCGCATATTCAAAACCTAATTTTCCAAGGTTTTAAGGTACACTTAGCTGGCAATTTGTAGTGTTTTTTTTTTTTTTTTTTTTTTTTTTTTTTTTTTAAATACAGATTTAATTTCATTAAAGGAAAGAATTCTCATCCATTTCCTATAATAAACTTAGTATTTTTATTGAATTAAAAGTTTCCCTTTTTTTGTGTTGTTGCATTAATAACTTACGAACAAAAATGAACTCAGAAAATAGCTTAGTTTGGATGCGAGAACAGCCTTTATCCGTGGTATGTCCACAAAAACCATCTTTTTATATTATTATTATTATCACTAACCTCTTTACACAAAAAGAGAATAATAGCTACTTGTCTACTATAACAAAATCATAAAAATAAAATAAAATAAAATAAAATAAAGAAAACTTAACAACTCATAAAAGTCAGTGCTGTTTGTAACACGAAACAACCCATTGGTTAAAACCAGTTTGGATATATGTTTGAAGGATGAAGAAACGGATTTTTGTAGTCGTTAGAGGATAAACTGTCTGATAAAGACGGAAAAGTAATAGCCTTCGGAAGTCTGATTTATTGCTATTAACATTCCGCAAGATACCAAGTTTATAAATTTAAATTGAAATGATGATAACATAACATGCTATTCTGCTGTAGATGATAAATGGATTAATGATAATAATTACTTTTTCTATGTATTTGTTTCACTTACACCTTTCCCTAATATAGCTAATTCCGAAACCGTTATAAGTCATAAAATTTCAAAAAAGTAGAAAATAGTGCATTTCATTAGGTAATATCTCACTGAAAAAAAAAAAAAAAAAAACTGTTGATTTTACAGGAAAAAAGAACTGTCAGCCAGAACACCAGTAAAAAAACTGCTTGTTTTACTGAAGAAATCTGTATTTATTATGAACTTTCTGTTATTCTAGCAGATTTTGACCTAAATTCGTAATAAATACAGATTATTTCCGCAAAAAATACAGTTTTTTTTTTACTGGCGTCTAAGAAGAAAAAATTGCTTTATCGAATGAATTACATTTATCTTATTCATATAACGTTATCAAAAATGTTATCAGGGGAAATGAGCTGTGACATTAGGAACGATTTTAAACGTTTTCTCGAATATTAAAAGAAATACTTGACGAATTCGTCTGGAAGATAAGGAATATAAAAATCATGTTTGACGACATTACATTTGCCCGGGAAGAATTCAGGCGGCTCGTAAAAAAAAATATCCAGGCATGACAAATGACATGATTTGTCATCGAACATATTTGTCAGTTTTCGGTAAATGAATTTTATCTTGAGTTATAAGCGATTGTTGTTTTATGATGTCAGTTTCGTTACCTCTCCCGCGCTTTCGCATCTAAACGCCCCCCCCCCCTTCCCGAAAAAGAACTAACTTGCGTCATCGCTTGCAAAAAAAACTTCCTCAGAGCATATAAGTAAAACTCGCGGGGGTGGGGGGGAGATCGCAATGCCTTTTACAAAAAACTTGCAAAGTGGGCCCATTTCGACAGCATTTTAAAAATATCTTCTGCCTTTACCGAAAAATGGAAAAACAGTTCGATGACATAATTTCTCAATTTCAACCGTTTTCAAACAAAAATAAATTAAAAAAAAAGTGCCAGAGTTGTGCCAATTTGAATTTGACCAAGAACAAATTGAATAAAAAATAATATTTACGATCACCCTGTAAAATAAAATACTCAAAATAACCTGTAGCTGTTAATACATGTGTGAAACTTGTAAAACATTCTGTTTATTTGTGTAATAATAGCTAGTACATTCATCAAGATATAAAGATTTCTTTTAAAAATTCCAGAAAATTCCAGCATGTTCTTTTGTTTACCAGCATGCATAGGGTTTTCAACCAAAAACGCAACTTTTAGGATATACTTGGCAGAGTGCAGTTAATTATGCAAAAAACTTCAATCGGATAATATTAAGTCTATTAAAAAAGTGTATTACTTTCTTAAATGCAAAAAATAGGATACAGAAATTCTTATTGCCACCAAAATACTTATCGGAAAATGTTGAAGATTAGTACAAAAACCTTAGTAACTTTCTATAGGAAAGGTCCCATACTTTAGAAATCATACTATCACGTTTCGAAACGTTACACACCAATTCAGAAACTTTCGTAACATATTCAAAGTGATATCCGAAATACACAAGCAGAAACATTTCCAAAATAAACGCAAACTTTTCCGATACATACACGAGCTTTTTCAAAATATGCGCAAATATTTCCGAAATATATTAACAGAAAAGTTTCCGAAATATCACAGAAACATTTCTGAATATCTTCACAAATATACAGAAACATTTCCGAATACTTTTCCGAAATATAATACAGAAACATAACCGGACATTTCAGCCACATTATTTAGACTCAACCTGCGGCTCGCAGGCCGCATGTGGCCGGGAAGCCTTTTACGTGCGGCCCGAGACACGTAATCATTAATCCATATTTATGAAATTAATTGAGATATGCATAAAGGGTATTTAAGACCAATGTTGATTTATATATTTTCATGGGAAGACAAAATCTGTCCTGTTATTTCGAATTAATTTAAAATTATGGGAAACATCAAATGTTCTTTTTACGTGTGATCTTATTTGTGCTACTGTGAGGATTACATTTCTTAATCTTCATTACCGATATAAACACCGATAAAATTACCGATATAAACATCGATAAAATTACCGATATAAACACCGATAAAATTACCGATATAAACGCCTATAAAATTACCGATTTAAACACTATACCGAATTAATTGAATTTGCACTCTTTTTTTTTTTTCTACATATAAAAAGGTCAATAAAATGTTTTGCATTGATCAAAAGACTGATTTATTAAAAAAAAAAAAAAAATTCTTTAGAATTGGAAATTTGGCATTGATACGTTTTATACTTTTTATTGTTTATTGTGGTTGAATATCTGTCGCGAGAAAAAATTGCGACAGAAACATTTCACACTCCCATTTGCAAACAACAATCTTCGCGGCATATTTCTACAACATTTGCAATAGAAATTTACCCACGAAGTATTTGTTTGGAAGTAGTGGTGTTAAATTTTTTGGTAACAATTCTTCCGCGACAAACGTCCGTGATAATATTAACTTTGTTACAATGCTTTCACTGTAAAAAAAAATTCGGAAAAGTTTCCGGTAGGAATAGGATTTCCAGTTGCCCGTATAGTACAGGAAACTTTTCCGAAACAACACGGAAAAAAAAACGGAAAAAAACGAAAGTTTTTTCTTTCCGTCAGGAAACTTTTCCCGTTTGATTCAGAAACTAATCTTTAGACACAGAATAAATTCCTGGGTCTTACGGAAATCTTTCCATTCACATAAAGAAACGTTTTGGAAGAATGGAAGAATAGATAGAAAGTATTCCGTTTAAAAAAGGAAAACTTTCCATTCACATAAAGAAACGTTTTGGAAGAATGGAAGAATAGATAGAAAGTATTCCGTTTTAAAAAGGAAACTTTTCCGAATCAGTCAGTAAACTAATCTTGAAAAAATTAAAAATTCCTGTGTAGAATAGAAACTTTTTCTTTGCTTTACGGAATTTTTTTTCATTATGATCGGAAAATTTTCTGTATTGTAAAGAAACTTTTGTTTTGAAGAGTAGGAACATTAACGGATGAAAATATTGCTTTTGGACACTGTTTTGATTTCCTTTTATCTCAATTAAATATTATTAAGAACTTTTTTGAATACATACACACATTTTAAGTATTTGTTATCATAAAATGCATTACATGTAATGCATTTTATGATAACAAAATGCATTTTATGATACGAAATGTGTGTATGTATTCAAAAAAGTTCTTAGTAATATTTAATTGAGATAAAAGGAAATCAAAACAGTGTCCAAAAGCAATATTTTCATCTGTTATTGGTCCTACTCTTTATAACAAAAGTTTCTTTACAATACAGAATCAGCTTGAAATGTTATTTATTTGTTACAAGTATACTGATGCGCTCATGGGTATAATATAACTAAATATTCAGATGATGCTAAACCAGTGTTGAATTCAGAGACTTTTCTGCGGCTCCGGCGGGGAGGGGGGAGGAATTATATATTTCCTTTTTGGAAATTGCACTTTTTAACCATTAAAAGCATAATATCTCAAATCTTCTGGGGGGGGGGGGATTTCAATGTTCCAGGGGGTGGTCCCAGCGGACCACCCCCTGAATTCAATACTGTGCCAAACAACTGTTCAATATTACTAAAAAAAAGGGACAAGCCTGTATCCTCAAAAAGCTCAAATTTATTCCACTGGGTGTAGCACAAGTATGAAACATGTTCTATGCATATGAGGTGTATGCAACTACTTTGAAGTTTATTGTTGCTGGAAAGAATTTCTATAGCTATATTTCTAAAACAAAGGACATACAAAACCTATCTTTTTAAATCATAATATTGCCCCACCCCTCCTTAAAAAACAGAAATAGCCATATTTGACTGAAAATTATCTTCTTCCAATAATAGGTTTAAAAAAAATAAGCTTAGGGGGTCGTCATCATTCTTAAATTGTACCAAACTCCAACTTTTCAATACATACACCTAATTTTGACGTTATACATTTTTTTCTGTAAATTTCTCCCAAGGATACGAAACAAGAAATCACTTGGTCAAGTGGTTTAAGAAATATGAAGGTTTAAAATTTGGAAGTCTTAATGTGAAATTAATTTGCAATTGATGAAAAACAAATTGCAATGCGGGTAGCTTTTTAAGCGTAATTCAAAAACTACTTGACATAATAATTTTGGATTCGCTTATTTGAAGATTTTCAAAATCTATTTGTTAAAATTGTATAGATGATGTTTAGTTCTCTCTTATAAAAAAAAAAAAAAAATGTATTTTTAAATTCATTTCAAAAAAGAAAAAAAATAACCTATGAATTTTTAATAGAGGGGGATTTCTGGAGGCTTCAAATATGCAAATCCAAAATCACAGATAGTTGGTAAGTAGTTTTTGAGTTATGCTTAAAACATAGAATTATATGAGACTTATTTCTCAATTTATCAATGTATTTATCAATGCTGTAACTATTTGAGTTTTCACGATAGTTCACTGGTCTTTTTATATGAGTTGCCCTATAGTATTGCTATCAAATTATAACAAAAATGTTTGCTGTAGTTTGCGCATGCGCAGTTAAAATTAATTTCATAAAAATACCTATATCTCATCAAATATTCAATATATTAATATTTTAATCACAGTATACTATTTCTATGATTCTTTGTCAAGTTTTTGGAAAGTGGTGTTAAATTTGGCTGAAAACTCTGCATGTTATAAAAAAAACTTTTGAATTTTTCACAGAAACGTTAATATATTCACGAATATACATGCTATACTTACAAAAAATGCACACAAATGTTGAACAGAACCTACATAGTCATTTACTACAGTGACAGACCATTTTTAGCATTTTTCGTTACTTGGGTGATCGAAAATATTATTTTATTATTAAAGTTATTATCCCCCCCCCCCCCCATAGTTGTCCTCGCGATAAAATATTCACTGAAAAACATCAAGTCAAACATGTTCTTTACATCCTCAAAACTTAAGGGCATTCCGGGCATTTACTCACGAGTTTCAGTAAGATAATTGACGAAACGTCTGAAATCGGTCACTGCACCTTAATTTCTGGACACCAGTGTAATATTAATAAAGTAAATCTAAAAACTTTTGAAGCCATGTAACTTATAAGAATATATATACAGAATTCAGCTAATCCTAATAAATAGCTTGGTGATAAACAAATTTTAGAAGTCATGCATATTTGAAAATGTACAAGACTTTGAACTTGAAGCTCAACTGAAAATTATATAACAAAAAGCCTTGCTAAATGAAAATCCTTTTTAAAAACAGGGTTCGTGATTTTACTTATTTATTTAATTAAAAAAACATATATGTTTTTAATTATTTAAATCAGCTATTTTTTTAATTCAAAATACAATTTTAAAATTATACATTTTACAGTAAAATAAACTTTACTAAATAATTAAAATTAACAATTAGAAGTGTCCATTTAAATATATTTGAAATTAAAAAAATATATAGAAACTCATTCACTTGGTTAAATTAAAATATTTTAATCATATAATTAGTTAAAAATATACAGTTTAAAAAAATGGAGCTACAGAAAAAGATTTAATTTAGAAATGTGAATTCTCTTTTACTTTTGAAAACATGAAATAAATAAAACAAATTGTCTTGTGTCATCACTTATTTACAAAAACTGCAATTTAACAGATATCCTATATATTCTGTATAAAATACATATACCACCTTGAATTACCCCTTTGATAAAATAAAAAGCATATGCACTCTGCATTACTAAAAGCTAAAGCTTTTTGTTCTGACCAAATTTCTTTATTCATTTAATGAATTTAGAGCATATATTAAACACACTTAAGATGGTTATGATTATCTTTTATAAATTTCAAAGGATATGAAAAAAATATTATTTGTTATTAAAATGTTTGAAAAGAAACACCAATTTTCCAGCTTTATGAGTTCCTAAGCGATTACAGAGTTTACAGTGAATTAAAGTTTGATTTATTTGAATTTAAAATAAAAATAATTAAATCAGGCCTTTTTTTAAGATTTTAAAACTTTAGTTGTTTATGAGTTTACATTTGCAAGTAATTGAAATTGTATGAAAAAAATATATATAACATTTCAAAGTATATTACTTACCATGCAATCTTTATTTTCCGAATCTTTCCATAAATAAATTACGTTGGAATATTGAACCATTTGTTATTTACATGTGCACAATGAAGTCATGAGATATCTATATAAATATCAATAAATATACTGTTGACTGACCTATATTCATTTTACTATATTTATGAAGTCTAGTTGCCTATAAAAATTTATGTATATTTAAAGTCAAAATTTTATCATCATTAATGACAAAGAAAGAAATGTTTGTGAGTCTTTTATTCTTCAATGGCAGATCACTTAATAGAAGAATATTAAAAATTACAAATAATTCAGGAAAAATATATAAAAAATAAGTGTATATTTAATAAAAAATCTGACTTCGCAAATGTGGTATGTGCTGTTTTTTTTTTAACTTAAACTTAGTAAAATAAATCAATCGCATTTAATCTGCACAAACATTAAATTGCACATACTAACAAAATACTATTTAAAAATATATATATAAGTTACTCGATTTTTTTTTTCTGGCTAACTACAAAAGACAGAAAAAATAAAACAAGCATTTATACTGAAAAATAACATTTATTTGCAACAAAACTATAAATCAAAATGTTATAATGAATAAAAATTACAGCAATACTGATATTACTTCCATTGACAGTTCTTGCCTTCGAATAGCTGCACTTAGTAAAAAAGTAGGCCTAGATTCTTTAATTTCTTCCAGGCCTTAATTGATTACACAATATGATGCTACCAAAACAAAATTGTCCTAGGACATTTCTCCGAAAAAACTGTCAAACCATCAATATTATTCGAGAACAGCATGATTTCCTTTCTTACATCATCATTCGCTATTAAGCAAGGATGATATGCTCTAGCAGGAATGCGACACTGATCACTGCAGTATTATCCTGCAATAATAACAATAATAATATTAATATATTTTTATTTTACTAATTTCTAGTGATCATGTATATTTAATGGGACAAAAACAGCACAACAGCAATGAATGATTAAGAGGACTCTTCGTCTTCAGCGATAAGTATTTTTAAGAGCATAAAATTTGAAAATTTTCCTTTCAGTAAAAATTTCAAATTTCATAAGTTTTTAAAATACTTAAAAATTAAGGAAAATTATTAAAATGTACAATTTAAAAATGTTAATTTAAAGATGCACATTGGACATCTGCTTCCTGCTGGTGAAAGCTATATTTTGATAATTGTATAAGGGAATTTACTACCTCTTTAAAATTTACATAGGTTACCATGGGATTTCACGATCAGCATTAAATGAAAAAAAAAGCGTGCCACAGTAATATAATAGAACTAGTGGGTAAGTGTGATCGAACATCGCTCAAAGGGTTTCGTTTAATATTCCTTTCAAAACACTTTGTCCTTTCTTTAATAAATCCAAATAAATTTCATTTAGCATCAACAACAAAAAAAACTCATGTTTTTTATAAAGTAAAAATTTACCGGTTCTGCATGAAAACCCATTTCTTATTAGGGGATGGAGAATAGGTGGGAGGAGGGGTTCCCTCTCTTTATACTTCACCAATTAAACTTCAAAACTGATCAGGGAAGCACCTTATCAAACTGAACCTATATACAAAATTTGAAGCAAATCGGATAATTCTGTATGAAAAACCCATTTATCTAAATTAAGGAGGGGAGATTAGCCTCCCGATCCCCCCTTTATACTTTACCATTGAACCCCCAAAACTAATCAAGGAAGCGCCTTATAACAATGAACCTATATACAAAATGTGAAGCAAATTGGATAATTCTGCATGAAAAACATATTTATCTAAATTAAGGGAGGGATTGGACCTTGTTCCCCCTTTCTATACTTAACCAATGAACCCCCAAAACTAAACAGAGAAGCAACTTGTCACATTGAACCTATTTACAAAATTTGAAGCAAATCGGATAATTCTGCGTGAAATACCCATTTATCTAATTTAAGGAGGGGGATTTGCCTCCCTTCCCTACCCTTTATACTTAACCAATGAACCCCCAAAACTGATCAGGGAAGCGCCTTATCAGAATGAACCTATATACAAAATTTGACACAAACCGGATAATTCTGCATTAAAAACCCATTTATCTAAATTAAAGGGGTGATTGGACACCGTTTCCTCCTTTATACTTAATCAATCAACCTCCGAAATTGATATGGGGAAACGTCTTATCACAATTAACCTATATACAAAATTTTAAACAAATCAGATAATTGTGCATAAAAAAAACCATTTATTTAAATTAAGAGGGGGGATTGGCCCCCTGGTTTCCCCTTTATACTTAACCAATGAACCCCAAAACTAATCAGGGAAGCGACTTATCACAATTAGCCTATGTACAAAATATGAAGCAAATTGGATAATTCTGCATTAAAAACCCATTTATATAAATTAAGGGGGCGATTGGACACCGTTCTGTTATTTATACTTAATCAAGGACCCCCAAAACTGATATAAGGAAGCGTCTTATCACAATTAACCTATATACAAAATTTGAAGCAAATCGGATAATTCTGCATAAAAACCCATTTATCTAAATTAAGGGGGGGGGGAAATTAGCCACCGTTCCCCTCTTTACACTTAGCAAATGAACCCCCAAAACTAATGAGGGAAGCGCCTTATCAAAATGAAGCTTTATACAAAACTTAAAGCAAATTGGGTAATTTTGCATTAAAAACCCATTTATCTAAATTAGGGGTGATTAGCCCCTGTTCCCCCTTTATACTTAACCAATGAACCCCCAAAACTGATCAGGGAAGCGCCTTATCAGAATGAACCTATATACAAAATTTGAAACAAATCGGATAATTCTGCATAAAAAAACCCATTTATCTAAATTAAAGGGGTGATTGGACACCGTTTCCTCCTTTATACTTAATCAATCAACCTCCGAAATTTATATGGGGAAACGTCTTATCACAATTAACCTATATACAAAATTTGAAACAAATCAGATAATTGTGCATAAAAACACATTTATCTAAATTAAGGGGGGGGGGGATTAGCCACCGTTCTCCTGTTTATACTTAACTAATGAACCCCAAAACTGATCAGGGAAGCGCCTTATCAGAATGAACATATATACAAAATTTGAAAAAAATCGGATAATTCTGCATGAAAAACCCATTAGCCCCCAGTTCTCCCTGTATCTTTAACCAAAGAACCCCCAAAACTAATCAGGGAAGCGACTTATTAGAAGGAACCTATATACAAAATTTTTAGCAAATACAATAATTCTGCATAAAAACCCCATTTATCTAAATTATGGGGGGGGGATTAGCCCCCGTTCCCCTCTTTATGCTGAACGAAATAACTCCCAAAATTAATGAGGGACGCACCTTATCACAATGAAGCTATATACAAAATTTGAAGAAAATTGTGTAATTCTGCATGAAAAACCCATTTACCTAAATTAGAGGGGATTAGTCCCTGTTCCCTCCTTTATGCTTAACCAATGAACCCCTAAAACTGAGCAGGGTACCGCCTTATCAGAATGAACCTATATGCAAAATTTGAAACAAATCAGATATTTCCGCATGGAAAACCCATTTATCTAAATTAAGGGGATATCAGCTCCCCGTTCCCCCCTTTGTACTTACCAATGAACCCCCAAAACTAATCAGGGAAGCGGCTTTTAACAATGAACCTATATACAAAATTTGAAGCAAATTGGATAATTCTGCATTAAAAACCTATTTATCTAAATTAAGGGGGGATTGGACACCGTTCCCCCCTTTATACTTAATCAATGAACAACCAAAATTGATAAGGGGAAGCGCCTTATCACAATTAACCTATATACAAAATTTGAAGCAAATCGGATAATTCTGCATAAAAAACCCAATTATTTAAATTAAGGAGGAGGGTATTAACCACCGTTTCCCTCTTTAAACTTAACTAATGAACCTCCAAAACTAATGAGGGAAGCGCCTTTTCACAATGAAGCTTTTTGCAAAATTTGAAGCAAATTGGGTAATTTTGCATGAAAAACCCCTTTATCTAAATTAGGGGGAATTAGCTCCCCGTTCCCCTTTATACTTAACCAATAAACCCTCAAAACTGATCAGGGAAGCGCCTTATCAGAATGAACCTATATACAAAATTTCAAACAAATCGGATAAATCTGCATAAAAAACCGTTTATCTAAATTAAGGGGGCTATCAGCCCCCGTTCCCTCCTCCTTTATATTTAACCAATGAACCTCCATAACTAATCAAGGAACCGCCTTATCAGAATCAACCTATATACAAAATTTCAAAAATTGAAATCGGATAACTCTGTATGAAAAACCTATTTATCTAAATTAAGGGGGTGACGAATTAGCCCCCCTTTCTGGCTTTGACAGACTGGGAGCTAAAAAAGGTTTATATTACAATGATATTTCGGGTTCTGCAAACCCCAAAAAGCTGAGTGAAAAGACTGTATACTAAATGGAAAATATCAACGAGAGTGTTTAATTAAAAACAGTTTTCATCTATGCGGTATATAGTCCCAAAATAAAAATAATAATTCAGTTTATAAATTTAAAATCACATATAATTAATTTAATTTCACTTTGAATTGTCCAAAAAACAAGCTAGAGACTGAGTCAAGTCGGCCAGTTTTTTAGCGACACCGAATCCCCCCCCCCCCCCCCCAAAAAAAAAAAAAAAAAAAAAAAAAAAAAAAAAAAAAACGTGTCTGACTTATACTCAGACTCCAGAGTCCTGGAAGAAATGATTGGATGAGGACGTATCACAAAAATTCTAAGCTTTGAGATTACTTAAGAGTAGTGCTTGGAAGGGCACGCAAAAATGCTGTGCCTAGGACTCTGAAGTTTAAAGTTGGGTTCTAGTGACATTTATGATTTATATGTTGACATCATGACTCTTTTGAACATTTTTTTTTTCTTGAAATTTGAACAGTATTAACACGTGCATTTAAATACATGACAAGATTTAGTTAAATGAAAGCAGACATATGAAATAAAATCAAGTAAGAATTTTTTTTTGCTAAAACACCACATTTTTTTTTTTTTTTTTTTTTTTTTTTAATGAATGAATGAAGAATTGAAGCTTTATATTTTTGAAGTAAAAAAAATTCAAGCCTTTTGAGGGTTTATTCTCCCTGAAGCCCATTCAATATAATTTTTCAAGACATGAGCACGAAATAAAAATCAGAACAAAAAATTGTCTTCCTTTCCACATGTGACATGATGTTCAGCAGTGGAGATCTCCCCCATCCATCTCTACTGAGAAAAATTCCCTGTTTGCTTTTTTTTCTTTTTCTGTTTATTTTAAATTATTAGAAAAGATTAAATGTCATTTTTTATTTTCAAAATAATGTAAGAAAAATAAAATTTAGCCAATTAAACTTGAATATCCAGGGCGAGGCAGTTGATCTCTGCTGCCCAAGATGTAAGCTTCTGCATGCAAGCTTTTACAGCATGAATATAGATAATATCAACCTCAAGATATTCAGCATATTCAACTTTACGTTTGTTACAACTAAAATTTTGTCTGATATGCAAAGAATACTGAAATTTATTTTACCATATACCAATACAAATTTCATTATATCGTCCTAACATAAAGTTCTCAATTTATTAATTAACATTATAGAATTTAAAGGATTCCCCTTTTCAATTGAATTTTAATACACTACAAATAATTAGGAATGTAAAGAATATTCGACCACTATTCGGTATTCGGCTTAATGGGCCCTTTTGCCGAATATTGAACAGAT
Organism: Maratus michaelseni; assembly: GCA_963931845.1. Lineage (NCBI taxonomy): Eukaryota > Metazoa > Arthropoda > Arachnida > Araneae > Salticidae > Maratus > Maratus michaelseni. The sequence continues at coordinate 398,309,992 of OZ007590.1, read as the reverse complement.
ATTCTGCCGAATACCTGTAGCCGAATATATTTAGATATATTGTCGAATACTTGCTTATTTGGCCGAATATTCTAAGATATTTGGTTAAATAAGTTCCAGAAAAAAAAAATGTGATTTTAAATATTTTTAACAAACAATATTAAAGAATGATATCTAAATACATTAATTATTATAAGAAAAATAAATCCTAATACTTACTCAATTTTAAAGCTTCATGACAACTTATAAATAACTGTATATAATGAAATTAAAAAATATTTTTCTTGCTGCATATTTAGGCATCATATGAATTTAAGTAAGTATCGCAACATTAATTTATTTTACATTAAAATGCAAAATATATACTGCATTTAAAGTTTAAATCTCTCTCTCTCTCTCTCTCATCAGTGAATTAAAAAAAATTCACTTTATATCTATTTTTTTAATCTGATTTATAATGATGATAAGTTTCTTAAACAATAAAATTCATAAATATTAAAAACAAATATTTTACTGTCTTGTAAAAATGCTTAATCTTTCACAAATTAAATCATTTTTCTAGCTTTTAGTTTTACTTTTAAATAATAAATATATGACTATATAATTACTTTACTAATTAAAAATTAAACATTAGATGTTGATTAAACGAACTAATGAGTTTGATACATTGAAAAGAAAAAAACTATTACCTATACTGAAAAAACATTTAATGAGTTACTTTAAAATAACATACAGGGGTAACAAAATTATTTATCACTGTAAAGCCTGAAATTGTGATGCAAAAGTAACTTTTCAGCATTTTCAGGAAGAAGTCTGTTTCGTTTGGTTTCATATATATTACCAGCTTCAGAAAACAAACGTTCACTATATACCGTGCTTACATACATTCAGCTGTCATGATTTTTGAACACTCAAACAAAAAATTTATTTCAATTAGTTCTTAATTTAATTTTTGATTTTAAAATTGGAAAAAAAAATAAACAAATAAAATATTTTTTTTTTAAAGTCAGTATTCGGCCGCCGAACATTCGGTATTCGGCTAAAACTTGGCCGAATATTCGGTATTCGGCTATTCGGCCAAATCACTATTCGTTACATCCCTACAAATAATAAAATGTAAAATTGATTCTATAATAATGCAGTACCTGAAAAAAGACAATATGATTCTGATATAGCATCGAACATAGAAAAATATCATCAATTTATTTTAAGATCATAGGTATGTTATTGATGTCTTCAGTGTTGAATTCAGACATTTTTCTCCGGGAGGGATTTCTGTGGTTCCGGGGGGGATTGCACTTTTTGATTATTAAAAGCATAAAATGTGAAATCTTCCGGTGGGACATTTCAATGCTCCGGGGGGGACTGTCCCCCCACCCCCTGAATTCAACACTGGATGTCTTACAGAATTAAAGAAATAAACAAGGAATTTAATTTAGAATAAGTTAAAAACTATTTAAAAAAACAGCCTACAAAAACTAAGTTTCATTAAGATAATATCTAAGTTAGAAATTTCTGGCACATCAAAATATTTTTTACTTCGGGGATATTTTTCTCATAAAAAATAAACTGAGCGAGAAATAAGATAACATGCATTTTATTTCAGGCTACGCAGCTCCTTAAACATGTTATTCGATTTGATAATCATGCACTATAAATATATGTACATATCAAATCCAAAATATTAAAAATCACATAAATTTTAGTACTTACCATTGCGAAGTTGTTGTTGTTGTTGTTGGTTTGGCCCATGGGCCCGGTGAGCAGCTTTTTATTCCTATACAGCTGTCTTACTCCGCAAAAACCAGACTCCTACCAGAGGTAAAACTATTGCGAAGTTAGAAGTACGTAGAGCAGTTGTCCAATATTTAAAAACATGGCGCCCATCTTCATCCAAAAACTCGATTCTGTTCTGTTATCAATCACGTGACGCAATGCCTTTCATACGTCAGCAGAGAACGAGACTGCGCAGTAAGTCCGGAGAAAGCTGTTTTCCATCCGTTCGGAAACTAATCCGATATAAATAGATTATTTTTATGACTGTAGAAAACCTTTCTGTTGTGATTCGGAATAATTATTTTATCGGTTGTTTTCCGTATCGTAAAGGAAATTTATCTTTTACGAAACGGAAAAGGGTTGGAAATTTTTTACAGTGTTTTTATTCTACTTTTATTATCTTACTATTTTAATTACTTCTTTTTTTCCATTATTATATAAGTGTGTTGCGGCCCGCGTATCATCGCAAACATATGTTTGCGGCCTTCGAGAAAAAAAGGTTGAGTATTTTTGATTTAGAGTAACGTTTCCGGATTTTTTTTTTTTTTTTTTTTTTGACAGTGTATTGGGAACAACATGTAACAATTGGAAAATAAATATATTCAATATTCGTTGAAATGTGAGCTTTTGTATGCATTAATTTTTAACTAAAGAATATTGCTGTGATTTAGTAATATCTGTATCTTAAGAAACAAGAAAGAAAAATTATGCATCAGATTATGAAACACTTTCCAAAACTTTCTGAATACTGTAACAAAACTTCAGCGTTTAATAACGTGAAAGAATAAGGTGAAAGGTCTAAGTAAAAAAAAATCTGGAAAATGCGTAACACAATTGAAAATCCAGTTTCAGCAATTACCATTAATAATTGGAAAAATATTCGATTTATTTTGTGCAGCCCTGTATATGATCGATAGATTTGTATACATAGTGCTCTAAACCTTAGTTCAGTTAGGAAACGCATATAGCACAGTTGAAAATTCCTCTTTCAGCAATTTCCGTCAACAAGCGAAAATGTACTCGAGATCATTTGTGCAGCCCTGTATATGATCTACAGAATTTGTATACACACTGTGACAGGTCCAATATGTTAGGGATTAAAGGGGTAGTGTGAAGCCTTTAAAATGAATCGCTTCAGTAAATCGTTGAAATGAATTTTATTAAATTCAGCACTTAAATAAATAAAAATTACAGGTTCTTGATTTACTGAATTACACAAAAGAAAGAAAAAAAAATGTTCAACTTCTGATTCTTTGTAGTCAAAAAAGGGTCCAGCTCTAACTGACGATGGTCCATGATTTTATATAGATAAACGGTGTCAACATTTTTCCTTCGAAGGTAGAAGCGGGAAAGATGTTCAGCTTTGTCTGACCCTGCACAAAAATTTCCAGATTAATAAATCAGTCAATCATCTTTGAAAATACGAGAAGGGATTCAAAGTTCGTCTTTGTTCAAACAATATTCAAAAAGGTCCTCGCTCGCTTTCCAAAGTTCTTCACGCAACAACTTCACAATTATTTCAGAGAACGGGTGTCTCTGTCAGATTATTCAACAATCACTTCAATGTAAATTCTTTCCTGGACTAATGAGTCCGTCTTTTAAGGATGAGATGAAACTGCGTCCTCTCACGAGTATCAACCTACTCGCAATTTCGCTCTCAGCTAACTGACTCCCTTTTCTTTCTTTATCCTCCAAGTTCTCCTTCGAAACAATGGGATTCTCAATAGCCACTAAAATTTATTTTAAATGAAGCAAGAGTAAAAGTATTTCATCATAGGTGGAGGAGGGATTTCGCCAAAATATCCTTCTTCTAACTGAGGTCATCCATCCCCATTCCTACGATCATGAAATGTTCGGCTTCATCACAGGGATTCCTTTCCGCGCTCCCTATTGGTCTCCAAACCTTCAAGTAGTAAGATTGGTAATGATTGAGCGGAACTTTTGTAGTTCCCCTGTCGATTAGTGGACTTCGTTTTATTTTGGAAGAAAATTCCAAACACATGGGAATTGCCTATACCTGGTTTTTCGGCTTCGCTAGCAGGGTTTTGGGTGAGATATAGTGAATTTCTCGCAATACCAAGTAATATGCAAAAAATTAGTTAACGCATATCACAATTGAAAATGCATTTCCAGCAACTATTGCAGTACTGTATACCCGAATTCTTTTGTGTGTCCTTGTAAATGAACGGTAAATGCTATGCATAACCTATTCTATAGTAAGCATCTCGTTAGACACCTCAGTGTTGTATATCAATTTCAATATTTTTTTTAAATCGTTTAAAATCATTAAATTACACCGCAAGCGATTTTCCTCATAGACCATAACGTAACAGAATTCTTTTGAGTGTCCCTGTAAGCCATCTAGTATAAATGTTACATACTTCATTTTCAATATCGAACATGCCATAATAAATCACAATAACATCTATCAATTCCGACTACTTTTAAACGCGAGTTAGAGCACGGACAGACGGCTAGACAAACTGAATTCATAAACACTTTTCAACTATGTTGGAAAATTTTAAAAAAGACATAAATTGTCTTGAAAATCTCACGTAAAATGGGTTTTATCCGCAATCGGAATCTTTCATATCTGCGAATCAATTCTCGAAATTGTGTTTCATGAATATTAATTGCCCCGAAATGCATCACGCGCAGCGTTCCGCTTCACCAAAGTGACGCGATTGGTCCGAAATAAAAAATGGTTGGTTTGAACGACGGAAAAGAAAAGGAAAGAATGTATTTGCGACACAGAACAATGTAAAAGAAAATTAACGAGCTGGCAACGAGCCGTAACATTTAAATGTCAGCAATGGTGGAACGTGCGAAGGATTTCATTCATGTGGAAATGCACTGCAACATTAGAAAGTATGTATAACCGCTGCATATACGAATTAGTTAGTATGGTTGTATTCCTTTTTAAATCGGGAGTATGTATTTATCAAAAGGGCATATATATGGTTTACAAACATACATTCAGACAAGGATACTTAACATTTTACCCAATTTAATCCTCATATCTTAATGACAGACCATTCATGTTATGAAAGTTATTATATTAGAATATATTTCTATTAAAATAACAGTTTATCTCTGTAAATGCAACGACATTTAACTGTTAAAAAAGAAATTAAAAAAACATACAGAAAGTTTTTAAAATTTACAGATTTTTCTCGCAAAGTTTACAGGCTTTCTCTGTAAAAATCACAAAATATTTCTGTTAAAATAACAGCTTATCCCTGTAAATGTAACAGTGTGAAACTGTTAAAAAACAGCCACTTCACTTAAAAAATTACAGATATTTTATGTAAATTAAACGGACTCCAGAATTGACAGTTTTTTTCCTGTTAATTTGGCAATTTTGTTTCACAGTGCAGTTGCCTTAGCGCACCCATTGGATTATTTTTATATTGACAGCACATTATGTATTGAACAACAAACAATTTAATCTGAAAGAAACTATGTTGTCCAATTTCTGTTCTTTTTTTAAATATTCTGCGCATCAAACAAAAGGAGAAACTATGAATACTTTGTTAGTTTATATTTTGTATAGCAAAATACTTTGAAAAAATTCATCCTGAAAAATTGGCTGCGTCTAATTTTCATTCGTAAAAAGGACAAGTTGTATCCAGTGACGAAACTAAGAGGGCAGGCGAGGCAGCTGCCTGGATTGAGAGGACGCCAAAATGAGGAATTATTTATATAATGATTAAAAGCAAAGGAAATTTGAAATTACACATATGAAAAAATTTAACTTTACTTTGAATAACTGGGAAAATTTACTTTCGTCAGGTTAGAGTCACACAGATAAAAGGGGGAAATTTATTTATAATAAGGAGCAAGTTAGCTGTTTACCCACAACTGTCATCGTTCACCACGTAGACAAAATACCTGCTTTTCTGTCAGATATAAGTCTTTTTTTTCTCCCATTTGAGTTACTTAACTTTTATGCTTGCGGATAAAATTTTCCTAGTTGGTGATTTTTTCGGTTTCTTTTCTAAACTATTAACTTTATTAGACTTCTGGACGAATTCTTGTCTCTCTTTAGAGCTAAAATCAGTTACAATTTTTTTGTTACAAGCAATCATAACAACTGTAGCAATTGTTGTGTTTGAGTGAAGTAACACTTCACCAATACTTAGTTAGATATATTTTTAAAAGATAATAACGTCATCATTTTCAAAAAACGTCTCCTATTCTATAAAACCTCTCTGCTTTCACAAAAACGTCTCTTATTTTACAAAAACGTCACATATTTCAAGTGGTCGTTTATTCTAACGTCATTTATTTTAGAAGTCCTTCTCTAATTTCAGGACCTCTCTTATGCCGTGGCAACAGAAGTTTTATGTCAAAAACGTGAAGTTTCATTGGTAACTTAATTCAATTAGTCATTCTAAAAAGGACACTAGTCCAAAATTGTCAAAAATGGTTTTATTGCAAAATATGACATTATTCACTTCTGTATCAAGAGAAGTATTCCGGGCTCTATATATTATTTCTCTATCTTCACTGTAAAAATAAAATGTAAATTCACGGACATTAACCGTATAATTTTACGGTAAATGTCCGTTTTTCAAATTAAACGGTCAAATTCCGTAAATTTACGTCATGGAAGTATAATTTTGAAATATAACTTGTTCTTACGGACAAAGCCCGTTTATCTACGGGGTTTGCTACCAAACTATTTTTTTACGGACAAGATCCTTCATCTATGCTTTGAAAGACGCAACGCTCTCAAACCCATGCGCACAGAATATCTGTGCCCATGCGCAGTGAAGAAAGAATAAGCCGTGCTATACCGGCAGTCTTCCCGCCGAACGTTCGCTTCGAGTCGACCTTCGAGCAGAATTATTATGGCGGCAAATTCTCCATGGTACAAAGCGAAGGATTTCATCATTTAAACCCCAGTAAGTAAGTACACTATTTTCTTTTTACTTTAATGATAATGAAATATTAAATTTGTGACATCGTTTATGAAATTTTAACATTTGTATCTTATAAAACAGTGTTCTTCAAATTTGTTATTGGCTGGACTTCGTTAATGGCGTCATTATGTAAATAAAGCTACGAAGACGTTAAGTTTTTATGCAGTCTTGCATACATAAAAAAAATATATATCGTGTCTATTTTTTCTTTGTGTATGTATGTTTTTTGTATTGTTAGTTTGAAGTTATATCCATTAGATTTTTGGATAGTTTAGCGTGTATTTACCACTTGTTGGTCATCGTAGTATTTACATTATAAACGGTTTGATTTTAAAGGATGAAAGAAGGGATTTATGTTGTTTTAAGATAATAACAATCCTTTAGTTGTTTGTTTCTGAAAGTAAAAATATTTATTAAGTAAAAATGTGTTTTTTAAAGTAAAAAAATAGTTTTTAAAAGATAAAAAAAGGTTTGTTTATGTTGATATATGACTAAGGGTTTTTTTAAATAATTTGAACAAATAGCCAGAAACAAACTTCGTAACTGGCTATGCTTGCCATCTATTAATTTAGCAGTGCACAAAGCAACTTCTGCCCTGTATTTGTTTTAAATTTAATGCTAGTAGAAAAAAAAATATTTTTGGAATTTTATGGTGTTGAAGTTGTGAACTTTAGAAGTATGTCTCTTGAGGGTGATGCTAGTAGGGATATTACAACAATGGGAACTATTAGTATAAAAAAAAGAGGGGGGGGGGGGTTGTGCCTCAAAGGAATTGGGAATGTCTCCGTTGAAAAATGTAGGTAATAAAATCTTAGGCGAAGGTAAAAAAGAAAATATATCTAAAAATCTCGAAAACAAACAGCTACTATGGGAAAAACAAGCAATTGTTACTGTCTGTATGCTTCATGATGTTTTAATGAAATTAAAATAAGACCTAAGAAGCAACTATACAAGAACAAAACAAAATAATAATGAAGAAATATTTAAACTTTAAGAAAAAGATAATTATAGAATGGACATTTTGCTTGATGAGATAGGCTGAGCCCAACATCAGCTCGGGCTCTATTTTCATACCAGTTTTCAGGTTCGGGCTCAAAGAGAAAATTTTATTTATTCACAAATTGAAAAGAAAACAAAACAAAACAAAATATTTGCTATTTGAGAAACAAGAGTGAAGTCTAAGTTTCTTAAACTGTTTTACAATCCTTAAAAATCAGTTTGAAAGGAAATTGAATTATTATTTATGGGATATAAAGAAAAATATCCTGACTGACTCTGAAGCATTTGCACGGTAGTTTTAGTAACATAATGTGAAGCTTTATATACCTTTGTTATTTCCCCACTTTCTGTTTGAAGTCTTTTTCTAGAATTATTGGAAAACAACTGGTATCTTTCTGCCATAGTTGTATTATGATATTTTAGAAGAATAAAAATTGTGACTTTTTCAGCTTTCTGCAAGCGGTTGGTTACAAATAACATATTTCATATTTTAAACAGATTTTCAGGGACATGAAAATCTCCAAATATTGTCATGAGACAGTAATTAGGATTAATACATTTCTATGTAAGAAAAGAAGAGATTTTTAAATGAGAAAATTAGTCTTGAAAAATTTTTAATGTTAACAACAATTGGTTATCTACTGCGTGCTTCTAGCCTCAGGCGACACAATTTTTTTTGGGCTGAGGCGAGCTTGAGTTTGAAATAGTCAGGCTCAGACTGTGAAAACAGAGCCCAAACACATCTCCAATAAGAACCTATTGTCTCATATTCATTAAGGATTTTTTTTAATTCTTAAATGACAATTCTGTCAGAGAAATTGTTGGAATTTTTAAAAATAGTAATTATTGTATCTATTATAATCCATAATGCAATCAGTTTATAAAATATATTTATCATTTTTCAGTGTGTATGCTTCAGCGGATGCAACAGACAAATTCTTGACTGGTAATAGAACTCCCATTTTTCGGTAAGTGGAAAATTAAATTTATTGTTTTATATATATATACATTTTTTAGCCTGAATTTTAAAGGGGGTGGGGACATGATACTAGTTTAAAAATTTTTTGTGTTAATTGTTGATATAGATAACTGTCTGGGGGAAACTGTTTTCAGGGTTAAAGTTATTTTTATTTTTATTTTACTCATAAATATCAGAAAATTATTTAACTGTGACTCAGATTTTACAACAGTGAGTCAAAAATTTACTCTCAGATATAATATTTCCCTCCCTCCCCCCCTTCCCGACAAAGAAAAACTTTTAAAAATATTTTTGGTTTTACTGTTTACTTTCTTATTTCTTTATCACTTTTCTTATTTACCAGTCAATAAAATCAATTATGCACTGTTTTAGTTGAGTTGAAAGAGAAATAATATTCCAAGAATCTGTATTTATAAAAAAATTGACTTTTTCATATTTTTTTTACAATTAACCCTACTTTCATGGCTTATGCACCCATTAATATGTGTGTGATGACAATTTTCAGTACTTATCTCTACTATCCCGTCGACCACTTTTCATAACAAAAAACTATCGCCAAACTGTAATGCCAAATAAACTTGAGAACGTTGCCATTGGAATATCAAAATAAATAAAATATAAGAATGTAAGGACACAATTGTTATTTTAATGAATGAAATAACTCATAAATCGGTAAAACATAATAAAAAATACACTCAAATATCGAATTAAAAACCACTTGATGACATAAACACATATAATGCTTCTGACATCAAGTAAATGGGACTGCATTTTTGGCGTTTAATCTTACAGTTTGGCGATAGTTTTTTGTTATGAAAAGTGGTCGATGGGATAATAGAGAAGTACCCAATTTTCTAATAAATACATCCACATAATTTTTTTTTTGTTGGATTGTTAATAACACACTCATGGCTTTTCACAGCTGATTTGCATTACCTCTTGACTCACAGTTTATGATTATTGAATCAGGCTGTCTCTCAAAGTTTAAGTGAAATGCTGAATACTGAGTATATATACCAAGTACTCTGGCTAAAAATTGCATATTTTTTTATTAATTGGTTATATTTCATGTTTCCTTCAAATGCCACATTGTAAAAATCTCATCATACACTAAGCTTTTTTTCTGTAGATGCTGGATAAATCTTTCTAAATTTTATATACAATTATAAAAAAAAATCCTATTAAGTAAAGGCATTGTAGTATGAATTAATTTTGCATCTGCAATGATGTAGTAAAGTTTATCATAAGTTCATCTTGTTAGCTATAAAAAAAATCGGTACTTTTCGGTTAGCCGGGCGCCAGTGAAATGTATATATCTATATATACATATATATGTATACATACACACATATATGTATGTATATATATATATATATATATATATATATATATATATATATATATATACATACATGCATATATAAATGTGTGTATGTATACATATATATGTATATATATGTATACATAGATATATAAATTTCACTGGCGCCCGGCTAACCGAAAAGTACCAAAAAATCATTAGTTGGTGAGATTTTTTAAAAATTCCTGAAAGTAAATTACCCCGTCGCACTCGTCGACCTAACTGTTAGGAGTTTTCTGTGATTTTCTTTGAACCTTGTGTAAATACGAGTTAAGATCCCTTAGAACCCAGACCCCCATGGAGGGCCTATATGCCTAGTGCAGATAATCGGCTGTAACAAATAACCAACCAATCCTAAAATAAAATACAGTTTTTATTTTTATATCATATTAAGAAGTATTTTGATTGTATATAAAAATTAAAGTATCACTAAATTAAGCAGTTTACTCAAATTGAAATATTTCATGGTTACATTTTCATTTATTGGTACTTTTGAGTTATAATCGGCCCCAACAATGAATTGCCCAGTGACAGAAATATATCCATATCGGCAAGTTAGGGTGTAAAAAAATCTCGTCAAATGTTTGCAGTCCTAAAAATGCAGCTTGAATATATGCTATCATCATATTAAATTTTCTTTGATATCCCAGAACATATTTTACATGTTTGTTTTTCAAATTTTTTGTTGCATTTTTTTTTTCATCACCTGCATTTATTTTTATCTATATATAGAAACAATCTTCGATTTACTGAGTACTAAGATACTTACGATCTCATTTTTTCAAAAGCGAGGGCTTTTCTCCAGCAAACGACTATGTGAAAATGACCACTGAACTTGCATGTTAATAATTGCTTGTAGTCTGATGCAAAAAAATTGTGAACATTTAGAAGATGGATCAACAATCTAAACTGACGGCTGGGAAGGGAGGCAGGTTACAATCCCTTTACTGTTAACCATATGTGCAATTTTGTTGATCCAACAAAAATTGTTCATACACACAGGGCCTGTTTACCGAATAGGCCCATGAACCCATTGAAATACAAATGGGCCCCCATTCAGAACTAATTTTTAGGAAAACAAATTTCAGTCAAGGGTAAAAAATGTATTTTTTTTTTTTTCTTAAATAGTTACTAAATTTTCCCTCGGACTATTACTGGCACATTTATACTCCATTTTTTTTTCTGTTGATTTAATAAATGGTATAAAAAGAGTGATTAAATGCAACCTTTTTTCATTTTTCTTATGTTTTACATTTTAATTTCAAATGTTTAAAACTGTATTGTGCTGAAAAGAACAGAAAATTTAATCTGTATAATTATATTTTGTTAAAATTCATAAAGAGTGGAGAAATGATATAAAATATGTAGAATAGGTTATTTAAATAAAGGGGAAAGTAATTAGCATTCAGGTGATATCAAATTTCTGTTTATAAAATAGAAGCAAAATTGTGTTGCAGCTAAGCATAAATTTATGTCAAATATTTGTTGTCTCTGCACTGTTCTTAGCACTGGCAAATCCTGCAATTTGAAAAGCATAAAATATATTTTGAAGTTCAAATATTTGCACCTGTTCCTTGTAAATTCATTTACAAAATTAATTTGTTATGTATAATTATGTATATAAAAAATATTTTTTCATATGTATAAAGGTAGTTAGTCTTAATTTAGTATTAAAAGTGTTGTTTACTTGAAATTTTGATGGTAAAATTTCGAATTGTTGAAGCATGATTGGTACGGGGGCGGCCCCCTGTGTGAAGTCAGGCTTCCCCTACTTCTAAGTCTTAAGTGGACCCTGCATACACAACATATTAAAAGAATTGCTTGCCATCACCTCGAATTGTATCTTACAGAATTTGTCTGGAGAAAATACCAGGAAAAAAATGTTTTTGATAAATTATTAAAGCAATTTTGAAAATATGGCCTATAAATGTAAGGGATAATATTAAAAAGTTGTTATTCTTGTGAAACATTGTAACAAATTGTTATGAATTTGTTTGGAAATGTTGTGATATATTCTTATTAATATAAAATATTATAATATTCAATGCAATGCAATTTATTTTTATACCTCTATTATACATTAATGCTTCACGAGCTTGACGTATTTATAACTATAGGGGCTACTATCACACAAAAGTACCTTAATTTTATTCAAAATTTAATTATTTCATCATTAAATTTTGCCCAGAATTTTTGCATAAAAAACATTAAAGAAGAAAAAAACAAATGTTAGACATCAGTTAAAACTATGTTAAGAAATTGGTATGCCTTTTTTAAGATTTAGCAATTTTTTTTTCCTATATTGACTATGAGTTTCTCTTATACATGCACTATTTTAATACTAATGTTTTCATTATAGATAAATAGTGCTATTAAATTCTAGCATCTAGTGGATTAAAATGCCTAATATATATATATATATATATATATATATATTTCATTTTAAATAAATATATATGTATGTATATTAGTTAAGTTATAAAATCTTTTACCTAAATAACTGATGTGGTTTAAAATTAAAATGCCTCAAAATATAAAAGCTAATGGCGGTTAAAACTTTTTTCCAAATTCAGTTCTATAAAATTCAGTCTATGTAAAATTACTTTTATAAAGAGAATAAAATTTCTTTCTACTGTTACTTTCCTTAATTTCAGATATGTCAGGCATTTTCATTTCAAATCACAATTAAATCCTAGTGCAAATAAATAAATAAAAATTGATAACATTTCTATTGAAGACTTGGTTTTTAAAATGTTAATTTGACACATTTATTTATACATACTTCATTATCAACATTATTTCTTTATTTTAGAGACACCATGCAAGTAATTTTTGAAAAATCGATGTCAATAGAGCTACATGCTGGAAAGAAGTCTGCAGTGGACAACACTAACCAGTGGTATGTTTGTTTATTATAATTTCTTCTTAAAAATAGGATTAATGAAAGCATGTTGTTTTACATTTTTCTTTGATTTGTTATATTTTTGGAGTTAAGCATATTTATGAATTGTTGTGGTTTGGAAAAAAAAAATATTTATTTAAATATTTTTACTCCTTAGCTTGTTTATGAATACTCATTTTTTGGAAAATTTCTAAAATATTCAGTCTGAGTTTAAAATTTCATTGTTCAAAAATGTATTATATTTTATAATGTAAGCATAATTTTATGCAATACTGAAAAATAACAAATTTAGCTGTTTTGCATGGTTAAGATTAAATAATAACGAAAATATATATACTATTTATATTCAATAAGTAACAAGCTGCAATGTATGTCAGTTTGCAATAAAAATCCTTTGCACGATCAGAGTTGAAATAAATGGAGTATTAGCATATATTTCAACATGGTTTTACATTTGTTTATGATAGAATATAGCTAATTAGAATACTAAACTATTTAAGTTGAATAATTGAACTTGAACCAGACAAAGAGATGGAGGAATTTATTTTGTCAGGTTACAGTTCGATGGATTTTTTCTGTCTGGTTTGGATCAGGTTTCACAGTTTCAGGTTAACTTAAATTTCAGGTTCGGGTCTGGTTGCATGATAACAGAAATTTCGTCGATTACAGTTCAATGGTTGTTTTTGTCGAGTTCAGGTCGGGTTTCAGGTTAACTTCAATTTTCAGGTTTGAGTCAGATTACGTGACGACGGAAATTATTTTGTTGTGTTTCAATCTGGTTACGGTTCGATAGATTTCTTTTTTGTTTGGGTTGGGTACACAGGGATCTGTTTAGGAAAAAATTGGGTCCTTTAAATGACTCTTAACAAAATTTTTCATTTAAAAAAAGGACCCTTCACAAAATTATTTGTCTTAAAAATAGGTTTTTCACAAAATTTTTCCATCTTTAAACCAAAGATTTCACAAATTAATCATTTAAAAGTAAAATCTGACCTGTCACTTTTACATATATAAAGAAAATATATGTATTTTATATCCATATATCTTCTTAAAAATGCATAAACAAGTACCTGATTATAACGACCATTTCAAATTCACAAAATTACGATTAGATTTTTCACAAATATAAAAAGCTTTTCACAAAAACAGGACCCTTTGAAAAAAGTCTGGACAGACCCCTGGTACATGACAAAGGAATTAATTTTGTCAGTTCATAACGGGTTACGGTTCAGTAAAAGAATTTTCATATGAAATGCTTAGGACAGCATGTGGAAGTCATCGCCTATGGCCAAGTTTATTTTACAAACGACCGAAGTCATTTTGTACCTGCCTACACAACACGAACGCTATTAGCTTCAGTCAAGGTTTTCATAGCATATCTCTTATGCAAGATGGCATGGTCTGTAATGCAGTGGCATCCAGTCCTACTGCTTCAAGTGGATTCCAAACCACCAAAACCACCATGCCTACACCGAGATTATCATTATACCCATAAATTCTGGACTGGATGCCAGTTCACTACCAACCAGGCCATCTTGCTTAGAACATATGCTACATAGGCAAGTACAAAATGACATCGGAGGCAGTGATTAGTTCATGCTTGACACATTTCGACTTTACTCTTTTCTGCCTCTCAGGGTGGAATGTGACCCTATATTCTATGGTAATTATTGCTCATCTGAATGGGTACTATTACTCTTCTTATTTTATAAAAATGTCATTTTGGTTGTGATATCCTAAATTGTGAAAGTTTATTCTGCAAATTTTTATTACTTTTTGAAAAAATATCTATTTGAGCATAATATTTTATTATAAATTGTGAAGTGCTATAAAGGCATTTTACTTTGATATAAAGTAACATTAATGTCTACTATAGATGTTCAGGCTTTTTGTTTTTGGGCCAAAAGTTTTATATTAAAAAAATTTTGTCACTTTAAAATTGCTTCAAAATTAATCTTCTCATTAAAAAATATTTTACATAGAAATAATTGGTTAAGTAAAAGTTTTACTTATGTACAAAAGGTTCAGTAAAATAAATTACTAACTGTAACATTACAACATATGAATCATTTTACAATAATTGAAATTAATTCTAATAAAAAATATTAACTATTTATCACTATGATTTGCCTTCCTTAACAAAGACCTTGTATAAAGTTTAAAGTTAGAAGGTCAAAGTGCGACTAGTATACGGCTGATAAGTTCAGTATCGCTCACAGCATCATGAGCTTGGAGATCATTCCAAACAACCGGGACAAGTACCCGGGGAGAGTCTGGAAGATATTGGAAATTATATGCAAAAAGAGGGGATAAGAGGCAAAATTAATTTAACTTTTTTAAAGAATTCTTGCTGAATAATGACAAGTTAACACATTCCTATTCTTGTTTAGAATACAGGGTCTATTATCTTTGCTCATAGAAAAAAAAAATTTCAACCAAAAATGACTACATTTTTCAGAGCTAATTGATTTTTAATAGTTTGTTTTTCAATCAAATGTGCAATGTGTCAACAGATTCAAAATAATTTAGAGATTGTTTCAAAGAAATACAAATTTCATTTCTGGCATGAATAATATGAAAGTACCAATGCTTTTACCAAAGTATGTTAGATTCTGGATTAAAATGGAATGAATTCTAATTCATAAATTTTTTGATTACTGTTTGAATAGGATCTTCATAACAATTATCTATTAAGACACATAGCTTCTGTAATTATTTTTTTTTGACTGCTGACCAGTAAAGGTGAAAATAAGGAATTTTCCTTAGTAGCCACTGGCCGGTAGGTTGATTTTTTTTAGTAGCCAGTGAGTGGCGAGTGAAAATAATCTCTTTAGTAGCCAGTAAGTACATTTATGTCACTGAATATTTAATTTAAAAATATATAATTAGTTTAAGCAAAGTAACTTATGTACTAAATAAAATATTTTAATTTATATTGCTTTGAATAAACTTGAAATGCTAATTTCCAATCTATTTTGTTTTAAAATAAGTTAGCAGCAAAGTTATATTATACAACATGCTTATGTAGCTAACTACATAAGTCTCACTAAGCTTAGGTACTTGTGTACCTAACTACATAAGTACCTTTTTTAAAAAAAATATTTGTTTAGAATTAAGATCTGGCAATAATAAAATAAGTATGTTTATACACTAAGTAATAACCCACAACATGATATACATTACACATGCACAACCTCTAGTCAGCGGACCAAAAGTGGCTAACATTTTCAGAAATTCAGAAAATGTGTATTTCGTCAATTTGTCCAGAAAAAATTGCAAATTTCCATCATTCGGGAGCGTAAAAAACATGAATTTCTATCATTCGTGAGCAAAAAAAATCATGAATTTCTATCATTCGTGAGCAAAAAAAATCATGAATTTCCATCATCCGGGAAAGTAAAAATCACAAAATTCGGCGATCGGGTCCAGAAAAATCTCTAATTTCGTCGATTGGATGCGAAAATACATTAATTCCGACGATCAGGTGCGGAAAAATCTTAAATTTTGGCGATTGGATGCGGGAAAATCATGAAGTTCGTCGATCAGACGCGAAAAAATCACGAAGCTCATTGATCGGGTGCGAAAAAATCTTGAATTTCGGCGATCGGGTGCGAAAAAAATCTTGAATTTCGGCAATCGGGTGCGAAAAAATCTTGAATTTCGACGATCTGACGTGGAAAAATCACGAAGCTCGTCGATCGGACGTGACAAAATAACAAATTTCGGCGTTCAGAGCCTACGCCAGTCACGCGAAGAAACGCTCACGCTAATGTTAAGTCTATGGGAAGGTTATCGCGAGATTTCTCGCTCGCATATTAATATTTTTAAATGATTTTTTTTTGCGTAGGATAGCTGACGTCGATCTCTATCGTTGTTAGTTTTTACTTTTTCGATTTTGGCTCTAGTTTTTTTATATAAGGGTATACTTTCATTTTCAGAACCGGTTCCAACCAGTTCCAAAATTTAAAATGTCTGCTTATAAAAAAAACTTTAACCAAAATCACAAAAATAAAAACTAACAACGTTGCAGATCGACCTCAGCTATCCTACGCAAAAAAATCCTTTAAAAATATTAAAATGTGAACGAGAAATCGTGCGATAACCTTCCCATAGACTTAACATTAGCGTGAGCGTTTCTTCTTGTGACTAAGTGTAGGCTCTTAAGGCGCAGAAAAATTATAAATTTTGCCGATCGGGTGCGGAAAAATCATGAATTTCGGCAATCGAATGCCGAAAAATCTTGAATTTCATCAATCGGACACGAAAAAATCAAGAATTTCGTCGATCTGACGTGGAAAAATCATAAATTTTGGCGATCGGGTACGGAAAATCACGAAGTTCATCGATCGGACGTGAAAAAATCACGAAGCTCGTCGATCGGACATGACAAAATAACGAATTTCGGCGTTCAGAGCCTACACCAGTCACGCGAAGAAACGCTCACGCTAATGTTAAGTCTACGGGAAGGTTATCGCGCGATTTCTCGCTCGCATATTAATATTTTTAAATGATTTTCTTTTGCGTAGGATAGCTGACGTCGATCTCTATCGTTGTTAGTTTTTACTTTTTCGATTTTGGCTCTAGTTTTTTTATATAAGGGTACTTTCATTTTCAGAACCGGTTCCAACCAGTTCCAAAATTTAAAATGTCCGCTTATAAAAAAAACTTTAACCAAAATCAAAAAAATAAAAACTAACAACGTTGCAGATCGACCTCAGCTATCCTACGCAAAAAAATCCTTTAAAAATATTAAAATGCGAACGAGAAATCGTGCGATAACCTTCCCATAGACTTAACATTAGCGTGAGCGTTTCTTCGTGTGACTAGTGTAGGCTCTTAAGGCGCAGAAAAATTATAAATTTTGCCGATCGGGTGCGGAAAAAACATGAATTTCGGCAATCGAATGCCGAAAAATCTTGAATTTCATCAATCGGGTACGGAAAATCACTAAGTTCATCGATCGGACGTGAAAAAATCACGAAGCTCGTCGATCGGACGTGACAAAATAACGAATTTCGGCGTTCAGAGCCTACACCAGTCACGCGAAGAAACGCTCACGCTAATGTTAAGTCTATGGGAAGGTTATCGCGCGATTTCTCGCTCGCATATTAATATTTTTAAATGATTTTTTTTTTTGCGTAGGATAGCTGACGTCGATCTCTATCGTTGTTAGTTTTTACTTTTTCGATTTCGGCTCTAGTTTTTTTATATAAGGGTACTTTCATTTTCAGAACCAGTTCCAAAATTTAAAATGTCCGCTTATAAAAAAAAACTTTAACCAAAATCAAAAAAAAAAAAAAAACTAACAACGTTGCAGATCGACCTCAGCTATCCTACGCAAAAAAATCCTTTAAAAATATTAAAATGCGAACGAGAAATCGTGCGATAACCTTCCCATAGACTTAACATTAGCGTGAGCGTTTCTTCGTGTGACTACACTGTAAAAATATGTCCTGAAATTAACAGGTGTTATTCTGTGAATTTTCCTTTTTTTACCTGAAAAATTCCGTTTTGGGTAAAAAGTGTAACTTTTCCTGAAATTAACGGAAATTTTCAATTTACTGCTAGAGATATAACTGAAAGTTTCCGTAGGTCTCGGAGAACGGAGCTTTTCCGGCGAGACACGTTCTGTTCCGACGCTGATTGGAGGATATATTAGTTTGTCAGTCTGTGTCCTGTCAAAGAAGATGAATTACTATAAGTATCTAGTTTCTTTGGTCCTGTCCTGTGTCAACACCACGACCCCCTTATAGAACTCCTGAAGAAGCAATATGGTCGATACGGTAGTCCGAAGTAACTTGCGATAGCACGTGTATTTTAGAATTTACAATTGTAATAATAAGAAAAGAAACTTTGGATGTAGACATATTTTACAGAATAAAAGTAAGTTTTAACTTTGTTTTTTATATCATTGTTTTAATAACATTATATGTATAATTTCTTTATATGTTTGTAAGATATAAATTTAGTTTTTAAACCACATGTATATTACGACAATAGCTTTCAATCATTTGCCTAGAATAAGTAATTTTGCATTTTATCTGATTATTATTTTACTTCAACTCACTATTTCCTAACCGGACTTTGTTATTAATTTATGTGTAATATGTGTCTTAAGATAATCTTTATTCATGCAGATTTAAAAAGGAAAAAAAAATCCCCGTTCTTTAGCTATATGCTTTATTTCGGTATTATACTATACTATACGTTATCGTACTTTATTTCGTTTCAAAATTCCAGTTTATGCGTTTGTATTCGAATATACTTTTTAAATCATATAATTATTTTACTTTCTAACAGTTTCTAATCATTTACTATGAGTAATCTGGATGCACTGTTTTATTATTATTTTTTTTTTACTCTTAATTTTAAAGTTGATTTTATGGGGGCAAATTATTATTATTATTACTATTTATTCTCTTTATGATTAGAGAATGCTGATAGTTGTTTGATCTTATAAGTGTTATTTTTTTTTTCTTTTTCTCACATTCATTTTTCAATAGCACCTAACGATATTTATAGAGTTATAGGTTGACTTGTAAAATTATTGTAGCATTTTTTTTAGGTAGATTTCGTAAGAAATACTACCTATTACATTCTCACCTAAGTTGGAAATTTTGAAAAATTTTTGCAGATCTACGCCGATCATGACTCCCAGAACCCAAAACCACCCCCAGTTCAAAACTTTATATATCTATCTATCTATCTATGTCACTTTTTTCTGACCACGATAACTGGAAAAATTCTGCATTAATCTTTTACAAACTGATACATAAAATCAAGGGGCATAAAATCTCGGTCAAGTTCGTTAATGGGCAAAATCGAACCAAGGGGGGGAGGGTGGGGGGGCTTTTTGTGAAAACAGACAAAACCCCATAATTTCTTAATTACTATACGTATCGAATCCATTTAAAGTTATTAATACTTCTAGGAGAAGGGCCGAAAATTTAAGTATGTCAGATTTTTGATATAATTAAAAATGGCTCGAAGGGGGGGAAAAAGGGGGGGGTTTAGAAGAAAAAAAATCATAGCTTCGTCAATTCACAAGATATCAAATCCGCGTAAATTTATTATTAATCCTCTTATTATTATCTAAAACTTTCATATTGACAAGTTTTTTATAGGACCAACCGTTATAGCAAAAAAAAATTAAAAACAAAAAAAAAATCCCTGCCGGCTCCGCCTGCAAACAAGTTACTTTTCGAAGTAGGCAGTTCCAACACCCGCATCTTTTCGAAACTGATACATAAAATCAAGGGGCATAAAATCTCGGTCAAGTTCGTTAATGGGCAAAATCCAACCAAGGGTGGGGATGGGGGGGGGGGGCTTTTTGTGAAAACAGAAAAAAAAACATAATTTCTTAATTATGATACGTATCGAATCCGTTTGACGTTATTATTACTTCTAGGAGAAGGGCCGAAAATTTATGTATGACAGATTTGTGATATAATTAAAAGTTGCCTTAAGCGGGGGAAGGGGGGGGGGTTTAGAAGAAAAAAAATTAATAACTTCATCAATTCCCAAGATTTCAAATTCGCTTAAATTTATTATAAATCCTCTTCATATTATCTAAAACTTTTATATTGACAAGTTTTTTATAGGACCAACCGTTATAGCAAAAAAAATTAAAAACAAAAAAACCTCTGCCGGCTCCGCCTGCAAACAAGTTATTTTTCGAAGTAAGCGGTTCCAACTCCCGCATCTGTTCGAAGCTGATACATAAAATCAAGAGGCATAAAATCTCGGTCAAGTTCGTTAATGGGCAAAATCGAACCAGGGGGGGGGATGGGGGGGCCTTTTTGTGAAAACAGAAAAAAACCCATAATTTCTTAATTATGATACGTATCGAATCCGTTTGAAGTTATTATTACTTCTTGGAGAAGGGCCGAAAATTTATGTATGACAGATTTTTGATATAATTAAAAATTGCCTTAAGAGGGGGGGGGGGGGAAGGGGGGTTTTAGAAGAATTCATCATTCAAAAAATTCAAAAAATTCATAACTTCGTCAATTCCCAAGATTTCAAATCCGCTTAAATTTATTATAAATCCTCTTAATATTATCTAAAACTTTTATATTGACAAGTTTTTTATAGGACCAACCGTTATACCAAAAAAAAAAAATTAAAAACAAAAAAATCCCTGCCGGATCCGCCTGCAAACAAGTTAGGTTTCGAAGTAGGCGGTTCAAACTGCCGCATCATCGTAAAAAAGGTCATTTCTTCCGCAATTCCCGACAAACAGGCGCCCTACGGTCTGCGTCTTCGAAATCTACCTGTGCCTGTAGGCCGAGCCGTCAGGGATTTTTTTAATTAAAATAGTTTCGATGTGAACAATTTGAGTACAATAAGGCCTCGTTATTAATTATTTATATTTGTTATTTGTTGGTTTAAATACCAGAAAGTGTTTACATCCGCGTAAGGGTGTGTGTGTGTGGGGGGGGGGGGGGGGGGTTATGACTACATTGAATAAACAAAAACTTTAAATAGGTAAAGAAAATAATTTAACATACATAAATATAGATATATATATATGATTTAAATTAGCAAGTATTTTCGAATACAAAGTAACGGATAAACGAATTAAAAGCTAAAAAACAAGTAACATTTTTCTTTTATGATTTACTGAAATACATTTTCATTCTCTCTCTAGGCAAATGAGTCCAATTTTTGTCTTCAAAAAACGAGATTTCTATCTTACATATGTATAACAGAATTCATTATACATACTAATGTTATTAAAACAATGATATAAACAAATAAGAACTAACACTTAGTGCCCCAGGTCTTTAAAATATGTCTCAGTATGAAATAAGAAAAAAATAAAATATATAAACAGTGAGAAGGGGGGGGGGGGGATTGAAAAAAATATTTTTTTTTCATTTCTAAATTAAATCACATTTATTGCCTTTTATAAAATTTTGTATATTAAGTATAAGTTTCCTAATAATATGTCCTAAGAAATTAACATTTTTAACTTCTTTTTTCTGTGTACAATTCTTACAGAATGTCTCTTTTCTTTTTGTTGTCAAAATATTTCTAAAATATACATTTAATTTTATCTGAAGTTTTAAAATATTACTTGGTTTTGCTAGGATTTTAACACATAAAATTATAAATAAAATATATATTTCAGAAATATTTTGACCACTACAAAAGAGACATCCTTTAAGTAGAGTACAAAGAAAAAAAAAGTTAAAAATATTTAATTCCTAAGAATAAAAAAAAATATATTATATATATATATAATCACCACAGATAGGTTTAACATAAGTGAGGGGAATTTGAGATCTCACTTTCCCCTTTATGGGAGAAATATAGAACAGATAATAAAAACTGAAAATATCAGTTTTGTAAAACGGAAAATAACCGTCCTGAAAACTGAAAATGTCAGTTTCTAAAACAAAACATTTCAGTTCCTAAAACGTAACTTTTCAGTTTCGAAAAAGGAACTTTTCAGTTTCGAAAACGGAACTTCTCAGTTTCAAAAACGGAACTTCTCAGTTTCGAAAACGGAAAAAAACCACGAAAGTGAATGTCTGTGAAAAAACGGAAAAGTTACGGCAACTCTGCTGCCAGTACCTTTTCCGTTTTTTCACAGGAGTTTGTTTTTACAGTGTAGTGTAGGCTCTTAAGGCGCAGAAAAATTATAAATTTTGGCGATCGGGTGCAGAAAAATCATGAATTTCGGCAATCGAATGCCGAAAAATCTTGAATTTCATCAATCGGACACGAAAAAATCAAGAATTTCGGCGATCGGGCGGGGGAAAATCATGAATTTTGGCGATCGGGTGCAAAAAAAATCAATAATTTCGGCGACTTGGCGTGGAAAAATCATGAATTTCGACGATCGGGAGTGGAAAAATCATGAATTTTGGCGATCAGGTGCAGAAAAATCATGAATTTTAGGGAAAGTTGGAAAATCCTGAATTTGGCCGGTTCTTTCCATATTTTTAATCGCCAGTTTTTAAAGTTTAATCGACGAGTGGCGACTGGCGAGTGCTTATTTTCACCTTTACTGACCAGGCCCCTACTTGCCAGACTTTTGCCTAACTTAACAGGTTGATACCTGGCAACGGGGCAAGGATTCACCTGCTCTCTGCTTGGCGAAGATGTGTTTGTTAAATCTAGGCCGACGTGGCTTCAGTACGTCTTGTTGCTTTAATTGCTTTTTCTTGGTTGGCCGGTTGCTAATTGATTTTGTATGAGACGGTTCAGCACTGCGCAGTGTAGTAAAGTCATGCCGGACGGATGTGAGATGCTGGAATATTTACTATTTCCTCGCTGCATCGCTCATCCATACATCATGCCATCGCTACTCAAGTTGGTCTTGTAATTTAGAACCTTGATCTGGTGACGAGACCTTCACCAGACTAGGCACACCCCCCAGAGGTGTAATTCACAGGTAACTTGGAGGACTTTACACCCACGACGGATTTTACATGCACCGGGCGCCATTATGCTGTTCATCTGGGATAACTGAGATTGTTACTATACTCAATTTGTGTTTATTGTATATACTTTTATGTAATACTTATTCTTACTTTTTTCTTTATTTTTTATAGGGCATGCTTGGCTATTAATTCAGAAAGACACAAAATCTACAAGATCGAAAGTGCAGAAGCTTGTTGCCAAATTGTACAAATCTGCATGGAAAAATTAATTTTTTTCTATTTTTTTCTTAATTTATTTAAATTTGTTACTACTTGTAATACTGTGTTTAAATATATTAAATAAATTTGTTAAAATTCATGTTTTCTTTTTATTTATTGAATGATAATTTTGTAAAACATAATATAAGTGCTTCTTTTTTATTATTAAGTGGTTTAGGAGGAGGAGAGGGAACAATAGCAGTACAGCTACTAACTGATAATTTTTCTGATTAATTCAGGGGTTGATGCAGGTTTTTATTCTTGGGGCCCTTTTTCTGAAAAGTAAAAGTTATTTTTGTGAATTTTATTATATTTTTGTAAAACTAACATTTTGTAACGAAATAAGTTGAAATTCAGTTAATCAAATTCGAACCAAGAATTTAATAACAAAATCTTTAAATCCCTTTGCTAAAATTTTTGTTTTTCGTGACTTGTTTTTATGAAAAAGGCTATTTTTATTAAAAGAAATTTTGTAAAGGGTCCCTGTTTTATTAAATTTATTTTTGTGAATAGATTTTTGCGAAAGGGTCCAAAATAGGCCTCAAATTTTACCTGGATCGACCTCTGTAATTTAATGTTGAAGTAGCTATATTTCTATTTTCATTTTACCTATCGCACATTTATCTAAACACAAGAGAGTTTGTTATCTGACCAGTTTTTTAAATGCTCCCACGCCCTCATTGCTAAAGTGCGTCATGCTAAATTTTGGAAAGCTAAAAATATTTTAAGTAGATTAAATACTGTACTACTACTGAACACATCTTAAAGTATTTTAATATAAGTTATTAATGCAACAACACAAAAAAAGGGAAACTTTTAGCAAGTTTATTATAGGAAATGGGTAAGAATTCTCTCCTTTAATAGAATTAAATTTTTATTTAAAAAAAAAAAAAAAAAAAAAAAAAAAAAAAAACTACAAATTGCCAGCTAAGTGTACCTTAAAACCTTGGAAGATTAGGTTTTGAATATGCAAGTTTAATGTTATACATAAGTTATGAATGTTTCATTCAAGTATTACGAAAACATACAAATACTCCTAATATATAAATGCTGGATGATTACGCCATGAAATATTACAACATTAAAGATGTGAGTATAAAACATCACAAATTTTACTGAAAAAATATTGATGTTTCGACCACCTTCTAATCTATGGTCATCCTCAGGAAAATTTAAAAAATATTATTTTTTTAATTTGTGGGCGGCAATAATAATGTGGCAACGGACGGATTGTTTTTCACATTTGAAACTTTGTAAGCAATATAACAAATTTTTCCTGAGAATGACCATAGAAGGTGGTCGAAATGTCGATATTTTTAATTTTAATGTATGTATAAAAATTTTAATTTGTATACACCATTCAGTAAAATTTGATGTTTTATACTCGCGTCTTTAATGTTGTATAAATGCTCCTGTGAAAATTTTTCGCTTTTAATAGTGTTGTGAATTATCAATCCCTGTTAAATCTACTATGGATTTTCAGAAGGTGCATCTTGGCAATCCCCATTAAAGAATTTAAAAGACATAATTTTATGATTTGTGCCTCTTATTTTTTTTTTTTTTTTACCCCGAATCCAAAATAGAATGGGGTAATACTGGGTAATTTTACGGACAATCCCTTTTTTTTTTTCACGGGCAGAATTGGTATTATTTTACGGACAATCTCCCTTTTTTCATGGACAGAATTTGTATAATTTTACGGACAATGCCCCTTTTTTCATGGACAGAATTTGTATAATTTTACGGACAATGCCCCTTTTTTCACGGGCAGAATTTGTGTAATTTTACGGACAATGCCCCTTTTTTCACGGGCAGAATTTGTGTAATTTTACGGGCAATGCCCCTTTTTTCACGGGCAGAATTTGTGTAATTTTACGGGCAATACTACTTTTTTTACGGGTTGGTTATGCATTTGCTGCAATGTAAAATTACGGATGATTTTTGATTTACGGTCTAAATATTTTTTTACGGACGTTTTCTGGAATCTCTGCTGCCGGCCTTTGTCCGTAATTTTACTTGTCCGTAATTTTTTTTACAGTGTTTAAAGGAAGAGGAAATCAACTTATCAGCATTGAAAAGGTATTTATCCAGACATGTGTCCTTTCAGAAATGACTTTTACTTTAAATTGTATGAAATATTATTGTTTACTAGTTTTATAACAAAATTTATACGAATATAAGAAAAAACCACTGATACTATTATAACCCTAGTTCAGGCGGATGATATATTAAATTTTGTTACTTGGTGGCCATCGCTGTACAAAAGAGAAGGCATTTCAGAGGAATCAAGAGAGAGAAATGTCTCAAACAATGCTAATCCACGATTTCAGCAAGCATCTTTTATGCACTGAGTGTACATCTATAACAGTCCAGGCATTGGCACTACAACAGAATACACTGATAGATTGAACAGCAACTCGCTCACGAGCTTAAAGATACAGTCCAATTGCTAACTGAAAAGCATATGAAGGACCAGTTCCCAATTAATCTAACAAAAAATCGAGGATTTAAATCGTCTCAAGGCCTATATTCCTCAAGAATTTAAAAGATTTCATCAAGAAATTTCATGATGGCTAACCAATGAAGTTGAACAACCTGATGATGAATAAAAAAAAGTAATATATAGTTTTTCATTTCTCACATCATGTATCAATCAACGTATCTTAATATTTGTTCAATGTATCTTTTTTGTAAAATAAATAAAAATAACGTTTTTTGTGACTCCTGAAAAGTTCTTTTTAAGACAAGTATACCCTTTCTTAGAATGACTGACTCAATTATGATCAGTCACAACCTGAAATTTTTACCATTTCATGAAACAGATTATATTCTCCTCCATCGGTTATGGGCCGCTGCAATAATGCATCTTATTGCTGCTTTATTTCTATCTTTCTGCTACTGAACCTTTTCTGATCAAATATATATATACATATGGCACCGCTGCCAATAACTTTGGCTCTCGATGGACATTAAAGGGGCTGTATATATAATAACGTGATCAACATTTTGGTAATTTTGGATCTCCTCCCCCCTCTTATGATATCATACGTTATCATTCCTCAACCACCCCCCCCCCCCCCAAACACACACACTCACCCACATTTCCAATGTCACACATCTCCATCATCAATGTCTAAAGCTTTTTTTATATTTTTATTTTATTTTTATATGTTTTGCAGTGATATTAGATATGGTTATGCATTTATTATTCGCATACTTTATGAATTCAAATGTAGAGCAGATATCAATGAAATATCACTATTATACATGAATTAACTTTATATTAAATAACATCATAAAAGAGATAGTTACTATTTAAAAGTATTTAAAAATAGCTTTTTCTTACGCAGTAACATTCAACAGTAATCTTAATACTTGTCTTCATGCACTTGTCCCTTTCATGGGGAGGGTGAAAGCAGAACTTCGTATCAACAGAACAGGTGGACAATATTCTTTCTCTTTCTTTACTAATAAGCACAATAAGTATCATTTCAATCATATATCGCATTTGGTTTCTCGAACAGAGAATCATATGCACATATAGCAGAAGAACAAGAATGCCGAAATTTAGAGTATTCCATAGGTTGGGATGAAATGATTTCAAAACAATGATTTCGAAATCATTTAATAGCTTTAATAACAACTTTGTATTTTTCTAAAAATAGATAAGACTTAGAAAAAAAAAAAAAGATAACAGACTATTTTGATGTAATTTTTTTTTTTTTTTTTTGTTTCGATCAAAAATGACAACGATATCGAAAGATACATCCCCCCTCCCCCTAGAGATATCTTACGATATCAAGTGCCAGACCCTCCCCTCTTCCCTAAAGTGATAACGTTACATATGCACAGCCCCAAAAAAGAAACGCGAAAGAAAAATCACGTGTCAAGCATATAGATGTCATGGACTAAAGCTCAAACACCATTCAATAATTTTACTATGTCTGTAAATGTACTTTTCCAACAATAAGAATATCAACGCCGGAAAACATTTTCTGACACTTCGAAACAATATATCCTACAACGGTTTATTTGTTTATTCCTTTTCTCCATTTCTTTTTGTTGTCCATAGCAGAACGTTTCTTTCAATCATTTTCTTGATACAAGCCTCCATCATTTCAAACATTAATTTATAGCAGTATTAGGTTTATTTATTTTATTTTATTTTATTTTATTTTTTTCTTTCCCTGTTGGGCTTTGAATAAATACTGTTACTTGCCAAATATATCAGCACTTCAGCAAAAATTAATATTCTACTTGCCAAATGAATAAAAAATTTTTTTACTATTATTCTGATTTTTTTAGGTGCATTCGTAATTATATAAATATGTAGCACCTATAGTCGTCGTCTGGTCCAACCGTCCGTCCATCTGTCCGTCTGTCGGCATATAACACCTCAAAAACTACCCAACCGACTGGTTTGAAATTCAATATATATAATCTTTGCAGAATTTTGTCATTTAAAATTTTTCGAAAATCGAATCAAAATTTAAAAATATATTAATAAAAATATTTATTGAATAATTTTAATTTTTTTTTTTAAATCGGTACTTCCTTTTTATAGCATCTTCCGAGGATTAATCGTCAAGCGATGTACCGCCAAGTTATCTGACATGTATGGCGTTATAGTTATATATGACGTGTATGGCATTTTATAACCTCTATGGCCAAGTTATAGTCACATTCTTCATTCTATTAAATCTTATCATACGTAATTAATTCAATGATATATCCCATGATAGGCAGAGGTATGATGTATTTCATGAGTATTCTAGGTTGCCATGGTGATTACGTCCTATTTAAGATGAAGTCCTATTATTTCCGTATTACTGAATTTAAAAACCGAATTTGTAGATACTAAAATTGTTTAATTATAGTAATCCTATAATCTTACCGACAGTTTTTTGGATAGATGTTTCCGGAGAAATAGATATTAAATGGAAAAAGAGTCTAAGTATGGATTTCAAGTTCTGAAATTTTCAAAGCTAGGCTTACGTTTCCCACTGGAATTTTCTGTAAATGTCAACAAAAGATAAAATGTTGTCAACTTAAAATATACTTATTTTATTACGGAAATGAATCATATCATAATAACAGACGATATAATTCATTTCACTGAAACTAGTTATAGTACTCATTTGTCTTGTTTGACATACAATTTCCTACTTGTTTTATACTTCTCCCGATGAACAACACAAAACCTTTTTGGCATATTCACAAACTCATTTTCATTTCAATTCGCATGAAATTTTTGTTGTATCGTTTGTTAAAGAGAAAAACAAGCACTGTTGTTTTATGTTTCTATTTTGTATTTGGCAACATTTTTCCATCTTTGTATTTGTATAACTATCTCCTGTTTTTCGAGTTAGCTTATTTGAACAATTGTTCACTTCTCTTGTTTAAATTATAAAGTATTGTTAAACGTTGATTTTCTTTGCTATTTAGCTTTTGATTGTGTAGTAATATTAATCTGAAAATACTTAGCTTATAGATTTTCCGCATGCTGTGCGCTATAATAATTCAAAGTTTTTAAAAAAAAGATTTAGTATATCGTTATAGCATTAAATCTAACACACTTTCGGCAAGAAAGTAAGTTTTACTTCTTTATTCTTTCTTCTAATACCAGTCCTGAAATATATAAATACTTTTTAAAGAACCTAGAAATCTCTTGAGGGAATTATATGATTGAAGTGGAACGAATTTTAAGCGTTTATTATTACAATATCTGAAACATTAGAAGATGTTGCTTGAAGAGTGACGCACTAATTATGAAAATTGGAAAGTTGGAGAAAAAACCATTAAGTTGGAGAAAACGACTAGCCGATGTGGAGGTTACAGAATCAAATTTGCTTTAAATTATTATGCTAACGCCTTAGAACTTGTCGAAAAAAAGATAATACTACAGCAAATATGTCATTAATAATAGCTCAATAAGATTATGTGATGGCATCTGAACTTTTCCGGTCTGAAGGGAATGATCCACAAAAGAAGTTATTAATTGTAAAAAATATAATTTCTGGAATAAAAAAGGCCATGGATTCTGAAGGGAATGAACCACAGTCATATAAAGAAGCTATTAATTGTAAAGAACATAATTTCTGGAAAAAGGCCATGGATTCTGAAATCAATTCCTTAAAGGAAAAAAAAACCGCATGAACACAAGCACCACTTCCAGATAAAGGAAAAGTTCTTCCTTGCAAATGGGTCTTTCGGATTAAGAAAAATTCACATAGCACCAATGATAAATATAAGGCAAGACTTTTGTGATTAAAAAATTCAATCAGAGACAAAAGGTACTGATTATAATCAGACTTTCTGCCCAGTCACAAAGATAGGGACTTTACGTTCACTAATAAGTCTTGCAGCCATTGAGAAGATGTGCCTTATGCAATTTGATGTTTCGAACAACGCATTTTTATATGGTGATTTAGATGACACACTTTAAATGTATCAATCTCAATATGTTATAATCATGGCACCAACAATGTATGCAAACTCAAGAAAAATTTATATGCACTGGAACAAGACCTAATCTGGCATACTCTATTAGTATTTTATTACGTAAATTAGAAAATCCTTCTAAAGAAGACTGGATCAAGGTAAAGCGTATTTTTAGATGTATTGCAAGTTCCAAGCAAAAATGCATTATCTATAAACCAGGCTATAAACCTGGAGTTGTAGAATGTTTCAGTGGTACTGATTTGAAAGATTGAATGCAAACAGGCAGATCAACAAATGGGGTTATAGTTCTGTATGCAGGTGGAGCAATATCCTGGCTAAGTCAACGTCAAGCTATATTAGTAGCAATATCAACAACTGAAGCTGAGATTAATTGTAGCAAATGAAGCAGCAAAAGAATTAATTTGACTAAATAAACTCATTGGTGGATTTTCTTTCTTGAGAGAGCTACGAATGTATTATCATATGATATCCACGCAGTCTGGAATGAATTAATGCATGATTGGTTAACCTGTACTTGTTTTTGAAGTAATGATGCATTATCATATGATATTCACCCAGTCTGGAATGAATTAATACATGATTGATTAACCTGTACTTGTTTTTGAAATGTTGAATGAGTAACGATGTGTTATATGATATCCACGCAGTCTGGAATAAATTAATACATGGTTGATGATTAACCTGTACTTGTTTTTGAAATGTTGAATGACCTTTCCCATCCCACTTTATATTCCACACCCTTGAAGTAAAATGGTTTGTTCGGGACAAGCTAGAAAACGCGACGAGACAACAACCCAACTTAACTATTAGTTTTTCACTAATGATGACCGAGTAAGTTCGGTTGAAAACGTTTTGATTTTTTAAAAGGACTTTAATGTGCTTTTAAATGTTTTTATGTATGTTTTTACGCACTTTCAAGCAATATATTTACATTTAGTTGTATTTTTATGAATTTTAAGAAAAGTGTTGTAAGTTTTTTAAAGAGAAAAACAAGCCATGTAGTTTTACTTTTTTATTTTGAATTTGGCAACATCTTTCCATCCTTGTATTTATATAACTATCTTCTGTTTTTCGAGTAACTCATTTGAATGGTTTGTAAAGATTTCATTAAATTATGTGGGAATATTGAATGAAACTTTCCATCCAAGACTTTATTTTCTCACGCTAGGAAAGGTTTTTTCCCACGACCAAGTCGCCGACGCGGTGTCTAGAGTGCTCAAAAGAAAGGTGACATCGAGAATTCGTATGGCGGGAAGTTGATCGATCTGGTTCTTCTCTAGAGACAATGTAGCGAGGGGATTCCCCTGTTTTTATGAGAAGACAGAAATTGGCAACAAGGCGCCAGGTACGAACTCCTATTTACCAATCAAAGAAGGTGAGCGGATTTTATTGGGCTTTGAAAAAGCGGTAAACGCCCGAAAAAATACCCCACCCCCCTCTCCTTCGGCGAGCAGCGAAAAAGAGGACTTTTGGGGAAGGGAGTTGAAAGGTCGAGGATTATCTGACCTGCCAAGAGAGAGAATCATCTCTCGGTGGAGAAAATTGGATCTTCGTCCGGACATCACGTACCGGGGTGAAATTGGCTGAACACCAGCTGAGTGAGAAAAATAACAGAGACATCATTTTCTCTATTCGGAAATTGTTGCAGTTCACCGTCAGAGTGATTGCAACTGGTGGGACACCCTGTCACCACGCAATAATTGAACCTTTCTTCGGATCGCTGGCTGAGCGAGAGAAACCTGGGTTAACCGAGACTTCGTTACCCCGAACTTTTTCTTCGGAACTAGAACTCGCATCCTAGAAGTAATACTGGCAATTAGTTAATGGAAATAGACATCGAATCAACTATTTACATTCTGTAAAACAAAAGTGATTTTAGTGTTAATTTACAAAGAAATAAAAATATTTCTAAGGATTAAAGATTCAAAGTTTGTGTTTCGCTACCGTTCAAATTTTATAACACTAAGTATGAAATCATCACAGGTTGTTTACGTCTCTTGTCAAAATTATAAAGTATTATCAAACGATGAATTTCTTTGATATTTATCTTATGCTGAAGTAATATTGATCTAAAAAATGCTTTAATTTTCAGTTCTTCTCATTGAAACCTCTTTGAATTTAGACAATAATTGGATGACGACTAACCTATCCATGATTCTCATGTCCTGAAAATTGGTTCAAAATGAAAATTTTGAAAATGCTTCCATAGAAAAAAGGAGAAATATAGTTCGAATTTGTGGAATTTAAATATGAACACTTGCATTTTTTTTGCATTTAGGAATGAAAATGAGTTCGGAATTGTGTCGCAAGTTAGTAAATTTCGATTTGAGAACGCTGAGTTATGAAAATGTTAGAATATTGGGACAAAACTTTCCCGTTCGCTGGCGTAACATATGCAACACGCACTTTTCATCTAATCCAGAAAAGTTGTGTAGATGGGGTAAAATATTTTTCAAAATTTGTATTACAATAAATCTAAAACTCGAAAAGCTTTTAAATGTTGTTGTTGTTGTTGTCGTGTCAGAGAATGTGTCATGGCACTTCCCTGAAAGAAGGGATGCCAGAGCCTCAAGAGAGTTTGGACTTCTAGAGCTGGTCTCCTAATTTTGAACCAATTCCAGATGACAAACCTGCACCTGGATTGGCATCCCCAGAGGTAAAGCTTTTTCAATATAGTCTTTTTATTCAACTTCAATCTTTTCACTAGTTCAAATTTTTTTATCCCATTCGCTATTTAAACCCTTTTAGAGCAAAAATGTTTTTTTTAAGAGCATTAAAGTTTATGTGTAAAAATGTGAGGATATTTTCAAGATTTCCTTACATACTGAAATAAACCAAGCAAGAAATGCAATTTTTATTACTCTCAACAACATCTAAAATTAAATAGCGCATAATTTAGAATGTTGCATTAAAATAAAAAATACATTGTTTTGTTAGTATAAAATTTTGACAGAATTTGGCGGAAAATTTTCGCGGTGCACCAATGTGAGGTGGTCCACCAGTTGAACACACCCTGATTTACAGCATAGACTCTCTTCAATTGGAACACCAAGCGAATGCGAATAAAATTCGAATTAACCAAAACATGACATAAAAAAACTGAGAAGCGATTCGTCACCTCAAATCTGTTTAATATACCAGTGGACTCAGGCAAGACTTTCGCACTGTAATCTTCAGAGTTTTTAATTAACTGCAATTTTTAATCAAACAACATTATTTAAGGAGATGTGAATGTATAATATTATTGACAATAACTAGTCCAGAAACATTTGTAATGATACTTTCCTAATTGTGCGTTTTTTTTTTTTTTTTTTTTTTTTTTTTTTTTTGTGCATAAGAAAAAGGAATGTTGACGTCAGAAATAATATACTCGAGGACTCGTATACTGCGATTTCTGATATTGTTTGCTGATACGTTTATCTTTCATTAGTTTTTAATTAATTGAAAATTTCGATCAAACAACGTATTTTAACGAAATGAGAGTGTACGAGGGTGGTTCGATGAGTTCTCGGCTTGACAGTGAAAGCAAAAGATTTTTGACATAATTTTATATTATTTTTCAATGTAGTCCCCTTGCAACTTAATACATTTAAGACACATCGCGAATTCTTTAGTATAGCCCTGTACGAGGGTAGTTCGAAAGTTTTTGGTCTGACAAAGAAAATACAAGATTTTTGACAAGATTTTGTTTTATTTTTCAACTTGCAACACATTACATTTCAGAAGACTCTTGAGAAATGTTCATTCTTTGGCGTTTTTTGTCGACGTTCAACAAACGCTTTCACGCATCGAGTGGAAAGATTTCTCATACCCAAAACATCGTGTAAAATGTAGCGGACGTTGTCTATCGAGATGTTTGCAATGTCAGCATGTTCGCGTTCGTCAATCGGCAATCAATCAATACGACATTGTAAATTTTTGTGACGATTTCGTCGGTCGTAAGTGGTTTTAGGGCGTCCTGAGCGTTCATCATCGTGAATTGATTTCTTACCCTCTTTAAATTCAGCAGCCAGCTTTTTTATCGTCGAACATGAAGGTGAAGAATCTTTTAAGTGGAATGTAACTCTTTTTGTAATATGTCCGTGGGGGTTAAACCTTTTTTAACAAAGCATTCTATGACAGCTCGAATTTCAATTTTTTTTCCATTTTTAGAAACTGTCAAAACTTGTTTGGGAATTCAGAGATGTGTTCAGAAAGGTAGCTCTTTTGGATTTGAGAACAGCCTTACCCCTGTATATACTATTTTGGGAATTAAAAATAACATAAGAAGGCTCTTTGATGGAATGACCACTCCACAGAGTTATTTTCGGGTCCAAAACTTTCTATTTGAACAAAACCCCTTCATTTAGTGGAAACAAAAGCTAAGTCTATTCTGAAATACAAGACTTTTTCTGAAACATTCGCATACTTTCACACACATTTATTTACATCACTGGCGTAACTGGGCTTTGGCCTTTAGGAAAGTACCAAGGGCATTTGTTTTAGTGCAGGTTGCCAAATTCGTTACAGCACTATTTTGGGCCGTATATTAATTTTTAAATTTCGTTAGATTTTATTGACAATAATGAGTAAATAATGAATTTAATAATATTTCCCAATGTTACTAGTCCTATTCAGGGGCGTGGACAGAAAATGTAAGTGACCGGTACATATATGAGATGGATTACATTGATACACTTGTAATGCAGTGACTGATTAAAGCACGGATCTACATTCGACCTACATTCGGAGTGAACTTTTGTACGATATCTTTACTAGTTTAAATTTTATAGAATAATAAAAATGGATAAAAATTAAAATTGATGTCTTTAACATAATAAATATGACTTTTAAATTTTTCTGGTGAATACTATTTGTTAATTTTGTAAAGTAGGTAGTTTTGGAGCTTTGCATGTTGTTTTTCGTTTGTTTGTTTGTTTCTTTTTTATAAGTAATTTATTTTGTTGTATTTTGTATGTACAAATTCGCATTCTGTACGATGGTACAATATAATAAATTAGCTTTTCTTTCTTTCCTTTTCTTTCTTTCTTTTTTTTTTTTTTTTTTTTGTCTTTTTTCCTTGCAATGTGGTCCCGCAGCTTTGTGTACATTGCTTTGTATACAATGTTTAATTTGGCTCTCGGTGGTAAATGAGTTTGCCATGCTTGCCTTAATCGGATGATTTTTATAATCTCTAATGCGAGCATCTAAAGATAACGTATAATCAGAAAGCAGAATCCGATTTAAAATGCCTGAAATAACTTTAACTACCACGTTTTGAGAGCAAGTGCCTTACCACTTCAAATAAAAACTGGGACACTTACACAACTATCAGAAATAGGTCAAGAGTAAAAGTTCAGTTAGACGAATTAAAAAAAAAAAAAAAATGAAAAAAAAAAAAAAAAATACCGCAACAATGACATTGTATCCCCCCCCCCCCCCACAGCATCATTGTTAAACCATTTATTGTACGTTTTATAACCCCCTTGTTAACAGTGAGAGGTGGAAATTCCTCAACCCCTCGAATTTCCATAGCGCAATGAAAAGTAGGCAGGTGAATTTTATCGATCCGACGCCGCTATTCCCAGCTTGCAGGTACACTATGAATGTGCGCACCAGCCGATAGTGGGGTGATAGTAAAACGCGGGGAGATGGGGAAGGGAGAGTGCACACAGAATAACAAAAAAAAAAGAGAGATAATTTGAAAGCGAACTCTCCTTGATGGAAATATAATGAGCCGTTCGCAAGCACGAGCGGGATGGGATATTCCCTACAGCGTCTGCGGAATATGAATAACTCTTTCTCGTGGATCTTATCGGGATTGTTGAAATGTGTGTATTCTGCTGCTACACATTTATGATATAGCTATCATACACATTTTTAAATTTTCACTTTTTTTTTTTAAGAATTAAAAAAAAATCATTAGCATAACAATTACTTTTTTGTTTCTTTTTCCTACCCCTGCGGTGTAAAACGCATCAGTATTAAATTTTCCTCTTTTCTTTATTAAATAACTTTTTCCTATTCTGTGATTAATGTAAGTTAAATTTTAAGTTAAACACATATATTTTCCGATTCGTATTTTATTTAATAAAATAATAAAGTTTAAGTAATACACTGCCGTGCTGCGCGGCAGTGTATTACTGCTTATTTTACTGTTTATTATTGTTAATTTTACAGTATAATACTAGCAGCTGGGGTGCTAGTATTATGCTGTAAAATCAGTTTTTTTTTTTTTTTTTTTTTTTTTTTTTGTGTGTGTGTGTGTGTAGCATTTGCTGCTAATGACATACATGTGATTTTAAGTTTTAAAAACCAAAGTGTTGAAATGTTCTTTCGAAAAATTTGTAAGACATGAAGCAAGCAACTTTGTTATGTTATTTCAACGATTACCTGCTGATACTTTGTTATGTTATTTCGATGATAACCTGCTGTTCTCAAGTTTGTGTTATACATGTTTTTCTACTTTCTCTTTTCCCTGTTTACTCGCAATAAACGTCTTCGTTAATAATTTGCGATGTTCTGCTTGGGTATTAAGATGCTCATTCCACACTTTTAAAAGAATACATGATTGAGACTCTAAGTAAATGTAAAATTTGAAAGTTGTATACAGAAGTAACAATATATATAGAATAGGTGTAAAGAGTTGCGGATTTTGAACACCACTTTTAACATAGAGTTATATTCCACTTATTTAATAACAAAATTTTGGGATTAAATGAGGCGCATAATACTGTATGGAAAAATCGGTATTCAAAATCCATAACTCTTGGAACATACACTGAGAAAAAAAATACCTCCTTCAACTAAGAGTGAATAGTTAGACTTTTTCTAAATCCCTAAACTAGAACTATAGACGTCCGAGCTATGCGAATAGGGTAAGCCCAACTAAACTGAATAGACGAAATGATCGAGATTTTCTAGTCTCTTTGTTTTCTAGGTGACGAAACGATAATGAATCGTGTAAATTGCGAGAAATGATCACTTTATTTCTGAAATGGACTTATAAGCTAGCAACTAAAACTAGTGTCTTTGGTTAGCATCTATTTGCAGACATTTTTAAATAAGTTTAACCACGAGAATAGGAAAACATTCTTGAATTCTAATAGGAGACTCTATAACTCTCTGGCAAAGAGAACTAGAATTTATAGGGATGACATGGAATTATTTTTTTCTAGAGCCACAATTTAGATTCTAGTTGAGAAGGGTAGATTTTTTTTTTTCAGTGTAATCTGTGTATAAGGTAAAGAGCATACCTTAGCTTTCACGGCTAAGATTCGCCACTAACATACGCAAATACACTGCAAATCCAATGTCTTTCATTTTATTCTCATACGATACTGAGTGGTCTAAATGAGTAATAAATTTGAGACAAAAGTAATGATTTTTGTTGGGCATGAGAAGTGAAGAATTATTTATTCTGCACAATATTCTGTTACGAACGCCACCAAGGAAAGTTTTGAAAACAACGTAAATTAATATGTTTATTTCAAGAGGTATAATCAAAAACACATTAAGATATCGGTGCATAAGATTCGCAATGTAGAGCGTGAAAAAAGAAAAAAATTACACAGTGGAGTAGGTAATTGGGCATGAGATTGCGGTTCACCGTCTTTGATTTGCCTGAGCTGCGATGGGCAAATAGCTGAGAAGAACCGTAGTTATTAGACTATGGAAGTTTGAAACGGACTATGATTTTCTGAAACCGCATCATGGTAATAATAATGGAGTTGATTTTGTACGGGCGTGACATTTGTAAAGGTTATATAATTACGTTCCCCTTCAATTGTTACATTGGAGTAATAATATATGTTATGGAGAGTGACTCTTTTATTTGACTCAATCTGTTGGGTTTTTGTATATAAGGATGGAATTTTGTTATCGGTTTTTAAGCCACTTCCTGATAGTGTTAGAATGATAAAAATCACGTTCACAGATGCGTTTTAGATGACAAAACAACATTTTAACATTTTCAGTACTTAATTATAAGTTATTAGACTAATTTTAAAGCATTTTTCCATTAAGAGGCTACTTCATTCAGGCGAAAGCACCCTCTCGCTAATGATAATCCTATGGGGAAAATATTTTACGATATCTCGTTCGCATTTCAATACTTTTAAATGTTTTTTTTTTTTTTTTTCGATTTTTATTGCAATTTCATTTATTCAGAAAGTGAAAGTATCTTAATTAAAAAAACTTGCAATCAAAATCGAAAAAGTACGAAGGAACGAGCATAGAGATTGACCTCAGCTATCCGATGCAAAAGAAAAAAAAATTAAAATATTGAAATGCGAACGAGATATCGTAAAATATTTTCCTCATCGGATTAACATTAGCGAGGGGGTGTTTTCGCCTGAGTGAAGTAGCCTCTTATAAGGCTGTTGTCAAATCCAAACTGGCTACTTTATGACACATTTTTTAATTCTTTTTTGTTCGCAAATGTATCAAATTGGCAGGTGTTCTGCAGCGCCAGGGGAAAACTTGTCGTCATGTGACTGGAATCGCTTATAATTCGATAAGTAACCTATTTATCAAAAAATGGAAAACTCATTTCGATTCCAAATCGCTTCAATAGTCAGGCCTACCAATTTCATACCTTTGCGTTTAAAAATGAGTCAGAAAGTTTCGCGTTGTTGAGCAGGTCACTTGAAAACTACCTTAACCCGCCACAGGTGATCAATTGCTAAATATTCTCTACAACCCATACAATTGCATACGAGTTGAAACAGCGAGGAATTTAATGATGCGCCAATACATGCTTGCCAAAATATGCCAAATGGCTGTGGAATTGCAACAATAAGCAATTTAAAGGATAAAAAGTAAAAAAATAAATTATAAATATAAAAAAAAGGGGTGTAATATATATTTTTTTTAAATACGATTTTATCAATTAATAGTTTAATATTAATTAATTTGCGATTATATGTTGAGAAATCAATTTAGAAATCCCATGAAGACAGTTTTAAAAATATGTCATTTTTCTTTCTGGTTGCCATATCTTGAAAAAGAAACAAAGCAAAAATTATATATTCTTTAATAAATTCAATTGCGCTTTCTACCAATTCTAAAAAAAGGGGGCGGTGAGTTTTTCATAATATAGTTCATTACCCAAGCCAAATGAATGTATTGTAACGGATTTTTTTGGGAAACAACATAAATTGCAATAAAAAAATTTAGGCTTGATTTTCAAGATGAACATTTCAAAGCGTATAAAAAAGTGTCTTTTAAAAATCGCTATTTTTACTTTTAAGAGCTTTTACCTCTTCTTTTACTCTTATCTCTCTGAACTTTATTCTATGATGCATGTATTCTATCATTCTTAAATGCTACAGAAACTTACTGATGTATATTCAGTTCTTCAGGTTTTTCTCAAATCCAAACTAGCTACATTCTAACACATTTCTGAGTTTATTTTTGTCCGCAAATACTTGGCAGCTGCTCTCATTATAAACTGTGTTTAATCGAACAGTCTTTTACATTTTTCGGTAAAAGCAGACGATTTTTCAGAAAACGCTGTTACAATAGGTGTTTTGAACCGAATTTCCGGACGTATGGCTGCCCTAATAGAAATGTTTTCCTCAGACAGCAGTCACTTATAACTAAAGATGTAATGCATTTATTGAAAAATTTAGAAAGATGGTCGATTCCGAATCACTTGAGTAATCATGCCTGCTAATTTCGTGGATTTTACGTTAAAAAATAAATACGTGAATGTGTCAGAAATTTTCGCATTATTGTTGAACGGTTTTCTTTGTTTTCTTATTTATTTTTAGAAATTTTTCACTTTCATATGTTTTTTCTGTCCCACCCTGTCGCGTCTCGAAAATTGATCCAAAACATCCACTTTGACAGCATTTTCTAAAAAATCCTTTGTTTCTGTTGAAAAAAAAAAAAACAGTTCGATTTCATATTTCTTGAATAGCACTTGCCACTTGCCGATATAGCTACGTGTCATTTTGATGCATTTACGAATAAAGACTGTTCAAATGTGTCAATTACCAGAACTTTCGTCTATGTCATACGTGTTAAAACTTCAAAAAGCGTGTTTTTTTACTTATGCGTTTCAGAAACAAACAAAATGCCGAAGTGTGCGACGCTGCACGAGAATCCAGTGCAAAACATAACTACATTACTGACTTTGATTTTCATCTTAAATTTCTGCTTCATCATATTAATCGTAGTAAATACGAGCTAATCCCGATCATATATTTCAATAACTAGTCGTTGGGGGTCACCGTAATACTTACCCATCATGGATATGCATAATATAAAATATGAAAATAAAAATTGTGTAAACTATCTATAAAATGCATTGCAATTCGAATAAAATCTTGGCTTCAGGACGGCATAAACTTCAAATGCTCTATTACTGAATTGCGTAAAAGAAACATCCTTATAACTCCAAATTGATAATCCTATTAACTAACGGTTTACTGCATCGAATTAAGTGTCTCATTTCCAATTAAAATATATCTGAAATTTGAATAAAATACAGGGTCATGAAAAATCGATGAGTGTGTGGAAAATGGGATTACAAATATCTCAGCAACCAATTATCCGATCGACTTCATTCTTTATGCAAAATTTGTTTTTTTTTATTGTCTTTTATATTCATTCCTTAAAATAAACAATTTTGAAAAAAATTATATACCTTTTATCAGAACGAATATTTCGAGAGTCCGAAAAAAGTTGTTCCGGATAATTGAGGTTGCTCAAATTCAATAAGCTTCTTCCCATTATTACATACTAAGTAAGTACATACCAAATTTCAAGACTCTATCTCAATTTGTTCGGGAGATAGAGCGTTTACAGACACACACAGACAGACGGACGGCAATTTTTATTTTTTTTCTAAAAATATGTTTTTCGGAATCTCCAGTGTCTAAAACGTGTAAATCCGTCAAAAATTTTTTTTCGATTTTCAAAATGATTACAAGACTTACCCTATACTACGTATGATGGGTAGGTAAAATCAATATTTTTCGATATTCTGTTGTACGTCAGCTGCTTGCGAATCGCCGGGTTAACCTGGAAGCAAAACACCCTTCGCTTCATGAGCAGCCAAGTGTACTACACAACTATTATATGAAACATCGAAAAAATCGCACAAAAGTCGTTACCACAACGCCCCCTTCTGGGGGAATATCTCCGTTTTAAATTGAGACCTGAGACGTCCATAGTCAAAAACGTATATATGAAGTTAGGTTCAATTCTCTCTCCATGAGTTGATACGATTTCCGATGATACAAAAGTAAAATTGTAACAAAAACCGCTATCACAACGCTTCTTTCCGTGAGAATATCCCCATTTTCAACTGGGACCTGCTGGCCACCAGACCAAAACATATATATGAAGTTTGGTTCAATTCTATGTATAACGTTATACACTTTTCGGTAGTACAAAGAGGACACACATACGGACAGACATAGACAATTTGTAAAAACATGTTTTCCGAGATCTGTGACCCCTAAAACGTGTAAATCCGTCGAAAAGAAATTCGAAAAAAAAAATTCGATTTCTTCTATTATAGATAGAAGAAAGTACAGTAGAGTCTCGATAATTCGAGGTGGACGGGACCGGGCTTACCTCGAACTATCGAAAACTCGAATTATCGAAATCATAAAATTTAATTAATAAATAAATGAAGATAAAGCAATTTTTAAATTTCAGTGTATATTTAAATGAAAAATGTACTTACAAATTATTACATTACTGCATATAGCAACAGGTTAATTATATCTTAAAATAATTGTCAATTGTTTTATTTTTGACACATTGTCTCGTTTCCGTGCAGCAATATCACGCCATCGTCAAAGCAGCATATTGTCGGCTGGAGTCGACTCAGTCTATTGCTCTACGTATAGCATGGCGGATTCTAGCGCAGCAGACAGCCCCTTGCTGTGACTCATTAGTGGTGTGGAATCTGTCTGATTCTGGCAGAATCCGTAAATTCTAGTTGTTCGTGACTATTTATCCATTCCTCTATAACTTCTGGCACAAAATCGTAAAAAAAAAAAAAAAAAATTAATATTTCTTGAGTCATCCAAGCACTTTTTGGTTCATATAAGTAACCGACAGTGAAGATATCGAGACATGCTTAAATGCTCTTTTTTGGCTTTGCAGCTTTTCTGATAACAACAAGTTTAATCTTGTGATTTCCTAAAGCATTTGATGCAGCAAGAAGTGTTAACCTATCTTTGCTTAATTTATGTGAGACCCGGAGTACTTTTCTCTTAGCTTGACGCGATTGTTTTAGATGGTAGCATTTTGAAATTAAGGCCAGCTTCATTGAAATTATAAAGCTGGTCGTTCGTAAGGTTTTCATTTGTCATGGCTTCCTGCAATTTCTTGCAAAATTGCACGGCGACGACCTCAGAATCTTCAGATAGCTTCTCTCGACAGATGTCTAGTTGCCGGATACGATATATTTTTTCAACTTTTCAAACCAGCCTACACTAGCAGTGAAGTTTTCATCACTTTCTTCAAATTCTTTTCGAAACAGCAAAGCTTTTTCTTGAAGAATCGGACCTGAAAGAGGGCATACTTTTATACTT
Organism: Maratus michaelseni; assembly: GCA_963931845.1. Lineage (NCBI taxonomy): Eukaryota > Metazoa > Arthropoda > Arachnida > Araneae > Salticidae > Maratus > Maratus michaelseni. The sequence goes on along the minus strand of OZ007590.1, from coordinate 398,267,428 downwards.
TGCTGTGTAATCCACATACAAAGTGGCTCACCAGTTATTTCATACTCAGACTTTTTTAAGGATTTTCTGTCCAAGGATAAATCAGAGCAGTTGTTAGTAGAAAAAGCTTCTAGTTTACTTCTGGTTTGATACGTTCGCAGTAGACATAAAGAGTGAGTGGGGCGGAAACTCGTTGAACAACTATTCTCTGATTCTCTCCAATTTCACCAGGCGGGATCCCCTGCACTTATAGGAAGAATACACCCGTTTTTTTAAGAGAGTGGCTTCGGGGTGCGCAGTTGACATATGACCCGTCGAACAACAATAAAAACCAGATACTTGAATTTTGTGGTGCGAAATAATTCTTTCATGTGTTACGTATATGTTCGTCATTATTTGGAAGCTAAACTGATTTTTTTCACTAACTCGGATTTACGGGAAACTCGAACAATCGAGACTCGAATTATCGAGACTCTACTGTAATGAATTCAGAAATATGTCATTGTAACTTAGTTAGAATTTCAGAACAGCCTTAAAGTGTGTTTGGAAACTTGCGTTATTTACGGGTACGAGACGGCGTGACTTGACTGATACAGCTGTTTTGACACAAAGAAACTTGATGTCATGACAAGCTGAGTGTGTTGACATTGGCCTAGATAACACATTCTCCATTCTGCGACAGTTTCTTCGCCTGAAAGATAAGTCTCCAATGTCATGATGATACGAAAGAAAAACAGAGATGTAAGTGAATAAAAAAAGGGAAGAATGGAAACGCTCAAGTTGAAATCCCGACATTTGACTACCTGTTCTGATTCACATTATTTGCGTTTGCTTTTTCTCTAAATATACAGGGCGCTTCAGAAAAATTTGTACTATTTAATAGGTCATATTTTTTTTTTTTTTTTTTTTTTTTCAATTTCTACTATTAGCTCACACCCTCTACACTGTAAAAAAAATTCTCTCAAATTGACAGAAAATAACTGTCAATTTTGGCGCCAGTGGAAAACCGTTTTATTTACAGAAAATATCTGTATATTTTCATTAAAACAGTTTTTTTTCTGTAAAAATTACAAAATCCGCATTTTTTTACAGGAAAAAAACTGTTTTTCTTTAAAATAGTTTTTTCTGTAAAAAATACAATATTTTATTTCAAAATTACAGATTTTTTTTTTTTTTTTTTTTTTGTACAGTGTATATATTTATATATATTGTTCAAATTTTCAATCGTTAATAAAATACTTTTTATTCATCCACTCAAGTTCAAATACATTTTTAAAAATTTGTAGTGGACGACACCTGATGTTAATACAGTTTTTTCAAATATTATTTCATTAATTAAATTAAATTAATTAATTTTAGTTTTATATTTCATTTCTGTTCAAAAGTATAGACTCACTCCATATTTTAGTCTCCTTCGCCCGCGCGCTGCCTGATCTTCATCCGTGAACAGCTCCATTATCGTTTTACGCGTGAAGGTTTCGCTATGGTACTTCATTGTGAAGTTTGGTAATTTTTTAAATTCAATATTTGAAAAACGGCATAATCATTAGATTTTAAATTTTATATCAAGAAAAATACAATTTTTTACCTTTCTAACGCAGTTTGTCTAACAATTTTGTGAAAAATACTTTTCAAGCTATTAATTTTTGGTATTTTAGCTATTTATATTTAATTTTTAATACATTTCAAAAATTTCTCTTGTATAAGATATTTAGCAGGATATAAATTTAGGAATAAATACCGTCAGTGACGAAGCGTGTAGATCGCTGAAAAAAAATTTCTTTTTGACCTAAATAGGAATTGACTTAATTTTATATATATATATATATATTACTTGTTTCTTTGTTTTCAAAGTGTAATTATTTGAAAATAATGAGTGGACCAAGATTAACTTTTGAAAAACAACTTTATTTTTAAATACTAATGTATGAATGAAAATATAGCAGAAGTACAAAAACAATATCGCAGGGAGTTTCACGCAGATCCACTGCGCCACAACACCAAATGAAATGATTGTTGAAGTTTGAGAATTAATAGCCTACCTAGACTATATATAGGGCTCTGGAGAAAACAGTATTCTGGGGTTGCCCTTTTTCTATCTGTTCATAGAAAATTTACTTGAATTAAGCTGGAATGACTGAACTTCATACATAAATTTCGTACTAGGTACTATTCTCATCTGTATTTCAGGTTAACATTAGAAAAATGATCATAAAGTTAAGAGATGACAGAATACACCCTTTTTTTAATATAATATATGGGAATAAAGGCTCATGAGAGCCGTTGAAATGTGAATAGAAGTCCTTCATTCACTCTTGGTTAGTTGTCATAATATCATATTCATACGTATACCGTAAGATGTCTAAAAGAAAAATCCTCCCACCCCTCCCCTATGGTCTGCATTAAGGGCTTTAAATTACCTTGTTATGAGCATAACATCAAAAATGAATTCCTCTTGCAAACAATGGATTCCTAAGTGTTGTAGTACAATTTTAATTATTAGCTTTCTAATGATGCAGTTGGTTATTAATTTTTCGGGGGGGGGGGGAGGGCATAGAGTATGGAAGCAGGGAAGGAGGGCCATCCCCCTAAATCTTTGAAAAAGTAAATTTTGGTGTAATTTGGCCTATTTTTAACATTTGGCTCTTCTGTAATGAAAATCTTGTGTACGCCTATGGGGGCCTCCTCAAATGGGGGGGGGGGTAGCTGCCCCACATGCCCCTGCATTAGTCTGACCCTTAGTTACCTTTATTTCATATGCAATATATTAAATTTACATCATTTATTTTGTGATAAGGTTTGGTCAGAGTAATAAATGAATGCAATATAGGATTGAATGTTAGTTCAATAAAAATAAAAATAAACAATACTTCACGAAAATTATTAATTCTATTTTTTTACAATTAGTAACCCTGTTTTTTTGTGATGAAGCAATTTGTGTGTGTTTATAAAGAAAGTTATATGGTATATTTATTTCGTTATGTATTTATATCTTTATTTTCTTCTGTATGTTTTTTAATTAATCACCTTAATTATGGATTCAAGTGTACCAGGAGAGGAAAAAAATGGGGTTGAAAAACACTGGTCTATCCTCTATATAACGATTAACTTTTCGTTAAAAACGATAATTCCTACGGTATCGGTAGATTTCTGTATCAGAAATACTGTATAGCAAATCTGTCTGTAATGATAATTTTGTATTTTCTGAATTGATCATTTGGTTGAATTCATAAACTTTGAAGATTTAAAAATTAACTTATTTCGGAGATTCCCAAACTAAAATCGGCTTTCTTATCATACCTTGAGATAAAACTTTTTCGACTCGATTCTAATAGGCTTAGATGAATGGAAAGTTGATACATATAGGGAAGACCGGGGCCATAGGAACACGTTGGCCCATCCGCGATATTTTTCAAACTATCCGGTGGACAGCGCCTTAGTATAGCTAAGTGACATGTATCGTATCACGTCTTCTTTCACCCGCAGCAGTGTCAACAGTGAAGAAACAATCAAACGAAAGCCACTTCAAATTTTGTAATTTTCACTCAGGTAAATTTTTTTGTATTTTATAAATAATTGTTTCTGCTTTGTTTCTAAATAAAAGTTTCATTTTGATAAATAGCAATCTAAAAGACCGTTGTTCAGCGTTTATTTTCTACTTACTTATTTTTTTAAATATTAACAGACTAATTTGATACGACTGTAACAATTTCAGTAAATCTCTCACAGTCTGCTAATTAGGCAGAGTAATCAAAGATAGAAGTTCCCAAGAGTTGGAAAACTTTTCTCACGCTTAGCTGTGGGGGTGACAAGAATGCCGTGTACTACAATAGGAAAAGATGAGCTTCGATCAATCTTGTGAAACTGAAATTGCTAGACAGCAAATATTTCTCTGATCTGACCGTCTATGTGTGGGGTCTCAGATCGTGGGAATTTCCTGCGTGAACATTTAAAAGTTCAGTAAGACCTCCCTAAAAAGGCTTTATCCAATGACGTAAACTAAAACTTTTTTGATTGGTGATCGGAGAATCTTTTGTTCGAGAAACGGACCGGAGAAGAGGATCGAGAGGAAGGTAGTTAGAGTTTCGGCAGGAGAACGAGTGTTGGTGGAAAACACTCATCTCAGGACGGTTTCCCTTCTTAGTTGGGAAGGACAGGTTTGCTGACAGATTTTTGAATGAGAGAGTGCGATCTCTCTGAAGTCAAGGCAACAGCCTTGGATTTGACCTTTCGAGGAGAGTGAAAAGTAGCACTAGTTAAGACTTTAAGATTCTAAAACTACTGTAAAAGACTGGACTATTTGGTGATTTGCTATAAATTACAAGTCGAGCGAACTCAGCTAAAAAAAATTGTTGTAAATAATTTTTACCTCTAGAAATTTCAAGAACGCTTTTTAAATAAAATTTGTTCTGAAATATTTAATGAAGGTGATCAATTGTGAAATCGGCTCCACGCTACCCCATTTCAAAAACACACAACATCGTGGATTCTTTACAGCTGGTGGCAAGCGAGTCGGATATTTCGACAAAAATTTATTAGCATTAGTGAAGAGAGTCCAGACAGTAGCAGTGACGCCCGCCCGCATCTAAGCGCGCAAGATCTGACGCCAGTTCAGGAGAGGAAAACAGAGAACAAGCCCGAAGCAAGCCCTTGCATTGTCACGACAGACCGCAATTCCGTCCTGGAAGCAAGCCCGTGTTTACAGAGAACAAGCCCGAAGCAAGCCCTTGCATTGTCACGACAGACCGCAATTCCGTCCTGGAAGCAAGCCCGTGTTTACAGAGAACAAGCCCGAAGCAAGCCCTTGTATTGGCACGACAGACCGCAGTTCCGTCCTGGAAGCAAGCCCGTGTTTACAGAGAATAAGTCCGAAGCAAGCCCTTTCTAGGAAACATCAGGAGCCGACAAACCGAGATAACCTGTGAAATCGACGACGTCTAGGCCAGACCCGAAACCGGCGACAGATAATGCAGACAAAGACTGTAGAAAAGGTAAGCTCAATTCATTTTTGAGTGGCTCTCATTTTGTTTATATATTCTTTAGTGAGGAAAATTCATTTCTGAGAAATTTTTTTATGTGAATATTGATATATGATAAATTATGATAAATTTTTAAATCTAATAACTTTTAACATATTTGGAAAAATATATGTATATTTGTTATCAGCATAAAATTTGATAGTGTGAATTTTCTTTTGGCAGTAAAATAATATAAGGATTGTCAGGCTAAATGTGTATATATATAATTTTTTTTCCCGAAAAAAAAAAGAGATAAAAATTTTGATTTTTCAAATAAGTCGATTGTCTATTCATGATTGAAAGATTTCAAAGGTGTACTTTTTTATATTATTAGTGAAACAATAGATGTTGTTGATAATCAAATATTTTGAATATGTGATGTTAGGAAAATTTTTTAGCAGTTGCAAAAAGTGGTCATTTTGTTACCTGCGGGGTCAGAAATATCAAGTATTGGTTGAATTATGAGCACAGAATTTCAAATTTCTAAATTTTTTTAAAATTTGCATGATCGAAACAAAAACGTGTCAGTGTATCGAAAATTTTACAATATTGAAAATTTATTTTTATATGTATACTATTTTTATTATTCCTCAAAATTGAATTGTATTTAAGATTGTTAATATTATGTGGGTAGTAGCAGAAAATTTTCCATAAAGTGTTAGAATCCCTGTTGCATAAGTTAGCGAGCGAAACTATCATTTTCATCTTTATATTGTATTTACATAAAATTTTAAAATGCAAAAAGTAACTGATCTGAAACAGTGCAGGAAAATTGATTTGCAGAATTTAGCGGAAGAATTGGGAGTGGAAATAGGGAAAAATGACAGGATACCGGTAATTATCCAAAAAATCGAAGCTGCCGATGATTACGATAGAGATGTTGCATTTACGCAAGCTGCGTATATCATAAAAGATCGCGAAGAGAAGATAGCCGCGGATAAAGAAAGGGAAAAAGAGAATAAAGAAAGGGAAAAGGCTGAAATACAAAGGGAATATGAGGAAAAACAAAGGGAATATGAGGAAAAACAAAGGGAATATGAGAGGGAGAAAGAAGAAAGAGAAAGAGAGGAAAAACAAAAAGAACGCGAATTTACGTTGGAACAACTTAGATTGACGCAAGATGCAAATAGACGCAGTTCAACGACCAGTGGCGGGTCGGAACGCCCACCCAAATTGCCGCTCCGAACAATCATGCATCGATTTGATCCGGAACGCTCGGATATAACTTTGTTTTTAAATTTGTTCGAACGACAGGCGACCAAAGCGGAAATAGAGACAGGTGACTTAGTGACGCATTTATTAGCTTTAGTGCCGGTCGAAATTGCAGAGTTAATTTTAAGGGAACCGCAAGATCAGACGGATAACTTTGAATACGTCAAAAAGTTTTTGCTTGAACGATTCCGTATGAGTCCAGAAGCGTATCGTCAAAAATTAATGAAACATCCACGCAATCCAGGTGCTCCGTGGAAGGATATTATTTTCGAACTCAATAGTTATTTAGAGGGTTGGTTAAATGGGTTAGATGTTACAGATTTCAATAGTCTGAAAAATTTATTAATAACGGACCAGATCAAGCGCCGTACTTCTAGCGAATTGAAAGAGCATTTCATTGATTCGTGGGCAAACTACAAAGACCCGTTAGTTTTGGCAAATTGTCTCGACGAATATGAAGCGATTAAAGGCCCTTCGAAAAAACTTTGGAATGTAAGGCCCCCTCCCGATAAAAGAACCGAAAAACCAAGGTTCGAAGAAAAAACGCGAAGTGAGAGAATTTCCGAAACCAAAACAAATTGGCGAGACAAAGATATTAACAAAGACAAAGAGCGCATATTTGAACAAAAGAGGTGGAACAAATGTTTCGTGTGTGGATCCTCCCAGCATTTGAAAGCAAATTGCCCAGAGTACAAAAAAAACGAAAGACCCATCTCTAAAATTAGTCACATCCGAAACAGCCCTGAATTGGAAGAAGGTTTTAGACCCTATTTAAGTCATGCGCTAATTAATGGAAAAGAAATTACCGTGTTGAGAGACACGGGTTCCTGTTCGGACGTGGTGTCTAGGAAATTCATTAATTCGGATCAATTAGACGGGGGAACCGTTTGGGTAAGACAACCATTGATAAATGATTTGCATTGTCTGCCTACGGCCGATGTAATTCTCGAAATTAAAGACGTTGGAAATGTGAGGACTAAAGCAATTGTGGCCGACAGCGAAGCAGATATGTCTTATTATATTTTGGGTAACGAAACGCAGAAGTTGATAGACGAGATTAAAAACGGAACAATTAAAACCCTACATGCGGTAATAACGCGTAGTCAGACTAAAACGAATCCGAAAGAAAAAGAAAACGAACCGAACAAGGAAGTTACTCTTTCTCCCCTAGCCGGGGAAAACGAAAAAGAGGCGGATGATGAGGTGACAGTTGAGACCTGGGAAAAAGATTTAATCCCCGAAGTTCTAAATGATCAATGCTTAGATCTGGCTAAAGTAGGTAGGGGTGAGTTTGGAATGGAACAAAGCAATGACCCTTCTTTAGACATTATCAGGAAAAAGGCAATGGAAAAAAAATCGCATTATGAAATAAAAGACTCGTTGATAATACGAAAAACTAAAGACCATCGGGGGTTTGAACGAATTCAACTAGTGGTTCCGGCAAAATATAGGATAGGCCTTCTGAATGCATGTCATGAGGGAATCGCGGCTCACATGGGCGAATTGAAAACAAAAGACAAAATTTTAAGATATTTCTTTTGGCCGAACATAATAAAAGAAACGGAAAATTTCGTAAAATCTTGTGACTCATGTCAAAAAGTGGGAAAGGCGGGGGAGCAGAAAAGGGCCCCGCTGAAGCTAGTACCTATAATTTCAGAGGTATTTTCAAAACTTTCGGTGGATCTTGTAGGCCCCTTACCAGTGTCTAACAAGGGAAATAGGTATTTATTAACTGCAATTTGTTGTTATTCGCGATACCCTGAGGCTATACCCATACCAAACATGCTTTCTGAAACGGTAGTCGAGGCCCTAACCTTAATTTTTAGTCGTTTAGGCTACCCCTTTGAAGTACAGACAGACCTTGGAAAATCTTTTACTTCAAGTTTAACCACCATTTTTCTGGAGAAATTTGGAGTGCAACTAAATCATTCGAGTGTGTGCAGACCTTCGTCCAATTTGATAGAACGATGGCACCGCTCTGTCAAACGTTTATTAAAGGTATTGAGTGTGGAAAACGGTAGTGACTGGGAGAAAAATCTACCGCATGCACTGTTAGCCTTGAGGACGGTAACGCATGAGTCGACCGGTTTCAGCCCGGCCGAGTTAGTACATGGGAGAAATCTACGGACCCCGGAAACCTTATTGTTCGAACAATGGACAGGGGAAAGTCAAGAGCCAGAGTTGGTCACTGAATATGTTTTTAATCTTATGAATAGGTTAAAGCGCTGTCAGGAATTAGCAGTCCAGAATATGACGGTCGCTAGAGACAAAAGAAAAATCTGGTACGATAAAAATGCCGTCGAAAGGCACTTTGAGCCAGGGGAAGAAGTGTTAGTCTTAGCAACGAACAAAAAGAATAAAATGTCGGTAGGGTGGATAGGTCCCGGAAAGATCGAATCCAAAATTTCCGCGACAAATTATATAGTGAGTGTTCCGGGCAGACGGGAAAAATCACAGATCTATCATGTAAATCTCTTAAAACCGTATGTAAAAAGGGTGGGAAAAATAAATATTTTAACCCGCGAATTTCACGAGCCAGATGCATCCCAAGACTTAGAGATTGTGTACCCCTTAGCAGACTCCAGCAGTTACAAGTTTAGCGAAGTAGTGGAGGATAGTGGGTTAAGGGATCGGTGCAGTAACGAACAATTGCATATGTTGGAAAATTTATTGGACGAATACAGCGAAGTGTTCTCGAACGACCCAGGATTAACGGATCTCACGGAACACGATATAGAACTTATAGAAGAAAAACCGGTGAGAATAAGGCCATACCGTACATCGCCCAGACAAAATGAAATTTTAAAAAAGGAGATTAAGCGCATGTTAGAACTCAACATAATTAAGGAAGGGGAGTCTAATTTTAATTCTCCGATGATATTGGTGGAAGCCCCGGGAAAAGATCCGCGCCCCTGCATTGATTATAGAAAACTGAACGCAATTACGAAGGCAGAGTTTTTCCCACTCCCGAATATAGAGGAAAGGGTTGAAAAAGTGGCAGCCGCGAAGTATATTACGGTGCTTGATTTGACAAAAGGATATTGGCAGATACCCATGACACCCAGGGCGCAGAAATTGGCCGCATTTGTGACTAACTTTGGAAGTTTTTTACCTCTGTCAATGCCTTTTGGGCTCCTCAACGCGTCGTATAGGTTCTCTAAATTCATGGCAAAATTGTTATATGGTCTAGAAGAATTTTGTTTACCCTACCTAGACGATATGGCCATATTTTCAGACGATTGGGAGGAACATATCAAACATCTTGAAAAGGTATTAGTCAGAATAAGGGACGCTAAATTAAAAGTTAAAATAGCGAAGTGCAAATTCGCACAGAAGACGGTTAAATATCTAGGCCACATAGTGGGGGAAGGACAACGAAAACCCGCCGAAGCTAAAATCCACGCCATCACGGAATTGCCAGCGCCAAAAACCAAAACAGAAATTAGGAGATGCCTAGGTATGGCAGGGTATTACTCGCGTTACATAGAAAATTACGCCACTATAGTTGAACCTCTCACGCGAGCGCTGAAAGGAAAACACAAAAAAGAAAAAATAGCATGGAGTGACGAAATGAGTAAGGCGTTCGATCTACTAAAAGATAAACTCACCAGGGAACCGATTCTATACGCCCCAAATTATGATTTGGAATTCGTTGTGCAAACAGATGCGTCTGAAAAAGGGATCGGAGTAGTGTTGGCACAGAGGCAGGGCTCAGAAGAACATCCCATAATATACCTCAGCCGGAAGTTTACTGACCCAGAAAAAAGTTTTAGCGCAACGGAAAGGGAATGCGCGGCAATAATTTTTGCGATCAAGAAACTAAGACATTACATTGACGGTCAAGAATTTCGTATAGAAACAGACCACAACCCTTTGGTGTTTCTGAAAAATAATGCAGGTAACAATCCCAGATTACTTCGATGGGCGCTAGCCCTGCAACCCTTTCAATATGCCATCCGACACAAACCGGGTAAAGATATACCCCACGTTGACTACTTAAGTAGAGCAATTCAGTAGTAAGTTTTTGAGTAAAATCCAATCTGTTGTACATATTTGATTATTTTTAGTTTTATTTGTTATTTTGGCATGTGTAGTGAAAAAAAAAAAAAAAAGGTCTCTTTCAAAAAAAAAAAAGTCTCTAAAGCTAGATGTTCAAGCAATGGTAAGCAGTATATAAGAAATCAGGTCACTGATGTATATAGTGAGGTTAAATTGAAATGTTATTTGAGCCACTCAAATATGTTGAGCTAATCCTTTTTTTGCAGATTTTCCGCGTTTTAACCCGGAAAATGTTTTGATGGTGGGGGTGTTGTAACAATTTCAGTAAATCTCTCACAGTCTGCTAATTAGGCAGAGTAATCAAAGATAGAAGTTCCCAAGAGTTGGAAAACTTTTCTCACGCTTAGCTGTGGGGGTGACAAGAATGCCGTGTACTACAATAGGAAAAGATGAGCTTCGATCAATCTTGTGAAACTGAAATTGCTAGACAGCAAATATTTCTCTGATCTGACCGTCTATGTGTGGGGTCTCAGATCGTGGGAATTTCCTGCGTGAACATTTAAAAGTTCAGTAAGACCTCCCTAAAAAGGCTTTATCCAATGACGTAAACTAAAACTTTTTTGATTGGTGATCGGAGAATCTTTTGTTCGAGAAACGGACCGGAGAAGAGGATCGAGAGGAAGGTAGTTAGAGTTTCGGCAGGAGAACGAGTGTTGGTGGAAAACACTCATCTCAGGACGGTTTCCCTTCTTAGTTGGGAAGGACAGGTTTGCTGACAGATTTTTGAATGAGAGAGTGCGATCTCTCTGAAGTCAAGGCAACAGCCTTGGATTTGACCTTTCGAGGAGAGTGAAAAGTAGCACTAGTTAAGACTTTAAGATTCTAAAACTACTGTAAAAGACTGGACTATTTGGTGATTTGCTATAAATTACAAGTCGAGCGAACTCAGCTAAAAAAAATTGTTGTAAATAATTTTTACCTCTAGAAATTTCAAGAACGCTTTTTAAATAAAATTTGTTCTGAAATATTTAATGAAGGTGATCAATTGTGAAATCGGCTCCACGCTACCCCATTTCAAAAACACACAACATCGTGGATTCTTTACACGACGATCAAAAACCAAAATGGCGATATGGGGCAAGTTGGCCCATTTAGTCGCAGCCTAAGAGTTTGTTTTCCACATTCATAAGCCTATAAAAGTCAATAAAATTCCTTAATTAAGTGTGTTATTGAGAGGGCGGTATTAACTAATAGGCAAGTAAAACAAATGTCTAGGCCCGTAAATCGAGGAGCCCGGCTTTAAACAGAAAATATTTATAATAAAAATCATATTAAAATTCCATAAATAATCTAATTTTTATATAATCTTAAATTTATAAATTATCTGAATTCACAAAATAATTTTTCGTTTATTGCGTAAAATAGCAGACGGAAAAAAAAAAACGATATAATGTAAAAGAGACTCGAGGACTGGTTGTTTTTTGAAAGCTATGAAGTTTCTGAAAGTTTATTTAGAGAAACTTTATTATAAAATTATTGTATTAGTTTATTGCATTCTCTATTATTAATAAAAACTGTAAGTGACATTATTTTAGATTTCTTTAAAAGCAACTTGCATTAATATGGGTCACAATTTAAATTTTGTCTATGGCCTAGAGCTACTGCCTCATTTCTAGATGTCAAGATGGTTCGTATGTTAAAACATCAGACAGTAGGTTCCAGAAGACACAATGAAAGTGGCTGTGATCTAGCCACTGAAAACGAACACAAAGGCAAAGAGTCCTATGTCTTCGCTGTTTTAAATCATTCAAAAATAGTAAATCAGGAGAAGAGTGGATTCAATGTAACAGCTTGTGCAAATGCTGGACACACGAATCATATGTCACTGCGCAGATATGATATTTTTTATGTTTGCATTCATTGTGATGATGAGAAAGATTTCGATGAAGGCAGTAGTTAATTTGAATAAAAATCTTTATTTATCCTTTGTATAGAAAATTAAGATTACATTTTGATATGTTATGTGTATCTTCATTTCCGTTAACAATCCAAGAATAAAATCTATTTAGTGGGCCAACCTACCTCTTTCGATGGACAGGTTGGCCCAGTGACTTGATGTCTTTCTGAGCTACATATAGAAACTATTAAATAATATTAAAAAAAAAAAAATCCTACGTGGTAATGCTATGGGGTGCACTGATTATCTAAACTAAAAAAATGTAATTTTAATAAAATAAAATAAACAAAAAATATTAAAGAAAAATTGGCCAACAAGCCGCGGTCTTCCCCACTACATCAGCTTGGTATTTTTCACCGCTCAATAACGCGAAAATTTCTGACACATTCACAGACTCGTTTTAAAGGTAAAAATATGCACTTGACAGACTATTGAAGCGATTTGGAATCAAGTAGTTTTTTTTTTTTTTAAATTTTCGATAAATGTTTTACATATTGAGTTATGAGCGGTTGCCGCCCTATGGCGGAGATTTTTAGTTTGATTTCTTTAGAAATCGACCAATCGAAATCACTTTGTTTATCTATCTATCTATCCACACATATAATGCAAATCATGTCATCACGATAACGTCAGGGATACTGAAACAATTCTAACCTAATTAGGTCAGTGTATTGATCTTGCCAGTATCATAGTTTGTTTACAGGTCAAAAGGACACAGAAAAACAAAAAACATACAAAATTTGTCATCATTGTAATGCCCAAAATACTGAACTAAATTGATCCTAACTGGGACAGTGCCAGTATTGGGACATCTTGCTAGTATCTTGGATGAGTTCGTTCACAAAGTATGTAGCTCATAAAGTTCATTAACAGGGACATATAAAACAAAAAACATGCAAAATTTGCCATCAAGATACCTTCCGAAATATTGAACCAAATCGATTCTAATTAGGACAGTGTATTGAACTTGCCAGTATTTTGAAAGAGTTCGTTAACAAATTATGTAGATCTTAAAGTTTGTTCACAGGGAGACACAAAAGCAAAAACCATACAAAATTTGTCCTCATAGATAATGATCAAAATACCGAATCAAATTGATCTTAATTGTGGCAATGCAAGTATTGGGACATCTTGCTAGCATCTTGGTTGGATTCTTTAACCAAGTATGAAGCTCTTGTAGTTTGTTTACAGGGCAGAGACACGCAAAAGCAGAAAACATACAAAATTTGTCATCATGATAATGTCCGAAATACTGAACCAAATTGATCCCAAGTGGGACATTTCCAGTATTGGGACATCTTGCCAGTATTTTGGATGAGTTATTAACAAATTATATAACCTCTTAAAGTCCGTTTACAGCGACACATAAAAGCAGGAGACGTGCAAAATTTGTCATCACGATAACTTTTGAAACACTGAATGAATTCTGAACTGATCGGGGCAGTGTATTGAGCTTGCAAATATCTTAGACGAGTTCCAAGAGAAAATATTTTTTTAGAACTGCCTTAAAGAAGTTCTCAATTTTTTGTCATGTATTTACGAACAAATGTGAATTCAGGAATGTGTCAGAAAGTAGCCAGTTTGGATTTGAGAGCAACTTTAAAAAAGCTGTGGGCAGAAATTAAAAAATAAAAATAATTTGATATCTGGAATATTTTTTTTCAATTTTATACTACACTGTAAAAAAAAAAAAAAAAAAAAAAAAAAAAAAAAAAATCTGTAATTTTGACAAAAAAATATTGTATTTTTTACAGAAAAAAAACTGTTTTAAAGAAAAAAAAGTTTTTTCCTGTAAAAAAAAAGTGGGAATTTTGTAATTTTTACAGAAAAAAAAAATCTATATTTTTTACAGAAAAAACTGTTTTAATGAAAATATGTAGATATTTTTTGTAAATTAACCGGTTTTCCACTGGCGCCAAAATTGACAGTTGTTTTTCTGTCAATTTGAGAGATTTTTTTTCTACAGTGTATTTTCCGCTGGTCAAGCACAAACATTTCTTGCACAATTCTAAAATTATTGTTCTATAAAATTTCGAGGAATTTTCATTCAGATTCAAAAGATCCAAACAATGTTTTTTTTTCTTTTCTTTTTTCTATTATCTATTATTTCTTTTTCTTTACATATATATGATGTATCTGTGTTGTCTTATAACATATGTCTTATATATATATATGTCACGTTTTTACTTGAATCACCGTTTTTTTTTTTTTTTTTTTTTTTTTTGTAGATCAAATTATCAAGGCGAGAGTTTCCACCAAGGAGTTTGTAGTTGTGGCGCCGAGAATCCAAATTATGGTGTGCGTACGGAAGGAAAATAATAAGCAGTTGGTTCCAATCCATATTTTATTAGAATCCAGAGAAAAGTTGAGACCATACTTTACTAATTTAAGATGATAATTCTATAAATAATGATTTTTAGTACCGTGGAGAGACTTGGTGAATTAATTCAATGTTCGAAGAAGACATTAGCTCTTAACAGGCAGCGTCGTCTTGTGTAATCGGCAGCCAAGGAGATTTATTCCAAGTTCACGAAGTACGCGCCGGGGTTACATGTACATCGGGTTCCAGGAACAATCTGCTGCTAAGCGGGAAAAATCAGCGTATAACTATTATCTAACGCCCTAGAATACAGTACTATTAAACAGTCTTTCGACCAATCAGCGCTACGGAACTAAATTTTCTGGCGTTATGATTTTTAAGCTATCAGGCCGCAGGCTGAAAAAGTGCGGGAAACTATTTCTAGAACATTACGGAACAATCTAATTCCTTCGAACAAATAATAATAAGAAAAAAAATTACGTAGGTTTTACCGAGTATGGGCAAGATGCCAAGATAAGATTTTACAGTGAGACTGAAATTAGCTTTTATATTTTTGAGAAAGAATATTGTTTTGTCAGAAAACATAGGGAAATAAAAATAAAAAGATATAGGTTGTTATTTCAAGAGAATTAAAATATTTTTAGCTGGGAGATTGATATTTAAAAGAATTAAGTTCTAGAATGCGTTTATTTAATGAAACAAAAAGTGTGTAATTTTAACAGAACAGCGCTCAGAGCCATTTTTTTAAGAGAATGAATTTAGAATAAAGTATTTTTAGCTAGGCGGAATTTTGACAATCTAAATACTAGAACGAGAAAATAATTTAGAATAATGGGATTTATACAGAATTATAGCTTTGATGAGGCCAACGGCGAAAAATTTTAAATTTGTTTCATATATATATATATATATATATATATATATCAGATGTATAGCTCTGTTCAAAAACTGTTAACAATATAAGAGGGTCGATTAGTATTTATCAGGGTGAAAAATTTTCTATAAAAACTTAGAGATGCAATCCAGTTATTCAATCGAAAATATAGAGTATCTCACTTAAAAATATTGTGGAGAAATTTTAAAAGACTAATTTTGCTTTCTTTGAACCATGGTATAATCAGGAGTAGTATAGTAAATAACCATCATTAGACACTTTACAATTCAAGATGTTGCTGACAATACATAAGCGTCACCGAATTACAATGCACCTTTACTATTTATCGCGATTTCATCACCATTTCATCACACACACCCACACAAAAGTTAGACTATTGAAAACTTTACTAAAATATCTTCATGTTTATTAATGTTATGTGCAAAAATTCGGATTTAGCTTGGAGTGTCGCCCTGTATTTTTGTCTGAAAAGAGGAAATGTGATCCTGGATTCCAATACAAACATTGTTCATCCTGATAGGTACTATCTTCCCTCTTATTTTTCGAATCCAAACTGGGTACATTTTGACACATTTTTGAATTCATTTTTGTTCGTAAACGCATGAGATTGGCAGGTGCTCTTACTAACAAACTATGAAATGAACTGGGTTTTTTTTTTTTTTTTTTTTTTTTTTTTTTTTTCTATTTTTTGAGGTAAAGGATGTTTTAGAAAACGGTGTCAAAGTTATCATTTTTTATTCAAATTTCCGGATTCTACAGCCCGATAAAGATCGTTCATGAGACAACAATCACTCATAACTCAAAATGTAATTAATTTATCGAAAATTGAAAAAAAAATATATATATATTCAATTTTAAATCAATAAACAGGCCTAAAAGTGTCATGCTTTTATGTTCTAAAAATCAGTCTGTAAAACGGGTCAGAAAGTTTCGCAGAGAAAACACACTTTCACCTTTAAAAAGTCGTTAAGAATACTGGAACCACGATTAAAATGGCAAAGAAAGTGTAATAAATCGAATCTCTAAAAAATATTTTTTTTTTTTTTTTACGAAAAGTAACTCGCATGTAATAGAAATCTTAACAAATGTACGCTTATAAGCCAAATTTAAAAATAAATTTTCTTTAAATAATTGTTTGTATATGACTTTTGAAAACTAAATAATTATAGTAAACGTAACTTCTGTCATTAAAATTTATAAAAAAAATTTACTCAATATTTTACCTCATTAAAAATATATTTTATTTTTCCCTGAAAGCGTTTTGAAAATGCTTCACAAATGGCTTCTCTAAGAATTCAATTTCATTAATTATCATTACCATTATCATTACCACAAAAAGTTAAAATTCTATTTATGAGAAAATTTTTAAAAGTATTGAAATACTAATTTACTGTATCGAGTTTTAAAGATTATGATTTATACATTAAAAATAGTAATTTTTAGCTCTCTTGTTATTGCTTTAAGCAGTTAAAATATTTGAGAAATTGCTCCAAATAACAGTCTGTTTATTAATTATTACTATATGCAACTTTTAATTTATTAACATATGACTACTTTTTTTTTCCTGAAACGGGAATTATTTAAAAGGAAAAAAAAAGAAAACACGTTAGTAAACACAGATCGTGAGTTTGTTTTACACTTGTAAATAAGTAAAAACTTGCAGAGAAATCTATATGCGCATCATATAATTTAATATATATATGTAATAACCGTTAAAAAACAACACAGTAACATCATATACAAATGGGGGAATAAAAATCAAAAATTGAAACAAGAACGCATATACCTTTTTGGATAATATCCAGAAAAAGAAGAAGAAAAAATAATATATATATATATATATGACCAAAATAAATATGTGCGAATTATAGTTGACTGTTATATGATGAAACTGTTTTAGGGACTGCCATGTCTCTCACACTTTTTCTGAAATTTGCTTCACTAATAGATGGAAAATGAAAAAAAAAATATATGTCAATTCTTTGGAACTTGAATAAGAGTATCTGAAAATTTCATTCATTTACGAATGGAAATGATATCTCAATTTTCACAGAAAGCAGGGTATTTTAATTCTTCGAGTAATTTTGCGAGAAAAAATGGTGCCATAATAAAATAATAATAATGAAACAAATATTTAATTTTGGTTAATTACTTATATTGATATTATTATTAATGATGCTGTCTAAATTAAAATGCATATTACCATATACAAAAATAATAAATAAATAAACAATAATAACATGTTGTTTCTTTAATTTATTGGCACAGCCTTGACAGCTGTATTATTATGATAATGAAGCTTAAAATGATGGGATGACGTGACGGGAATAAGGCAGAACAAGGAAGGGAGAAAACAATTAGAGAGCTGTCTTTGACAACTTTTTCCGCCATTCCTTTCTATCGGAATATAAAGATTTGAAAGATGTTTGAGAAGTTGAAATAAATCTGTTTTAATTTTTATAACATAATTTAAAAAAAAAAAAAGAAAAATACTCTGAAGGACTACAGTAAAAAAAAAAAAAAAAAAAAAAAAAAAAAAAAAAAAAAGATTATTTTACAAAAGAATATCTGCAAAATGTTTGTTAATGTACTGCAAAATCTGTTAAAATAACAGAAAGTTCCTAATAAATACAGATTTTATTTCGGAGAAAATCTGTAAACTTAATTTTACGAGTAAAATCTGTTAAAATAGCATAAAGTTCATGACGAATACATATTTTCTTCGTAAAATAAACAGTTTTCTACTGGCATCCTGTCTGATCAGTCTTATTCTGTAAATTTAACAGATTTTTGAATTGTGTATCGAGAAACAGATCATTTATTTACTTTATTTTGTTTTGTCGGGAAAATTTGTAAATATTGCGTTACAAAATAACTCTTCCAGTCGGAAAATCATGATAAGTTCCGTTTAAATACTTTGCCGATCGTTTAAGATTCAATTGTATTTTAAAAATTGACGTCCTGGGCTATAACAGTTTTTTTTTTTATATACAAGATACACTGTAAATTTTCATACACTTTTTAGAACACTTATTTTGTCACCTTTTTTAGAACACTTTGAAGCTCACTTTTTGGAACAGTTTTTAGAATACTTCTGCGATGTTGTTCAGCACACTTTCTAGCGCACTTTTTGAAAGCGATGATTTCACAAGTGTGCCCAAATGTGCTCCCAATCCGTTCTCAAATGTGTTCCCAAGTTTATATTGAACAGATAAGCTGAGCAGAACACTTTCGGTACACTGTAAAAAAAAATCCGTCAAATTTACGGCAAAAACTGCAGGCAGCAATGTTGTCAGCAGTTTTTACGTAAAAATAGCAGTAAAAATCGATGTAAATTTTATCGCATATTTTCCGTCATTTCAACGTTTATGAATGTAGTAAATTTCACAGCCATTTTTCCGTACAAATTACCACAAAAAGTTCTGTAATTTTAACAGTCCTATTTCCGTACAAATTATCACAATAGCTGCTGTAATTTTAAAAGCCATATTTTTTTTTAAATCATTGATTTTAATCAACTTTCATCTTTAGATGACTATTAGAATAGTCATAAAGTTCATCGCTTGTTTGAAAAACATTGGAATTCATTATTTTATGTATAGAAATTCAATCCCATATAAAACATTTCTTTACTGCTTTGTATATGATATATATAAGAATTCAGAATTTATTAATAGGAATTTGTTTAATGTGGCAAAACTGAGACATCAAATATTCATTATAATACTATGTGTAAATACATTATATATAGAGAGAGTATATTTGTAGTACTAAAAAAAGAAACACTTCAATTCTGAAGGACGAGAAGAATTTAGATAATATATATATATATATATATATATTAGATAATTGAACTAGAATTACCAGCTTACGTTTATCTAATACAAATATAAAATACCATTTGTAATTAAACACTGATATATAAACAATGCAGGCTCCTAAGCGTAAGTCAAGAAACACACCATTTTGCTCGCTTTCGCCGTCGCGCGGGAAAGAGCACGTACTTTTGAATAGAAGTTCCTTGCGCAAATCATGCTAGTAAAATGTCTTTGCGCGCAGGCGCCGATTAGAAAATGAATGATGTGATCTGATTGGTTGTTCGCATGAAAGGATTTTGAAAGCGAAAACGCTGGTTAAATCTACTGTTATATTTGCGGTATTTTTACATACGGAAATATTACGTTGCGATTTACTGGAATAAATGCAGTGAATTTGACAATCATTTTTTACAGTGTACACATTCTTTATAGCGGAGCATATTCGGAACACATTAAGGGAACACATTCAGTACACATTAAGGTAACTGAAACACTTTTTGAATCAAAGTGTTCCAAATGTGTTCCCAATGTGTGCGGGGAATTTGTAGTACATATAATAAGGTGGTTCGCAAATAATCTGCTAAGCAACAACAAACTTTCTGATACAATTTCCGACTCATTTTTAAACGTAAAGCCATAACATTGACAGACGTGGCTATTGAAGTGATTGGGAATCGAAATAAATTTTCCACATTTTGATAAATAAATTACTTATCGAGTTATAAACGATTCATGTTACGTGGCAACACGTTTATTTCCTTTCTGGCGTTGAAGCATCGAGAATTCAGTTCTAAAGGCCGACATTGACAGTGTTTTCTGAAAGATATTCTGTCTTTATCCGAAAATGGAAAACGTGTTTCGATCACAAACTTTCTGAACAACAACACCTGACCATTTTATTCTTTTCTGAACAAAAAGTAATTAAAAAAGGTGTCTGAAAGTAGCCCATTTGGAAGTGAGAACAGCCATTAAGAAATAAAACGCAGGGCAACAAATGTTTATTACGCACTTGTTATGAGGTTCATTTCTTTCAAAGATTTCTGTTAGAGAACCTTCGGTAGCATAATAAATTTTCTATCTTTATAAATTGTTATATCAGTCTTCATATTTTAATTTACATTTTCATCTTTTGATAATGGTAAAAAAGATTAGTTCAGCTTACCTGAAATTTGCCTTTTGCGCTGAGAGTAATCCACAGTATTATACTGATATTTATCCTTTCGAATCATTGACGTATCGCTGTTTTGTATTAAGAAACAATATTAGTAGAAAATAACAAATTTGCGTGAAGTAAGTAGATATCCATTTTTCCTTTGAATATAATATTATTATTGAAATTCTTGGCTTTATTTATACATTTATATCGCGTTTGGAGTCAGCTTAAAAATGCTCCAATTTTACATTAAATTTGAGATATTTACATCATATTTACATGGGCGTCTTTACTGTTCGGTTACATTTTACACTGTAAAAAAAAATTCGGAAAAGTTTCCGGTAGGAATAGGATTTCCAGTTGCCCGTATAGTACAGGAAACTTTTCCGAACCAACAAGGAAAAAAAAACGAAAAAAAACGAAAGTTTTTTCTTTCCGTCAGGAAACTTTTCCTGTTTGATTCAGAAACTAATCTTTAGACACATAATATATTCCTGTTTCTTACGGAAATATTTCCTTATGTAGTAAGAAAAGTTTTTGTAGAGAAAGAAAGTTATCCTTTTTATAGAGGAAAGTTTTCCTAATTAATAAGTAAACTCATCTGTAATATAGAACCTTTTCCTATAAAATAAGGAAAAGTTTCCATTCACACTAAGAAATGTCTAGGTAGAATGGTAGAATAGACAGAAAGTATTCCTTTTTTAAAAGGAAACTTTTCCCAATTAATAAGTAAACTCATCTGTAAAATAGAACACTTTCCTATAAAATAAGGAAAACTTTCCATTCACACTAAGAAATGTCTAGGTAGAATGGTAGAATAGACAGAAAGTATTCCTTTTTTAAAAGGAAACTTTTCCCAATTAATAAGTAAACGCATCTGTAAAATAGAACATTTTCCTATAAAATAAGGAAAACTTTCCATTCACACTAAGAAATGTCTAGGTAGAATGGTAGAATAGATAGAAAGTATTCCTTTTTTAAAAGGGAACTTTTCCGAATCAATCATTAAACCAATCTTGAAAAAAAAGCAAAAATTCCTGTGTGGAACAGAAACTTTTTACTTTGTTTATGGAAATATATTTTTTAATCGGAAGGTATTCCCGTATAGCAAAGAAACCTTTTCTTGTAAGGAGTAGAAACAACACTGCAAAAAAAAAGATTTCTTCATTTTACAGTATAATACAGGCATCCCAGCTGCTAGTATTATACCGTAAAATTAACAGTAATAAACAGTAAAATAAGCAGTAAAACACTACCGCGGATGCACGGCAGTGTATTACTGCTTATTACTGTTTATTACTGTTAATTTTACGGTATAATACTAGCAGCTGGGATGCCAGTATTATACTGTAAAATGAACAATCTTTTTTTTTTTTTTTTTTTTTTTTTGCAGTGTTGTTTCTACTCCTTACAAGAAAAGTTTCTTTACTGTACGGGAATACTTTGATTAAAAAAATATATTTCCATAAACAAAGTAAAAAATTTCTGTTCCACACAGGAATTTTTGCTTTTTTTTCAAGATTGGTTTAATTTTACAGTATTATACTGTAAAATCAACATTTTTTTCTTTTTTTTGGTTGTGCAGCGAATGGCAGATGAAAATAGTTGCCTTTGGATTGGACACTATATTGATTTCCTTTTATCAATCACACTTAAATATTTTTGTAAATAGATATACACACATTCAGAATTTCAAATAAATAGGAAACAAGCGATAATATTTAAAGAATTTTGAGGTCATAAAATATTGATATGTTTTGTATTACAATGGTTCAATTTATATTATCACCTTGCAATTTTATTTACTTGTTACAAGTGTACTTATAAGAAGAAGAATCAGTTTAGCTTAAATGTATTTATATTTTTAGAAAATAAGAATGTTATATATGAAATGTTAGTGTTTTCTATATTTAAATTTCTTTTGCAAAAAATATAATTAGGCTAAAATGTATTTTAAGGTTATGAGCAACTTTATAAACAAGGAAAAGCAATTCTCATAAGAAAAGTGTATAAATATAATAAAAAGTACACCAATGAAATGGATTTTATGTTCATAAAATACATAGTACACTTTTATTTTATTTATAAATCTATCCTGAAATAAAGAAAATCTTACTATATTTTAAGCGAGATAAAAAGATATCAAAACAGTGTCCAAAACAAACCTTTTCATCTGTTGATATGCTCCTGTTCCTACTCATCCAAAAGCCCTAGAAAAGTTTTGTGAGAAATGTATTTCATCATACACAGTAGACTCTCGTTAATGCGTCTCCTCTTAAGACGTACCTCCGGTTAATGAAGACAGTTTCCCTCTCCCATCAATTCCTATTTGCAATTTATGTTAAAAATTAGTGTTTCAAAAATAACTATGCCACCATATATATTTTATTTTTAAATATTTCTATTAATTATATATGAAACGGGAGGGGAGTAATTTAATACCTGCCCGATATCTCTAGAAGTTTTGAATAGGAGGGAGGGGGGTGAAATTTATGAGAGATATATTGATGTTTTTATCATGTGATTGGTAAAACAAGATCCTCTAATGAAGAAAATCATTTTTGCATCGCGTAAGCTATTCTAACACATTTTTCTAATTATGTCTATTGCAGAAAATGTTTTATAGTTAGTTGATAAAGTCAAAATTATCTGATCAATTAATGAGGTAAAAAAACAAATAGATTTAGCAAAGAATTCAAAATTCCATGAAATTCATTATTGTCACGCAGCAAAAACTTGTGAAAAGATAAATTGGTAAATTATCTTTAAAAAAAAAGGGGGGGGGGGCAGATTATTATTTTTTTTTTTTTAGTTAAATTATGCAAGTAATGTAATTTATTTTCATATTTTATTTGTTTAAAGGAATTAAATATTTTATATTAACAATATTTTCAGCAATTTGCTTTTTAACTGCTTTACTAAATTAAAAAAAGGTATTTGTATCAAAATTTATTTATTTCAAAAACTGAATTAAATTAATTCAAAGCAATATTTTTGCCATTAGAATGCTTACATTGGTTAGTGTTAACAAAAATCGACCTCCCTTGCAATTAACTGGAGTTGACTGTAAATGAAAAACAAATCTGACTCAAACAAATTAGCTTATTATCTTCAAATAATTCTCTTTATTATGAGAAAAGATTACTCATCCAGCAAATTCGCAAAGATGAGGTGCCAACTTATCGGAGACAGATTATATACATAGGTGTAGCCAGTCATGGGAGTCATGGGATGGGGGGGGGGGGGGGGGCAGACACTAAACATTTAGGTAATACCAAAAAATTTTTGAATATAAACTACTAAAAAAGGAAAACAATATTTTCAATTGCCCTGGATACTCAAAACCCACACTTTAACTATTGGGTATAGCACAACTATATATGGCATTATGCATGCATATGAAGTGAATTGTGATTGAAGCTGCATTGAAATTTTATTGGTGATGGAAAGAATTTCTATTGCTATACAGCCAAAACAAAAAAAAAAGTACCCCATTTTACCCCCCCCCCCCCTCAAAAAAAAATAATAAATTGACATTTGATTAAAAATTGTCTTCTTCCAATTTAAGGTTTTTTTTTAAAAAAAAAAAAAAAAAAAAAAAAAAAAAAAAAAAGGCTTTTGCATTGTCTCTATTGTTAAATTGTGCCAAACCCGAACTTTTAGTAAATTTTATTCTAGGATGCCAAATGGGAAATCACTTGGTCAAGTGATTAAAAATTATAAAAATTAAAGTTTTAAACTAAATTAATTTGTAATTGATGCAAAGCAAATTGCATTGTGGGGTGTTTTTTCAGCGCAATTCGAAAATGGACAGAATAAGCTGCAATTTAGGATTAGCATATTTGAAGTTTTTAGAAATCTATTTCTGTTAAAAAATATATCATTTATGTTCTTATAGTTTTTTTTAAAAATATGTATTTTTAAATTAAATTGTGAAAAAAAAGGAAATGGGAACTATAAGTTTTTAATAGCTTCTAAAGCTTCTAGAAGCTCCAAATATGCAGATACACAATCACAGCTCATTCCACCAAGTACTTTTTGAGTTATGTTTAAATCACTATCCACATTGCAGTCTTTTTTACACCGATTACAGATAAACTTAACATTAGGAGTTCAAAACTTTAAACTTGCATAATTCCTAAACTACTAGATACAGTATCTTTCTGTTTGGTATTATAGGGTAACATTTATGGAAAAAGCCGAATACGATGCCAAAATTAAGTGTATGTTTTGAAATTTTTAGCGTTGGATACAATTTCAGCATGAACACCACCCTCTAAGTTTATTTTTCTCAACATTAAATGAAAAAAGACAACTTCAGGTAGAATGATAATTTCAGTTTCTTTTTTCCAACTGCACATATTTTATTGAAATTTCAAATTTGTACATTTTTTAATTTTACTTTCTAGCAATTGAAACAAGTTGGCTGTTAATTCTGAAATTAAAATTTTGTTATAAAAACCTTTGTTTTTTACTTTTAAAGAAAAAAATTTAATGTAGTCAACTTTCACCTCTGTTATAAATAATTTTAAATGGCCTGAAGAATGATAATGTCAGAGATGAGGATGCTTTATATCTGTGACATGTCCATGCTCTCATTTAAGTTGTTTGTATCTGAGAAGTCACTTTATCAGAAAAAAATTCTGTGTGGTAGCTAATATTTTTAGTAATGAAAATTATACAAGAAAAACATCTTTTAATTTCTTTTCAGTTCAATATGCCACCTTAACTTTTTATTTAAGCAACAAATATTGAATTGCTAATTTTTAATGGCCAACCCTTAAAATGAAACTTTGTGCATATATTTCATGCAACTAAAGACAACTGCTGTTTAAAAAAAATCTACATTTTTGCGTAAAACTTAATCTGGATCAGTATTTCATGGGTAGGTAAGAAGTACATTATTTGAAGCATGACAAATCTAGTTTATACGCTTAGCAGTCGACATTGCCAGGCATATGACCAAAGTTTTTATTTTATTGTTAATTTTTAATCCATTTGCAAGTTGTTGGTAAAAAAAAATATGTCTCCTAAAGGAACAAAAATATTGTTATACAAGTCATGTTTTGAATTTAAAAAATAATCATAAAACTGAAGTTTCTAATTAAAAAAATTATCTTTTTCAATTCCCCAAAATATAATAGTAAAATAAAACTGTTAATTGATTATAAAAATGTGCATTAAATTATTTTAAATAATGTGAACATATGACAGAAATTTCTTTAACCCCATAATTTTACAATCACATCTGCAATTTTTTTAAATTCTAAGTCATTTAAATGCTAATATTTCTTTACAAAAAAAAAAAAAAAAAAAAAAAAAAAAAAAAAAAAAAGAAGGACGCAAAAGTGAACAATTATTTTTTTTTTAAATCTTTTTTTTTTTGGTATATACTTGGAACTAAACATTGTAAGGAAAATACATTACAATATGCATTAACTTTTTTACCCTTTTCTGAATCTATTAGAATATATATATCTATATATATTTCATTCTAAATTTTTTTAAAGGGACTCCTTAAATTGCACATGACGTTTTTATTTTATTTTCATTTGTATTTATAAAATTAATATTTCTTAAATATTTGAAAGTGTAGAAAAGTTAAAATACATCTATATTGGTAAGAAAACATATTTCCCATAATATTAATAAAATTGTGTAATATTTATACACCAAGTTAATTTTATAGTCTGCTATTTACTTTTTAAATCATTTTTTGTACTTTTTAACTAACCACATTAAATAAAGGTTAAAATCTAGGTATCAATAAAAAAAAATCAGTTTGGATTTCATAAAAAGTAAAATTAAATGTTATTTAATTTCAAGTATTTTTAAATTGGAAATTTGAAATTTATAGACAGGAAGAATATATATATATTTTTTTTATTAAAATAACACACATACAATCAGATAATGTACATTAACACGCAGAAAGTTAAATTAAAAAAAAAAATTGCTTTGGTGGAAATTTCTTCCCATAATGAAATTCCAATGAATAATTTTGGAAAAATAAAAATATACTAATACAAATTGGGAGATATTGAATATTGCATACATAATATACTAATACAAATTGGGAGATATGGAATATTGCATACATAATATACTAATACAAATTGGGAGATATGGAATATTGCATACATAATATACTAATACAAATTGGGAGATATTGAATATTGCATACATAATACAAACAAATACAAAAATTCAATTTAGATTTTAGAAAAATAAAATGAAATGTTGTTTAATAAAGTTAAAATTTTTCAATTAAATTAATTAGCTTTGGTGGAAGTTTCTTTCCATAATGCAATTTCAATAAATAAGTTTGAAAAAATAAAAAAGTACTAATGCAATTTGGGGGATATTCAATATTGCATACATAGTATAAACAAAACAAAACAGTTACTGCTGTTACAGCATCATTTATATCATTCACTAGAATTGAATTTTCTCCACAGATGTACATTTCTGTGGAGTCAAATGGATTGTCAATAAAAATAATGACTGGAGCAGATGTGTCTGCTGCAACGTCTTCAATTGAGCAATCTGGCATAATAATTCTGTAAAAACTTGTAGTTTCATCATGTAACACAATGGGTAGTAATAACAGTGCAACATATTAATCTGTTCCCTATTTCAGATGTATCGACACCTTCATAATACGAAAAATTTTTCTTTTTTAACTCCAATGACTTTACACGTTTTTGCTGCAGAGATGTCATCTTTAAGGAGGGGTACACTTTTATTAGGTGCGCTGCAACTTGTTTCCATTGTATTATGTCGGTATGCAAAGTATATTGTGAAATATCTTCTGCAATAATGTTTAGCAGTTCATGTCTTGTTTGCCAATTTAGGCAAGATATCCCTTTCTTCATCTGCTTCTTTAGTTCTGCAGAACACTTATCAAAGTTGATTGTAAAATTCTCTGGCCAAGGCTTCTTAGTAGCAGCACCTGGGGGGGAGAGGTGAAAGAAGAGGATTTTAAGTTTAAATTTGTATTGCAGTGTCATTTCCTTTAAAACATGAAATAGTATATATTTTTATTTTTAAACTGTAAAAAAATTTGTACGTAAATCACAGTAGATAAAAAAAAAATTCAAAGGGGATACCAAAAACAAGAAAATTGTTTTCACTATTTCTCCGAGTTGGTTAATGAAATGCTCAAGGAAAAAGAGTTTATTATCCCCTGAAGGGGTTATTTTTAATTTTTCGCATTTGGGAAATTTTAAATTAATGTAATAGTATATTAAAATTTTTATAATGGCTGCATTCTGATACTTCAGTTTAGAAAGAACTAGAGTCTTTTAAAGGACCCTTCACAATTTTTTCACATTAAACCATAAAACCCTTTACCAAAAAAAAAAAAAAAAAAAAAAAAAAATTGAATTTCTAAAATGAATCCTTCACAAATGTGATGATTAAAAAAATTAGGAGGTGGGGGAGGGTTGCATTCTGACATTTCACTTTAGGAAGAACTTGAGTCTTTTAAAGGACCCTTCACAATTTTTTCACATTAAAACATAAAATCCTTTACAAAAAAAAAAAAAATAAATAAATAAATAAAATAACTTTCCAAAATGAATCTTTCACAAATGTGATGATTAAAAAAATTAGGAGGGGGGGGGGCAGTTTATTATCCTCTGAAGGGGTTATTTTTAATTTTTCTTATTTGGAAAATTTTAAAATAATGTAATACATTAAAAATTTTATAATGGTTGCATTCTGATATTTCACTTTAGGAAGAACTTGAGTCTTTTAAAGGACCCTTCACAATTTTTTCACATTAAAACATAAAACCCTTTACAAAAATAAATAAATAAAATAAAATAAATTTCTAAAATGAATCTTTCACAAATGTGATGATTAAAAAATTAGGAGGAGGGGGCAGTTTATTATCCTCTGAAGGGGTTATTTTTAATTTTTCTTATTTGGAAAATTTTAAAATAATGTAATACATTAAAAATTTTATAATGGTTGCATTCTGATATTTCACTTTAGGAAGAACTTGAGTCTTTTAAAGGACCCTTCACAATTTTTTCACATTAAAACATAAAACCCTTTACAAAAAAAAAAAAAAAAAAAAATCCAAAATGAATCTTTCACAAATGTGATGATTAAAAACATTAGGAGGGGGGGGGGGGCAGTTTATTATCCTCTGAAGGGGTTATTTTTAATTTTTCTTAATTGGAAAATTTTAAAATAATGTAATACATTAAAAATTTTATAATGGTTGCATTCTGATATTTCACTTTAGGAAGAACTTGAGTCTTTTAAAGGACCCTTCACAATTTTTTCACATTAAAACATAAAACCCTATACAAAAAAAAAAAAAAAAAAAAAAGAATTTCCAAAATGAATCCTTCACAAATGTGATGATTAAAGAAAAAAAGAAAAAACTTTTGGTGAGAAAAACAGTTTATTATCCCCCTGAAGTGTTTATTCTTTATAATAAAAATAAGTAAAACAAGATACATATGACTAAAATATAATTTCAGAAGTTGTAAGGAAAGTAATCATGTACAACAGGAACAACTTAATACTTGCCTTCATTCAATTCACAAGTATTTTGAGTAGGAAGTGTAGATTCAGACCACTCTAGCACTTCAGAATTTGTAGGTGATGTAGGTGATGTTATGTTCTGCAAAAATATACATAGATAATATAAACAAAAGTACTAGATTAAAAAAGTTTATTAAAAATAGAATAAAGTATTATGCATTTAAACTGTAAAGCATAACTTTAATGTTATAAGGTATCATTTACTGAGCTCTTCTGCATAGTGCAAACCATAAAAATCATAAAATTGGATTGAATTTGCATGACTAGAATAAAAAAAAAAACACACATAAATCCTTACACTATCCTTACACTCAAATAAAAGATAGAAAATAAGCAGGCGTATAACCGCTATGTTAAAATTAAGGTTTCTACTACAGTTTATAAACTTCAATTTAGGACTTCATTTTTTTAGAGTAATTTAAGTAGTGTTCTCTACACAACTATTTGTGATTTAGAAGAACATTTCTATTCACAAAAGTGATATAGTACAGTACTGTTAATCCACAAATAATGCAAACAAAGAATTTTCCTTATTTCTACTTTTTAGTAAGAATATGCATAGAAATTATAAAAATGTTCTAGATTGCACTAAAAAATTATCTAGAATAAGTAGAGGATTGCGATGAAAAAATTAAAAAAATATATATTCCACAAATATTGTAATAAAATCACTTGTTAATGTTAAATTAGATAATTACTTCTTAAAGTGATAAAAACATTACACAAAGGGCTTAAAAACACCTTGTAATATAAAGATAACATGTTTCACATACTCTAACAGTGACTTCTTCAAGATCAAAATGATAAAATATTTTTGTAAAGTTTTTGAAAATGATAAACAGAAATCAGAAGATCACATGTATAGTGCAAGCAGGTGCTTAAATTGGTCAAACTGGAAAAGTAAAAATTATTATTTTATTGCTTTTTTAATTTGTTAATCATCGCATGCCATTTAAAAAAAATTAGATACAAGATGATTCACAAATTAATACAGCAATAAAATAATAATTTTCACATTTCCAGTTTGACCAATTTAAGCACCTGCTTGCACTATACATGTGACTATACATGTGAT
This sequence comes from Maratus michaelseni, assembly GCA_963931845.1. NCBI lineage: Eukaryota > Metazoa > Arthropoda > Arachnida > Araneae > Salticidae > Maratus > Maratus michaelseni. The sequence goes on along the minus strand of OZ007590.1, from coordinate 398,237,443 downwards.
CTCGTGATTTCTGTTTATCATTTTCAAAAACTTTACAAAAATAGTCTATTTATCACTTTGATCTTGAAGACGTCGTCCTTAGAAACATGTCATCTTTATATTAAAAAGTATTTTTAAGCCTTTTGTGTAATGATTTTATCACTTTAAGCAGTAATTACATCTTTAATTTAACATTGTATCCTATTAGCTTTCTCTCAATAGGCAATTTATAAATATTACAAAAGAAATCTTCAGTTTTCAATATTATACTTGACAAAATCCTTGTAATGAAATACATAAAAAATAAATAACATGTTGGTACATTAAATTCATTAAGATCATTTGAGAGTTGAACCCGTATTTTAAAGATATTGGGTTCTTGTTATTCTTTTAAATGTAACATCACCATGATCACTGCACACTAGTACATACTTGCAAACTGGAGGAAGAAAAAAATAAAGAAAAAACCCCCCTAAGTTCTGCTATGAAAAAAATTATATATATAAGTACAATAAAGAAAATTAATATAAATAATTTTTTAAATTGATTTATGTTGAAACATGTCAAAATAAGAACATACAGGCTGAGATGGATTCTCTCCTTCTTGATATAAAAAAAGTACTGTGCCATCAGGTAACATAGAATATATGTCATTTTCATTTATCTCTGTGCCATCCTCTAAGTATACTGTTAAATCATCAGGTGAGCATGACAAATCTAATTTAGAGAGTCCTGCGTAAGAAATACAAAAGACATTAAAGCTTAAAACGACACTGGACAATAAAAACCTTTTTATTAAATTGTAAGTCAGGTGTTAAAAAATGTTGCATTGAATATAGTGCTGTTTATAGTTGAAAAATACTAAATTGAAAAAAATATACAAATTATAATTAAGACAGTAAAAATAATTATTTGGTAGTTCTATTTAAAAATTATTCAAAGGAATCAATTTTTGCATAGATTCATAATCTTGTCTTATAACTAGCTTTATTTAATGTAACAAAAATTCGTAAATATTTTTTTATTAACACTGATAATCATTAGATTTTTCTTATCTTTCTTTTTTTATAAACATTCGGTAATTTTTCTCAAAATTTTATTAGAAATATAATAGAAAAAAATTAGGTACTTATGTATATGTCACAAAATAATAATATAATATTGTATTATAATTTGACGATAAATCTTGGTTGCTTATGGTTAATGCTTCTATAACACAAAAGATGATTACGGAATTATATGATAACTTGCATGTAAAAAAACATTTTAAAATTTTATGAAGTTCAACAAAAATTTAAAAGCTTGGATTACTTTTTAACTTCCTAAAACTGTATAATTAATATGAAAAAGTTAAATATTTAAATTATTTACCAAAAAATAATAATAATAATAACAATAACTCTTATTATGTAGCTTATGTCATCATCTTTGAATTTAAGTAACAACTATTATAAACATTTTTTTTTTAATTTATAATGAACCCATATTGAAATATAACAAGGAAAAACATTGAAATCTGATTTTTTTTTTCTAAAAAATGCATAATAGAACATATAATTTTAACCAAAATATGAAGGTGCTGGCCCATGTAGAGGAGTCCAAGACTCAACTTTAAAGTTATGCATTGACAGGGTGACAGAATTAAGGGCGCACAAAAGTTCATAAGCTCCCAGACAGGGACCTAGGTTCTTAACTGGAATGTAGAAACAGGGAATAACTAAATGGAAAAAGAGCCCTCAAAACGAAGATTGGATTAAAAGAGGGCAATTTATTGAGAATTTGGGGCACAAAATCCTCCAGGAACCCTGTACAGGGCCCCAGGGCCAGGGTCTTAACTGGAATGTAGTTGGGTATAAATAAATTATTTAGTGGTTTATGAAGTAGCCAAAGGACCCTAGAACTATGTTAAAGAAAACTGCAAGAGAATCTCATCATTTTTAAAGAAGCTGCACCAAGGGCCCCCAAAAAGAGATTAATTTTTTTAAGTAGTGGTAGCTAAAGTCTGAGATATATATATATATATTTTTATTCTTTAAGTAGTTTCTGGAGGACCTAAGACGTTGTTATGGAAAAAAAAAGCTCGTAAATAGGTCGATTTTTAAGGGAACATTAGTGTGGGGGGGGGGGGGGCAAAAGGGGCCAACTGATAGTTTTGAGCAGGACCCTAAGACGAAACATGGCTAAAAGGCCCTAGTACTTAGTTGTTTTTATCCTCAGTTGGTTTAAATTAAGCATTAGGTATAATAAAGAAATGTGCAAAAAAGGGTGAAATGCTTAAAAAAGGGCCCAAGGGTTCAAGGAAGCCCTGACCACGCCCTAGGGGGCTAAGGTCTTAATTGCAATGTAGAAAGAAGGGAATAAGTAAATGGGAAAGTGCCCCAAAAACGAAGATCGGTTTAAAAGGAACAATTTATTAAACAATTTAGGGCACAAAAAAAATTCAAGGTGCCCTGTACTCCGCACCAGGGACCAGGGTTTTGACTGGAATGTAGAAAGGTTGCAATAACTAAATGGAGATACGGTCCCAAAAACGAAGGCAAATTCTTAACAATTTAAGGCATAAAAACTTAAAGGGTCCCAAGGTAAAATTAAATGTAAAATTAATTTTGAGATTGGATATGTGACAGGGGCAGTGATGAATTGATTTTGTTTCAAAGACGAAAAAAATATGTTAAACTTCTAAGTATTCATATTCTGACGATGCAATGAAACAGTTTCAACAAGTAAAAATATAGAGATCTGTACGGCCTGAGGCCCGTACCTGGCCCGCGGGACGTTAAATTCTTTTTGTCGACCCGGCCCGTTTGTTTTGTCCTTCGGCCCGGCTCGGCTCGTTAAAAATTGTTTTCTAATTCTGCCGGCCGTGTACGAGCCTCGGGCCCGTTCAGATCTCTAATTTTGCTCTTAAAAATATATTATAAGCCGAAAGAAGTCCACGACCCACCAGTAACAGTGACATCATATTAATGCTGGCAACGACCTAACCAATAAATTTTGCTCTCGCACCAATTTTTTTTCTTTTTTTTTAACTTCTAAACATTGTACAATTTTAATTTTTACACCGTCGAATAGAAAACAAAAATACTTTGAAATGTAATTTGTTTGAAAAATGTATCTGAATTTACTGATTGGTTTTTTTCTAATAAATTAAAAAAAAAATTGAATCATGAATATTTTAAAATCTGCAAGTAACCCAATTACGAAAGATTAACCCATTTGCTCTTAAAAAATGGGCCTCTTTACGTTTTTAATATCTTGCCCCTTTTTATTCGATCTTCGTTTTTGAGGCTCCTTTCTCCATTTAGTTATTCCTCCATTACTACATTCCAGTTAAGACCCTGGCTCCCTGGGGCCCGGTACAGGGCCCCTTGAAGTTTTTGTTAAAAAAATTTAATAACTTGCCTCTTTTCAATCCGATCTTCTTCGTTTTAGGAGCTTTTTCTCTAGTTATTCCGCCATTTTAGGCACCTGACCCCCCTAATGGGGCCCTTGAACTCTTTGTGCGCCATGCATTTTCCACCCCCCTCCTAATTGTGTCACCATCTCAATGCATAACTTTAAAGTTGAGTCTTGGACTTCTTTTCCCGGGCCATTACCCTTATATTTTTAATGGGGCCGTAAGGTCCCTTTTTAAGCATTTCTTTAAAATTTTATTCTAATGATTAATTTATACCCTATGCTTAATTTTGACTAATTAAAGATCTAAAGCGCTAAGTACTAGGATCTTTTAAGATGTTTTCCTCTGAAGGTCCTGCTCTCTCAGATTGCAGCTGGCACCAATTTAGAATATTAATCTCCTTCTTGGGGCCCTTGGTGCAGCCTCTTTAAAAATGATCCGATTTTCTTGCAATTTTCATTAACATAGTTCTAGGGTACTCCAGCTAACTTTATAAACTACTAAACATTTTCTTAGACCCCCAACTATCACCCTATTTTTAAATATTAATCTTCTGTTCCGGCATCAACTTATGTTTACTCACTACAGCCGTAAATTAAAAATCGTGTTACTGTTATAAAGATAAGTGGTTAAGTTTAGAGAGAGGCGGGGGGATTCATCAGTAAATAAAATATCTCGTTAATGTTAAAGAAAATTCGTTAAATTTACAGAGGGGGGGGGCACATTTCACCGCCTGGGGCTCATTCTTTTCTTGGGTTCTATGGGCTCGATTTCAACAGGGTTTGGGTCATTCGACTTGATATCGAAAACTTGAATTTTTTTAATTTATTATCACAGGCCAGGGCAACGCCGGGCGGGTCAGCCAGTTCCAAATATATTTAAAAAATCCCTGACGGCTCGGCCTACAGGCACAGGTAGATTTCGAAGACGCAGACCGTTGGGCGTCTGTTTGTTGGAAATTGCAGAAGAAATGATATTTTTGCCATGATGCGGCAGCTGGGACCGCCCACTTCGAAATCTAAATGTGTGTGTAGACGGAGCCGGCAGGGATTTCTTTGTTTGTTTGTTTGTTTTTTGTTATAAGGGTTGGTCCTATAAAAAACTTGTCAATATAAAAGTTGTAGATAATGTTAAGAGGATTTATAATAAACTTAAGCGGATTTGATATCTTGTGAATGGACGAAGTTATAATTTTATTCTTCGTAACCCCCCCCCCCCCCCCCACGGGTCCATTTTTAATGATATCAAAAATCTGTCATACATAATTTTTTTGCCCTTTTCCGAGAAGTAATAATAACTTTAAATGGATTCTATACGTATCCTAATTAAGAAGTTATGGGGTTTTTGAACCGGGGGTGGTTTTGGGAGTCATAATCGGCGTAGATCTGAAAAGAAATTTCAGAAATTCCAACTTAGGAGAAAATTTAATTGGTAGTATTTCTTACGAAATCTACCTAATAAGGATCGACCGAAACAGGTTTTTATGACTGAAACAATTTTTGAATCTTCCGATAACACAGAAAACCGCATTTCGGTAATCTTCCTATTTTCAGCCGAAAACGAAAATGTTCACGTCAAATTCCACATCAAATCAACCAAAAAATTTTAATATTCAACCTGACCATTTCAGATTTTAATGGAACCTTCAGAAATCATTTTCCCTGATGATACAAATGAGAATATACTGTTATAACTTTTTTATCTCTGTAATTAATTTTATTTAATTTAAATTTTTTAAATTTAAACATTTTTTAAATAGTGTTTTATTTAAATTTTTGAAAAAATTATATGTTTTTTGTAATATTGTAAACTTTAAATTCTGAAAGTTTTAGAGTGGGATCTCAATGGGATCAGCAGTTGCAAAAAAAAAAAAAAAGTAATGTTTAGTAAAATTAAGTTAAAATTATTTAAGTTATTTTTAAAATTAATAAAACAATACTGTCTTTAACACAATCATAAAGTTGGTGAGATGCCAACTTTAAATACCAGCCCCAACTGGTGTTTTAACATTTGTTTTTTTAACATAACTGCTGATCCCATTGAGATTAATTATAAACAGTTCGTAGCGATAAATAGTGTCTCATTTGAGCCGATACAGCTCAAATCAATGAGTAATGTTGAAAATTTCCGAAGGAAGAAAGGAGATTTTTGAAATACAGATTGTTTTGGTCAAGTTTCGTTCTGGACGTAATTTCGCTGAAAACGAAAACAAAACAGAATTTTCGGTCGATCTCTCAATAGATTTTATAAAAGTACTACATCATTTTAATGCACTTATAGCAAAAGGTTGTTAATTTTATATATTAAAAATGTGAAAAATTAATTTTGTAATTAATAGTTACAATTATTATCTTAAAGTTATTTTTAATATATTAATCTATCAGCATTATAGCTAATCTCAGTCATAATTCCCGTTAAGAATCAAAATTTAGTTGTAATAGCAGAAATAAATGAAAACATTTACACTTTATAGGCAATTTAATAAAATAATACTTTTAAGTTTTTCATTTTTAAATGTATACATAAAATATAAAAAATACTTTTGTATAAAATGAGGATATATATATATATATATATATACATAACTCCCCCTTGCATTTAATAATCTGTGTTATTATTGATACTGTTAATCAAAACAATCAGGAAGCAGAAAATAATATTTAACAGTTCCAGTTTTTCTCTGAAAATCTTAATAAACATGCTAAGAACTGGCTTCACTTAATTCATATTTTTTTTTTTCCTTGAAAAAAAAATTGAATGTTTTTGTTTTGATAGTAATAGAAAATTTTGAACTTTATATTCTAATGGCAATTTACAAAATTTCATTTATTTTTCAGGTTTTATGACTATGGTTCATTTCTGGAATGCTTAATTAATCAATTTCCAGTGGACACTCCATCTGTACTTTACTAAAAAAATAATTGCAGTAATGTTCATAGTGCATAAAATTTTTTGATTTAACTGAAAAGCTAAGTAATCAGATTTAATTTTTAAATAGCACTTACCAGAATGCAATAAAAAAAAATTAACATATAAATAGTTGTTTTTATTAATTTCGCATAATTAATAACATTTTTAAGATTGTAATTAAATAATTTTTTTTAAACCGTGCCTTGCATATTTTATAATGTGGCAAACACCCAATCTGGAAGCAGAGAATAATGTTTAAAGGCATAGGAAAATGAGGAGCTCATTAGGGTCAAGCTCTCCCCATTTAAATAAAGATAATTTTTAAACTCAAACAAGTTGTTAAAAATCTATTTTCTATCTTAAACATTTGATTATTCATCTCTCACAAAACAACTCTGTAAATATATATATAGGGTAGATGTGCCAGTAATGGACACCCTTAAGGAATTTCTTAAAAAAAATTTTTTTAAATTAATAGTTATAATTGTTATATTCCATATTTTTTAATATTATATTAATCTACCAAAAATAATTTAACCATGCTCATAGTCACATTTCCCAATGGGAATCGAAATTTAATTGTAAATAACAGAAATAAATCAAAACACCCTAAATTCCAGTAATGGACACCCCACAAAAAGTAATAGATAATTGATATTATGATTGTATTCAAAACTAGTATTTAAAGAAAACATATTAATGAAATAAAAAAAGCTGAATTTTTATTCGTTATTTTTTTATAAACCGAAAACGTTGAAGGTGGCCCATTACTGGAAGGCGGTTCATTACTGGCACATCTACCCTATATATTATTAATTAAATTTATAGTAGTAATGAAATAAGTAAATCTGCAGATCAGGGGGGGGGGGGGCTCAAATGTCAGTTCTGCCAATTTATTTTGAAATTTTTTTATTTGGTATTTAAAACATTCAACCCGCACTTTCATTTATTTGATATCCCCCCCCCCCTATATTGGGTAGATGTGCCAGTAATGGACACTCTTAAGGAGTTTCTTTAAAAAGTATTTTTTAATTAATGATTATAATTATTATATTCCTGATTTTTTTTTCTCTCTCTTTTTTTTATTATTTTTTTAAATTTCAATATTATATTAATCTATAAACAAATATTTAACCATACTCATAGTCGCATTTCCTAATGTAAATCTAAAATTTCATTGTAAATAATAGATATAAATCAAATCACCCAAAATTCCAGTAATGAACACTCTACAAAAGTAATACATGTAATTGTTTTTATGATTGTGTTTAGAACCAGAATTTAATGAAAGTATACTAATGAAACAAAATTGTTATTTTCAAATACATTTAACCATTACGATATCAATAATTAATAAAATATTTGTGATAATTATTCATTGCTTAAATTAATTATTGTCAATATCTCAAAATCAATATTTTAATTATTTTAGATAGCTGATTTAAAATACAAAATGTCAGAGAATTACGGTTATCCAATCAAATAAAGGGTTTAAAAAGATTAGAAAAAAAAACTGCAGAACTGATGATTTCAAATTTTACAATTTACGATCTGCAGGTTTATTAAATCAATTAATACATTTTAAGAGTAGTTTGGCCAGGGATAAATAATCAAACATCAGACAAGACAGAAAATAATATATAATTTAATAGAAATTTAACAGAAAATAACAAAACAAAAAAAAATAATATAATTTTAACAACTTTTATAATTTAATATATTGTTTCTATTTAAATGGGGAGGCTTGAGCCCGATGAGTCCCATCTTTCCCTATGCCCTTAAACAATATTATCTGCTTCTTGTTTGGTTTCATTAATTTCAAGATTATAAAACATGCAAGGAAACGTTATATATATATATATATATAAACATGATGATTTAAAATACTAAATGTCAGATAATTACGGTTATCAAATCAAATAAGGGGTTTAAAAAGATTAGGGGAAAAAAAAAACTCCTGCAGAACTGACGATTTCAAATTTTACAATTTACTACCTGCAGGTTTATTAAATCAACTAATACATTTAAGAGTAGTTTGGCCAGGGATAAATAATCAAACATCAGACAAAACAGAAAATAATATATAATTTAATAGAAATTTAACAGAAAATAACAAAACAAAAATATAATATAATTTTAACAACTTTTATAATTTAATATATTGTTTCTATTTAAATGGGGAGGCTTGAGCCCGATGAGTCCCATCTTTCCCTATGCCCTTAAACAATATTATCTGCTTCTTGATTGGTTTCATTAATTTCAAGATTATAAAACATGCAAGGAAACGTTATATATATATATATATATATATATATATAAACATGATGATTTAAAATACTAAATGTCAGATAATTACGGTTATCAAATCAAATAAGGGGTTTAAAAAGATTAGGGGAAAAAAAAACCCTGCAGAACTGACGATTTCAAATTTTACAATTTACGATCTGCAGGTTTATTAAATCAATTAATACATTTTAAGAGTAGTTTGGCCAGGAATAAATAATCAAACATCAGACAAAACAGAAAATAATATATAATTTAATAGAAATTTAACAGAAAAAAAATATATAATTTTAAAAACTTTTATAATTTAATATATTGTCTCTATTTAAATGGGGAGGCTTGAGCCCGATGAGCCCCATCTTTCCCTATGCCCTTAAACAATATTATCTGCTTCTTGATTGGTTTCATTAATTTCCAGATTATAAAACATGCAAGGCAAAGTTATATATATATAAACATGATGATTTAAAATACTAAATGTCAGAGAATTACGGTTATCAAATCAAACAAAGGGTTTAAATAGATTAGAAAAAAAAAAAAAAAAAAACTGCAGAACTAAAGTTTTCAAATTTTACGATTCACGATCTGCAGGTTTATTAATTCAATTAATACGTTTTAATTATGAATAATAAATGCATTTAATATTTACAGTATTTGTTTTTTTATGTACAGAGTAGTTTGGCCAGGAATAAATAATCAAACATCAGACAAAACAGAAAATAATATATAATTTAATAGAAATTTAACAGAAAATAACAAAACAAAAAATAATATAATTTTAAAAACTTTTATAATTTAATATATTGTCTCTATTTAAATGGGGAGGCTTGAGTCCGATGAGTCCCATCTTTCCCTATGCCCTTAAACAATATTATCTGCTTCTTGATTGGTTTCATTAATTTCCAGATTATAAAACATGCAAGGCAAAGTTATATATATATAAACATGATGATTTAAAATACTAAATGTCAGAGAATTACGGTTATCAAATCAAACAAAGGGTTTAAAGAGATTAGAAGAAAAAAAAAACCCTGCAGAACTAAAGTTTTCAAATTTTACGATTTACGATCTGCAGGTTTATTAATTCAATTAATACGTTTTAATTATGAATAATAAATGCATTTAATATTTACAGTATTTGTTTTTTTATGTACAGAGTAGTTTGGCCAGGGATAAATAATCAAACATCAGACAAAACAGAAAATAGTATATAATTTAATAGAAATTTAACAGAAAATAACAAAACAAAAAATAATATAATTTAAAAAACTTTTATAATTTAATATATTGTCTCTATTTAAATGGGGAGGCTTGAGCCCGATGAGTCCCATCGTTCCCTATGCCCTTAAACAATATTATCTGCTTCTTGACTGGTTTCATTATTTTGCAGATTATAAAACATACAAGGCAAAGTTATATATATATATATATATATATATATATATATATATATATAAAACTTTAAGTAAAATTTAACCATTGAAACATAAGAAACTGACCACATACACTGAAATCCCGATACCAAAGAGCCCTGTCAATTTACAAATTAAAATATATATATATATATATATATATATATAAATGATTACAATATTAAGAATTTTATTAGTAATCGCATGAAATCAATTAAAAGCAGTTATTTATAAAAAATTTGATTTAATTGCATTATGGTACGTGGAACTTAAAAATTAAATTTTATTAGCTGGGTTTTCAGTGAAGTTAAAAGATTTTATGCGCTATAAACATTAAAGAAATTGTAGGATAGAAGTACCAGTATGGACAATTTTAAAGTATTTCTTTAAGAACTAACTATGAAATTATCTATGAAATTAACTACTCTCGTTTTATCTGTGTAAAAAATTATATTTTTATTTAAGTTTAGTAATCTGAATGGAAATTTTTATGTAAAATGGTTAAATGTGAGTGGAAAGTTAAATTCTTACCTTTAACAGTCTGTCGGTGCCGGTGTTGGACCAAAATTTATAAGCGTCTTTGCTACAAAATCTTAAGTAATAATGTAGTTGCTTTCTTGGATGGCTATAGCATGGTATCCAACTCTGCCCCCCCCCCCCCCCCCGCCCACACACATACACAAACTCCGGGTCCTTTTTCTCATAGTTTTAACTATTTTTGCCCAATCTAAAGATCCTGAAACGTTTGGGGGCGGATATCATATATGCTATTGGTTTGGGAATCTATTTTATTTATTTTGTGTATAGCAAAGAGCGCAGCTTCGCTTAATTTTACTGATTTGGTTCTGGAGAAAATATTTTAACAGATGGAAGTTTGAGCACCTGCGTCCTGTTTACAAAATAGCGGAGTTTCAAAGAGTATCCGAAATGAAAGTTATAGGCAAGAGGGGTCACTAGTGCAGGGTGTGGTGTATACAAAATCGTAAACTATGCGAAATACATCTGGAAAAATGCCGAAATAAATGCTCCTAGTGAGGGAGTTGGAAGCGGTTACTGGACACCAAAGGAATTATGTTACACAGTGGAATCCGCGGAAATCAAGTGATTCTTTTCATCTTTGTGTAACTTACAGATTCCAGCTTAGGGCGGTCTTTTAGTGGGCTTTCAGAAGGACAGTTGCTACCCGCTTCGGAATTTGACTTTTATTTTTCAATTGCTTTATTACTGCTTTAATTTCTTATTTGTTGAACGCTTTCGCTTGTTTTTGCTAACATATTAATAGTTCTATGTAAATAAATTTTAACACAAAAAATATTTTTTTTTAAATATATATGAATAAGAATAAAAAGTAATAGAAATCTAGATTTACTATAACAAGAGTTTTGCCACCTTCAAGCAAAATCTGTATGTCTATGTCAAAACATGCATTCAAAAGAATCCCCTATCCCTTATATATATATATATTAATAATGTTACATTTATTAGGACTACATTTTTAATTTGTTATTTGACACGGCTCTTTGGTATCGTGATTTCAATGTATATGGTCAGTTTCTTATGTTTCAATGGTTAAATTTTACTTAAAGTTATATATATATATATATATATATATATATATATATATATATATATATATATATATATATATATATATGGTAGATGTGCCAGTAATGGCCACCCTTAAAGAATTTCTTTAAAAGTATTTTTTAATTAATAGTTATAATTATTAAATTCCACTTTTTTTAAATGTTATATTAATTTACCAACAATATTTAATCATGCTCATAATCACATTTCCCAATGTAAATCGAAATTTAATTGTAAATAACACAAATAAATCCAAACCCTAAATTCCAGCAATGGGCACCCCACAAAAAGTAATAGATATAACTGATATTATGATTGTATTTAAAACTAGAGTTTAAGGAAAGCACATAAATGAAATAAAATAGTCATTTTCAAATAAATTTAACAATTAGGATATCAATAGTTAATAAAGAATTTATGAGAATAATTCACTGTTTAAATTAATTGTCATTATCACAAGATCACTGTATTTTAATTATTTTAGATAAAAGGTTTAAAATGCTAAATTTCAAAGAATTAAATTTTCCAATTATTGAGACACTGGGGGGAGGCGGAAGGGGTTAGAAAAGTTAGTTAAAATCTAAAAAAAAAAAAAAAAAAAAAAAAAAAAAAAGTATTTTGTACTAGTGCATGGAATCTTATTTCCATTATTCTTAACAGTTAAACTTCCCTGCTTGATATATTACTTTTAGTAATTTATATAAAATATATTAAATAAATGAAAGTGTAGGTTGAATGTTTTTTAAATACTAAATGAAATTACTTCAAAATAAAATTGCAGAATTGAGCCTCCTGATCTGCAGATTTACTAGTTTCATTGCTACTGTAAGTTTATTTTATTTTACTTTATTTTTTATGTACGTACTAGTTGTTTTATCAGAGAAGAAAAATCAAACATTTAAGACAGAAAATAGATTTTTAATAAGTTGTGTGACTTAAAAAATTGTGGAGAGCTTGAGCCCCATGAGCCCCTCATTTTCATGTGCCCTTAAACATTATTCTCTGCTTCCTAATTGGGTGTTGATTGCCACATTATAAAATATCCAAGGCACGGTTAAAAAAATAATTTGATTACAATCTTAAAAATTTTATTAATTTCGTGAAATTAATAAAAACAGCTCTTTATAAAAAAAAAAATATTATTTTACATTCTCGTAAGTGCAATTTAAAAAATTTGATTACTTATCTTTTCAGTTAAATCAAAAAATTTTATGCACTATGAACATTACTGAAATTGCTTTTTTTAGTAACGTCCACATGCGGTGTCCATTACTGGAAATTGACTAATTGAGCATTCCAGTAATGGACCATGGTCTTAAAACTTGAAAAATAAATGAAATTTTGTAAATGGTCATTAGTATATAAAATTTAAAGTTTTATATTACTATTAAAACAAAACATTCAATTTTCCCAAGAAAATAAAAAAGATATGAATTAAGTTAAGTCAGCTCTTAGCATGTTCATTAAGATTTTCACAGAAAAACAGTGGAACTGTGAAATATTACTTTCTGCTTTCTGATTAGTTTGATTAAGCGTGTCAACAATAATCCAGATTATAAAACATGCAAGGGGAACTAATGAAAAAAATATAAAAAGCTAAATTTGTATTGGTTATTTTTTTATAAACCAAAAACTTTGAAGGTGACCCATTACTGGCACATCTACCCTATATTGTATGACATTGGTTTAACTCTAAAAAATAAAAATCGCAAAAAGTAATACATTAATTGATGTAAAATTACTTTTAAAAAAAATGCTAATTTTAAATATCTCACTTATCAACACATAAATTAAACAGGAATCACAATGGTAAGTTAAATCGTTCATATGATAACTTTACGTCATGGGTTATGCTGAGTGAGATAGAAAAATGATTATTTGTTATTATTCAAATGTTCGTTTACGCAGTAGAACAATTAGCAAGCAAATCTTATATTTTATAGATTAAAACACAATAAAGATATTTAACTTGCATTTACATAGTAAAAAAGGGAAATAAATATCAAATCAAAATCAAATTTGACTTACTTTGAATCTTTATTCTCCATTCGAACAGTTTTGTCCGTATCCCATAAAATGGCGGACACCAGATACAAGTAGTAAATTTTAATTCTCTTGTTATCTGAGTGGCTCATTACGTCATGCCTTCTAATAAACACGTCTGCTGAGACTGCGCAGAAAATCCGGGGAATGCTGTTTCCGATACTTCGGAAAGTAATCCGATATAAATAGATTATTTTTATGACTGTAGAAAAAGTTTCCGTTGCGATTCGGATAATTTTTTTTATCGGCTGCTTTCCGTATCGCAAAGGAAATTTATCTTTTACGAAACGGAAAAGGATTGGAAATTTTTTACAGTGTAGATACTGAGAAAGTTTGTTATTGAGTTCACCCGCGCGGTATCAGATTAAAGGTTGAAAGAGGGAGTCTGCAGTATTTCTTAGTTGATTAGTTTCAACATAAGGTCCATCTGGTTTTATTCGGCTTGGTTTCCAGCTGCGTTCATCACTTGAGGTACTACAGTTAATTGGGGTCTGGTTTTTAACATGTTCTAAGTGTTTTTTCCATCGTTCACAACACTTGGAGATTATTAACGGCATAAAAAGGTTTCTCCGTCAATTTCTTTATTATCGTTTGAAGGAAAAATGCTAATTATATTTGTTTTTACACAACTATATGTACACATGTTATATTCTTTATCTATGTGTCTGATAAAATAGAAATATATGAACATTATTAATCATATATAGAGAAAGTTGTCTATTTTACTCAATAATTGGAAAAATATATACAGTAAAGCATCCATAACTTTACTCTGGAATAGCGACACTTCTATTTAGCGAACACCTTTTACATTCCACAACACAAACATATTTGTAAATTTTACGTCTAAAAATCGGACAAATTTTGCTGTCCCGAGGTATTTGTTATTGATATGTTTTGCTGTAGTATATTTTCTACTTTTTAGTGCGGTTTAGTCAAATAATGTATATTTTTAAAATATTATTTATATTATTTTCTAGTTTTTTGTTATGAAAGAAAACTTTAATGAGGTATCGTCGGCATTTTCTATCTGAAAATTTTTACCAATCTTGCAATTGGAGTGGAAATTCCCCCATCCCCTCAAGGAATTTGATTTTTCTGAGTGCATCAGCCATAAATAAGGTCGGACTCCGTGGTTGGGTTGGGAGTGGCGCATTACAAGTAGCGAAACTACTATTTTTCGCTATTTTGTATAATAGTTTGTAATATAGCGCGCTACATTTTGAAAAATCTAATGTTAGATAGTAGCGCTAAACAAAAAATCAATAGTTTGCATCGAGCATTGACGCTACTTTTAATGCTACTTCAGGGAATAAAAAGGTCGAGGGGCATTCTTCAAATCACGTTATAGTAACGTGCCTCTTTTCTGTAAAATCTGTTCTGCGCAACAATTTGCGAATGTCAGTTGCAACTTACTCAAAGAATAGTAATTAAAATTTATGCAGGGATTGATTACGCATAAGTACGTTACATACACTTACTAGCTCCTCATTTATATTGCTTGTTTAGTTATATAGCTCTGTTTTCGTGTATCACCTCCCAAAAAATAAATAAATAAGTGATACTTTAACAGCATTTTTATGTAATCTTGCCCACCAAAATTAAGGCTGTTCTTAAATCAAAAAAGGCTACTTTCTGACATCTTTCAGAATTCCTTTTTGTTCGGAAACGCGTGAAATTGGCAGGTGTTCTTATTCAAAAACTATGTAATCGAAAGACGTTTTCCATTTTTTGGTAAGGGCAGAAAAACTTCAGAAAATACTGTCAATGTCAGCGTTTTGCACCGAGTTCTCAACGTGGCAGCTCGAGAAAGGGGTAAAACGTGTCGTCACGTGACACGAATCGCTTTTAACCCGATAAGTAATTTATTTATAAAAAAAAAAAATAGGAAGCGCCATTCGATTTCAAATCACTTCAATAATCAGGCCTGACAATTTATGCCTTTGAGTTACAACATGTGTCCGAAAGTTTTGCGTAGTTGAGTAGGGAATTTGAGAACCAACTTAGGGGGGGTGGACATGACTTTAGTGGCCACCCTGTACACAATTGTTTATTGCATAACATATATCTCTTTTAATTTTGCTAATAAAATTGTAATATGTGTATGTAAACTAACATTTTGGAGGCTTAACACAAAACATTTTATTACATGTTATCTGTTTTAATGCTCTTGGTTATATCGCATTTATTTGATTGTATGTTAGCAGAAGTGATAGAATGAATGGCCACTATATTAATTAAATTCGCGTCATCAATTTCGAAAATAGATTGAATCCTTTAACAAAATCTGAAAGTAAGCGATGTAGTGACTACTTTTAAAAGTAGTTTTGTAGTCGCTACTTTTTTAAATAACTGTTGTATATAGTTGTAGTTAACTGCATTTTCGATGAATTAGGTGTAGTTGTTATAGCCACAAAATAAGTCATTTTTCCGACCACTGGTCAGTCTCGAATTTTTTATTTTTTTTTTTTTCTCAGAAATTCTTCAAAAGTTTAAATTACTTCTCAGATTTCATTAAAATAGAAACACTAACATGAAATGAGCACTTTGAGCTTAGAAAGAATTATCAAAAATATTTGCTAAAACCTTGCTAATTGTCCCTCTCTCAAAGTGAGAAACATTTATCGGTACTTTTATATTAGCCAGGCGCCAGTGATCGCCAAAATTTTGAATCTCGCCAATCTTTTTAACATTAGCTAATAACTAATACACTGCAAATTTCCAGCACACATTGGTTATACATTTGGAACACTTTGATTAAAAAAAGTGCTCCAGTTACCTTAATGTGTTGAAATGTGTTCCGAATATTGCTCCGCTATAAAGAAAGTGTTCCGAAAGTGTTCTACTCAGGATATTTGTTAAATCTAAACTTGGGAACACATTTAAAAACAGATTGGGAACATATTTGGGCACACTTGTAAAATCATCTTGGATACTTGTACATCGCTTTCAAAAAGTGCGCTAGAAAGTGTGCTGAACAAAAGAAGTGTTCTCAGA
Organism: Maratus michaelseni; assembly: GCA_963931845.1. Classification (NCBI taxonomy): domain Eukaryota; kingdom Metazoa; phylum Arthropoda; class Arachnida; order Araneae; family Salticidae; genus Maratus; species Maratus michaelseni. Next base: position 398,220,835 of record OZ007590.1, on the reverse strand, counting down.
AGTAATATTCTAATAACTGTTCCAAAAGTGCGCTTCAAAGTGTACTAGAAAAGGTGAAATAATAAGTGTTCTAAAAAGTGTTCTGAAAGGTATATAAAAATTTGCAGTGTAGCCAATATTTTAACACTGCAATATAATATCTTAAAAAACTTACTTAAAAATGGCTAAAATATAATCACCATATAATACGTAAAAACGAACACATCAATACAAGTAACAAAATCTCACGTAATCGAGTCTAATAATGAATAAGGCTTAGTCCATTACAAAAATGTTAAAATAAGATATTAACATAAACTAGAATATTTTATTTCATACTGAAAGCCATCCTGTCTAATTTTATATACACAAAAATAGAAACTTATGTTATATAAGATCCCAAAATATGTTAATATAATTTAGAATTTGTAAAAATGTATCTTTAGTTGTTAAAATCATTGTCCAATGGATCGTTAGTTGTTTGCAATTTAAATGATGCCAATTGAAATAGATTTAGCGAGTTATTACTGACGCCCAGCTAACATTAAGGCGCCCGGTGCATGTAAAATCTGTCGTGGGTGTAAAGTCCTCCAGGTTCCCTGTGAATTACACCTCTGGGGGTGCCTAGTCAGGTGAAGGTCTCGTCACCAGATCAAGGTTCTAAATTACGAGACCAACTCGAGTAGCGATGGCATGACGTATGGATGAGCGATGCAGCGAGGAATTAGTAAATATTCCAGCATCACACATCCGTCCGGCATGACTTCACTACACTGCGCAGTGCTGAACCGTCTCATCCAAAATCAATTAGCATCCAGCCAACTAAGAAAAAACAATTAAAGCAACCAGGTAGGTAGGGGCCTGGTCAGCGGTCTAAAAAAAAAAGTACCAATTTATCATTAATGAGTACTTCGACTAATTTTTAAAACACATGTGAGACTAAGACTTTATCATTTTTTTCCAGATATGCGCATAAAAATCAAAAGAAAATTTTGCTTCCCCCCCCCCCCCCAAGAAAGTATTGAAATGACGCTTCTGGGGAAGCGAATTTAAAATGTGTTCGAAAAGTTAAGTGAAAAGATTAGTTTTATATACAGAAATTCATGAAATATAATTAGTTATATAAAAGTCAGAGAATAAAATAAAAACACAAGTAAAAGAAAAAAAGAAGGATTTTTTTTTTTTACCAAGCCCCAGTTTAAATTAGCTTTGTGCAAATATCCCAGCCTCTCACATCCGTCCGGCATGACTTTGCTACACTGCGCACTGCTGAACCGCCTCATCCAAAATCAATTAGCAACGGGCCAACTAAGAAAATGCAATTAAAGCAACAAGACGGACTGAAGCCACGTAGGCCTATAGATTTAACAAACATATCTTTGCCAAGCAAAGAGCAGGCGAATTCTTGCCCCGTTGCCAGATATCAACTCGTTAAGCTAGGCAAAAGCCTGGCAGGTAGGGGCCTGGTCAGCGGTCTAAAAAAAAATAATAACTTTGTGCCATTTTCCATGAATCACTGAGAAAAAAAACTTTTTCTAAATCCTTAAACTAGAAATATAGAAGTCCGAGCTATGCGAATAGGGTAAGCAACTAAACTGAATAGACGAAATGATCGAGATTTTCTAAATCTTTTGTTTTCTAGGTAACGAAACGATAATAAATCGTGTAAATTACGAGAAATTATCACTTTATTTCTGGAATGGATTTATAAACTAGCATTATAGTTACTAAAACTAGCGTCTTGTGTTCGCATCTATTTACAGACATTTAAAAATAAGTTTGGCCACGAGAATATAGGAAAACACTCTTGAATTCTAACAGGAGACTCTAGAACTCTCTGGCAAAGGGAACTAGAATTTATAGGGATGACAAGGAACTATTTTTTCAAAAGCCACAATTTAGATTCTAGTTGAGTAGGTCAGATTTTTTTCTCAGTGATAATTAGAGCACTGAAATAGCCTGCGTCCATAAATAAACAAAATTGAAAAATATAATGTGATAAATAAATTGAAGTAAATTTTCTACTATTACAAGTTTTATACTTTGCTCGTCTAAAGAAAGCTTTCTTCTAAAAATGGTACATAGGATAGATTAAATTTTCATCAGATTTAAAATAATAATAATAATAATAATAATAATAATAATAATAATAATGAATAATGACAAAATAATGACACTTGCAGACATGTCAGTTGAAATTATTTGAAATCGATTAGTTTTCTTCGTTTATTACAACATTTATCGGCTTGCCACGTCCGAAAATTCCAATTTCGACAGTATGTTCTGAAAAATCCTTTGCCTTTATCTAAAAAGGAGAAAACTATTCGATTTCAAACTTTCTGAATAAGAGCACCTTCATTCTTGCGCATTCAAATGAATTCCGTCAGGATGTGTAAAGAGGAAACCACTTTGTATATGAGAACAGCTTTGAAACGACGCTATTCGATCTCTTGGTATCGGAATACGAATACCTGAAAATTTTACTCATTTGGGAATAAAAATGATTTCATGAATGTAAGAAAAGTAGAATAGAACCGTATAGTCCGGTGAAACCGGATATCTCAAATTTGACTCAATCTGAGAAAACACTGTAACTGATACCGGTTGAAATACTTCGCTTAGGTCAGAAAGTGAGGCGTCTATTACGCTATCGCCATACAGGCATTTATGTAGGTTCTGTGTTTAAAAGGTTTTTTTTTTTTTTATCATTTTTAAAAATTTAAATTTTTTCTAGTTTTTAAAGTTTTAAAATCTGAACATATTTGAAGTAATTGAAACTTTCTATATAGCATATTTAATGAAGATTTATTTCCCACTATGAAACTGTTGCTAAGCATTTAAAAGGGCATTTTTCCGGATTGCTTTCTGATCCACATCCTCTTGGGGTAAAACAGGATATCCGACGTGAGATAAAAAAGATTATTGGAAAACGATAATTGAAGAGGCCGTAAACGATGTTTGAAGAAAAGGAAGTCAAAACTATATGGACAAGCGTGATTATGATTTTTATAGAATTGATATAGAGGTGAACTTCTTTTTCTGCAATTTTCTCAAATTGCAGTGAAGATAGATATCACATTTGGGTTTAAATATTAAATCATTATATACCTATAATTGAAATATTAATTTAGTTTTTTAGTTAAAGTCGTAAAAGCAAAATATATTGTTCATTTTTAAAATAAAATCTAAACGTTTTCATTTGCTGTAAGATTAACATATTCACGAGGTTTTTCTCCATACCGGTGAGATAAAACAGGCTGATTTGACTTTGTATGAATAATCATTTCCATAATCATATAACAAGATCACTAATTACAATAAAAATATAGATAAACAAGCTTAAGTGATACAATCAGAACACAAAAAGGTTTATAAAAACCTTTTAATATTAACGATCGATATGTTTCAACACTCAAACGGTGCCATTATCAAGATCTACAATGATAAACAAACTATTCTCGCAAATTTTGAAATGTTTTTCAAGTTTATTTTCAAAAATTTGCGAGAATAGTTTGTTTATCATTGTAGATCTTGATAATGGATCCGTTTGAACGTTGAAATATGTCAATCTTTATATTAAAAGGTTTTAATAAGCCTTTTTGTATTCTGTTTGTATCGCTTAAGCATTTTTATTTATATTAATCATTTATCAACAAAAATGCGATGGACTAATCCCATATTTAAAAAGATATTATAGTAGAAGGATAAGTGCAAAGTTACATTCAATTCTGTTCGGAATTATGATTGCAAGAAACAGCTAATAACAAAGTCCGATTAACCTCTTTATCTAAGGGAAGGACAGTATTATTTTGAGGCCCCCTTTTACACGGAAAATTTTTTCTAAATTCTTACATTCATGGAAACTCATGAATGTAATAAATATTATTACCGGTACACTGTAAAAAAATTTCGGAATGTTTCAGGAAATTATCCTGAAACATTTCGCATATTTTACCGGAATCTCGAATTTCTTTAAGTCGCACGTCAATTACGGCAATAATTCGTGTAATATTTTTGAGAGGTTTCAACTTTTCCGTAAACTACATTCTGCGCATGCGTGCTTCATATTTTATGTTCCGTTAGCCATTTTGATAACTAAAGAAGAATAAAAAACAGCTGCCTAAGGTATTTAGAGACAAATACAATCTGAACAAATGCATTCTTTGTTTGGATATCAACCGATAAAGTAATTAGCTAATTTCAATCTTTTTATGCTTCATTATTTGAATTTTCATTTTATCTGTAATACGAAACTTTAAAATTTAATTACTTAAATAAGAAACTGAATAAAAAAAAGGTTCTTGAAAATTGGAATGTTTCACTACTTTGTTGTGAAACGTAACAGCAAAAGTCACCACTTTTTTCCGGAACCTCAGGAAAATTTTTTACAGTGTGGGGACTTAGCTAAGTTGAGATAACCTCATCAAACAGCTTCAGTTTATGTTCCTTGTATATAATGTAAATAAAGTAAATTTGTAGTATGTATTATGTTGTGCGACATTCAGGTGCTTTCTAACCAACACATCTGGAAACTAGCAGCCTAATTTATCTCATTCAAATTATCTGATAAAAAAACTTTCCTGAAAATACGTGAATATTCTTTTGCATTAGTCAAACTTTTGCCCTCCAAGAAAATTTAAAACGCAATTTAAACTAGTCGGATGTGCCAATCCCAAAACTTTCTTCTATCTCAGTCATGTTAATACTTCAAAATTCGCTATCACATCGCCAATAAAATCAATATTTTTCGTCATTCTGTTGTACGTCAGCTGCTTGCTCATTTATGGCAGCTTATTTTGGTCGCCAAATTTGGCGATATTCCGTCAACTGTCGCCAAGTTTGGCGAGAATTTAACGTTGGCGAATATAAATATAAAGTGATAAGCATATAATAGGATTAATGGTTACAACAATGAAAGAAAATTTGCCGAAACCATGTTAACTAAAACTCATAAATTAAACCCGTTTATGGATGAATTCTGTCAGCCACTCTAAAATTTCAAACAGCTATATCTCAGCCATTTCTTAAGATAGAGGCAAAACAAAAATTGTTCCGGATTCTCCGGATCAAGGCCGAACATTTAACGAAAAAAAGTTTTAGGATTTCTAATTTTTTTGAATTTTCACATCTTTTTGAATCTGAAATCTTTAAATGGCTATCGCAGCGCCCCCTTTCGTCGAAATATCCCTAAATTCTGATAGAACCTGCTTGCCATAGCCAAAAGCATAGAAAAAAAAATAGGTTCAATTTGAAGCATAACTTTATACACTTTTCGATGGTACAATAGTGAAAATGGAACAAAAATATTGATCACAGCGCCCTCTTTCGTCGAAATAACCCCAAATTCTGATAGAATCTGCTTGCCATAGCCAAAAACATAGAAAAAAAATTAGGTTCAATTTGAAGCATAACTTTATACACTTTTCGATGGTACAATAGTGAAAATGGAACAAAAATATCGATCACAGCGCCCCCTTTCGTCGAAATATCCCCAAATTCTGATAGAATCTGCTTGCCATAGCCAAAAACAAAGAAAAAAAATTAGGTTCAATTTGAAGTATGCCTTCATACACTTTTCGATGGTACAATAGTGAAAATGGAACAAAAATATCGATCACAGCGCCCCCTTTCGTCGAAAGATCCCCAAATTCTAATAGAACCTGCTTGCCATAGCCAAAAAATTGAAAAAAAAATTAGGTTTAATTTGAAGCATTACTTCATACACTTTTCGATGATACAATGAGGACACACAGACGGACAGACGGACAGACAGACATTTTGTAAAAACATGTTTTTCGGAATCTCTGACCCCTAAAACGTGTAAATCCGTCGAAAACCGGAAGTCGAAAAAAATTTCGATTACAATACTTTCTTCTATTATAGATAGAATAAAGTAAAAATTACATATATTAGAGGAACTTCGATTATTAGGAATACCAAGTTTTCTATTTCGTAAAGTGCTGCCACCAAGCGGCAATGTCATAAACTACTTAAGAACGTTTCCAGAATGCCCCCCCCCCCTTCCCAAGAGCACCCAGTTCGTCGGTCGGCGTTAGAGCGTGTTGTGTGCATAAATAATTGTTTTTCGTCTTTGGAAAGTTTCCGAAGATCATTTTTCAATATTTTTTATTCATTATTAGAAGTAATATTTTTATATTGAAATTAAGCATGTGCACCGAAGTACAAACTGTTTATGATGTTATACTCGTTTTTTAGCTCGCGATTCACACCGATAAATAAAGAGTAATTTTTTCCCAAACTAGCGGTGTCAGGATTATATGGAATGCCAAAATATCACATAATACTCCATGATTATGGTGGCGCTAAGACAGATCCTTATATTTGTGCCAATCTGAAGTATGAACTGAAGTATACTAGCTGACTATACGACACTACATTTAGATCATGCTCTCTTCATACCATTATACATCTGGCGTTTTGCCAAATTCTAATCGTTTTCTTCATTTTAACCTCCTATTCCATATTTCCCGACTATCTCAAATACCCTCCAAAAAAGTGTTTCAATATTATTATTTTTTTTGCAAGTGATAAAATTTCGTAAAATGATTTTTGTCGACAAATAACTAATCACAGATAGTTGAAGTTTGTGATTGTATTTGGTTTTCGTGTTTTAAACACTATCGAGCTGTGATATTGCCTCAAAAGTAAATGGTATTTATTCCATAACTCTAAGTTCCCCATTAAAGGGACTTAAAGGTTCAATTTTGAAGATTTGATGCCATTTCGGGGCCTTCTTAAATTTTAGAGGGGAAGTTCGTGTTTCATGCGCCTTTTGGGTAATCAGGCCTGGCAATATGCGGTTTTACCCTATTTTCCCCTATCGGAAAGTAGCTTTGTTGAGGTTTGCAATGTAAAATGTATACACACAACTATACAGGTGCCACCAGAAGCCAAACAATCCAGATTACTGACTATTCATGTATATTACATGAGCGTCATCGCTCATGTCTCGTGAACCCAACGATGACACGCTGCAGCTCTTTTATTGTTTTGTTTTGTTTCTTTGCTAAAGTATGAGTTAGTAAGGTTTGAACATGATTAGTCATTTTATTCCAGAATTTCAGCATCTTCTTTTAGCGTTTCCTTTTAATGTGTTGTAAAAGACAGACGAAAAGGCTACATGCAAGTTTACATATACGTTCTTATTACAAAAAGGCCTCTTTTAATATAAAATTCAGACATTTTCCTAAAGTACGGATTTCTGTGCCACCGCGGACGGGAAATTGAAAGTCAGAGGGAATTAAGCACTGTTTGACCATAATTAAGAATCAGATTTAAAATCTCTCGGACCCACTGAATTCATTACTAGTTTCTTTACGGAAAAAAAAATATCATAAAATTAACGAAGTCTCTTATTAAATTTGAACATGATTAGTCATTTTATTCCAGAATTTCAGCATCTTCTTTTAGCGTTTCCTTTTAATGTGTTGTAAAAGACAGACGAAAAGGCTACATGTAAGTTTACATATACGTTCTTATTAGAAAAAGGCCTCTTTTAATATAAAATTCAGACACTTTCCTAAAGTACGGATTTCTGTGCCACCGCGGACGGGAAATTGAAAGTCAGAGGAAATTAAGCACTGTTTGACCATAATTAAGCATCAGATTTAAAATCTCTCGGACCCACTGAATTCATTACTAGTTTCTTTACGGAAAAAAAAAATATATCATAAAATTAACGAAGTCTCTTATTAAATTTGAACATGATTAGTCATTTTATTCCAGAATTTCAGCATCTTCTTTTAGCGTTTCCTTTTAATGTGTTGTAAAAGACAGACGAAAAGGCTACATGTAAGTTTACATATACGTTCTTATTAGAAAAAGGCCTCTTTTAATATAAAATTCAGACACTTTCCTAAAGTACGGATTTCTGTGCCACCACGGACGGGAAATTGAAAGTCAGAGGGAATTAAGCACTGTTTGACCATAATTAAGCATCAGATTTAAAATCTCTCGGACCCACTGAATTCATTACTAGTTTCTTTACGAAAAAAAAATATCATAAAATTAACGAAGTCTCTTATTAAATTTGAATTTTAAGGCTGTTCTCAAATCCAAACTGGCTATACTTTATGACACATTTTTTGAATTCATTTTTGTTCGCAAATGTATCACATTAGCACGTGTTCAGTGTTGTTATTCAGGAACTTTGTAATCGAAAGATGTTTTCCATATTTTGGTAAAGGAAGAAGATCTTTTGGAAAATAATGTTAAAGTAGGCCAATACAGAAAAGACGAAAAACTTTGCCGTCACGCGAAACGAATAGCTTATAGAAGGATAAGTAATTTAGTTATCAAAAAATGGAAAACTCCTTTCCATTCCAAATCGCTTCCATAGTCACAGGCCTGCCAATTTTATGCCTTTAAAATGAAAGTTTCGCGTTGTTGAGCAGGTCATTGGAGAAACACCTTAAATTATTTTATTAAGACTGTTCTGAAATCCAAATTGGTTACTTTCTGAAATATGTTCAAATTCATTTTTGGTCGCAAACATATCAAATTAGCTGGTATCAAAAAACTATGTAATCGAAATGTTTTTTTTTTTTTTTTCGTTTTTCGGTATACGTAAGGTTTTTCAGAAAATGCTGTCAAAGAGGAAGTTTTGAACCGAATTACCGGACGCGACAGCGCAGGAAAGAAACAAAACTGACCTCTATGATAGCAGTTGCACTTATAACTCAAAGTGTATTTCATTTATCGGAAAAGGGGAAAAAATACGATTTCAAAACACTTCAATAATCATTCCTGCGTAAGTATCCTGCTTTTACGTTTAATAAATGAGTAAGAAAATGTGTCAGAAAGTTTCGCGTTGGTGAGGAGAGAATTTGAGAATCACCAAGCGATGTTGATTCGTGACGGCAGTTTCTCTCCTTTCCTAACGATGCCCCGTTCGAAAATTTTATTCAAACTTTGACAAGAAGTTTATGCCTTTACCAAATAAATGGGAAAAAAAAAAAAACTGTTTGATTACACAGTTTCTAAATAACAGAACCTGCCAATGTGATGCGTTTGCGAGCAAAAATTATAGTTCAGAAATGTGTCAGAAAGAAGACAGTTGGGATTTGTCAACATAGAATAATAATGTAATATCATTTTGGTACTAAATACATTCAATCAACCGTTGGATGTAGTGGTCCTGATGGGGAAGTGCAGGTCTCTAATTATTTAGAAACTGGAGATCAAATAAAATGTATTACGATGCATTGTTAACCCCAAGCGTGTTTTCATTTATTTTTTCTCCGCTCAACAACGTAATTTTTTTTAACTACAAACACATTGCAAATCTCCTGAACATTTCAAATATTTCTGCTAATTTCTATGAATGTGGTTTTCAAGTGGTCTGCTCAGCAACGCACAACTTTTTAATAAATTTTCTGATTTATTTTTAAGCATAAAGCCATATAATTGGCAGCAGGCATGACAGTTGAAGTTATTTGGAATCGAATAGCGTTTTCCATTTTTTGATAAATAAATTACTTATTATAAGTAATTCTTCTCAGGGTGACGGCAAGTTTTTCCTCTTTTTAGCACTGCCGCGTCTGGAAATTTTGTTTATCCTTTATTTTATCCTTTTATTTTATCTTTTCTCACGCTGATGCCTTGGAAATTCGGTTCAAAACGCCGACTTTGACAGTATTTTCGGAAAGATTTTCTGCCTTTACCAAAAAACGGAAAACGTCTTTCGATTACATCGTTTATGAATAAGAACACCTGCCAATTTCATGATTTTCCGAACAAAAATAAATTCAGAAAATAGGATCTCCTTTGGATTTCAATTGAGAACAGTAAAAAATGTCACACGGATTATATAAATTATAAAATTAACAAAATAATATATTATATATATATATATATATATATATATATATATATATATATATATATATATATATATATATATATATATATATATATATATATATATATATTGTGTTGGAATATTATTCTTTGATTTTAGGGAAATGCAGCTTCTAGAAAACACCACTTTCAATGCTAAAAAAATATTATTATTATGTGACAAAGAGTTTTGTGATTTTGATACTTGTAATATATTTTTTTAATTATCTCCATTCAGTGATGGGACAGTTGCGCAGCAGTGGGTCGATTGTCACCATAAAAAATGAATAGTACTATTCTATTAAAGCTCGCAAATCCTGTCATTAAATAAGGCGAATAATACTATTTAAATTTTATGGTGATAACTGGCTATTGCTCAGCTGTTCCATCCATCGCTGTCTCCATTTTATAAAATCCGCGTTCTCAAAAACATTGGGGATTCGAGGAGATTTTTTTTCTTTGTTATAATTAATAGATATAAAAGAGTACTTATCAATTGTAACTAAAATAACAAAGAAAAAAATGTTTACCAAAAGGGAAAAAATAATTAGATTTAAGCTGAAAATTTTCTGATGCGTTCCTTTGTAGAACATATTCATTTATAACCTGTAAAACTTGTTTTTCCTGTAGCGTCCAGTTATCGCAAAATAACATTAATTTAAGGCGGTTCTGAAATTTCCTGCTCAACTCCGCAAGCCTTTCTAACACATTTTCGGACTCATTTTTAAACGTAAAGGTATAAAATTGACATGCCTATGACTATTGAAGTGATTTGGAGTCGAATAGTGGTTTCCATTTTTGGATATATAAATTACTAATCGAGTTACAAGCTATTCTTATCACGTGACGATAAAATTTTCACCTCTCTTGTGCTGCCGCGTCGGGATTTTCAGTTTAAAATGCTGACTTTGACAGTATTCTCATACAGATCTTCTGCCTTTACCAAAACATGGAAAACGCCATTCGATTACAAAGTTTCTGAATAAGAACACCTGCCAATTTCATGCGTTTCCGAACAAAAATGAACTCAGAAATGAGTCAGAAAGTAGCTCTTTTCGTTTCGAGAACAGCCTTAAGCACAAAGATTGTCAGAAATCTTCCTTTATAAAACATATTCATTTTTAACCTGTAAAACTTGTTTTTTCTGTAGCATCTTGTTATCGCAAAGTAACATAAACTTTAAGCCTGTACTCAAATCCAAAATGGTCTTTTACTACATCTCGAAGTCATTTTCAATCTTAGACTCATATGAAATTACCAAGTGCTCTTATTCAGAAACTGTAAAATAAAGTTTTTTATTTTTCGATAAAAGCAAAGAATCTTTCAGAAAATTCTTCCAAAGTTGGCGAATTTCCAGAAATCAGTTTCGAGATCGAGAGAAGTCTGTATGAGTCAGTAATCGTTTAAAACTCAAAATGTAATACATTTACAGAAAAATGGAAAATGAGATTCGATTCTGCTTGCCAATTTCGTCTTTTTATATTTAAAAATACGTTCGTGAATGAGGCAGAAATTTTCACGTTGTTGAACGAGGAAAAATATTTATTGAGCAAAAGTTACAGATAACATTCTGAGTAGGGCTCGCGAATATACGTTTATATACGTTTAAACGTATACATTATGGTTAAGCCTTTTTTTCCATATTATAGCAATCCAAAATCATTACCGGCTGCAATAGGTTTTATACGTATTAAACGTATATTTGCGAGCACTAATTCTGAGTAATGTCTAAGAGAAAAGCAGTTTTACATTGGAGCGCACATAGTGAGTGAGCTTTGCCATGCGATAACGTACAAAATTTCTCAGATGAAAAAGTGAAATGTTAAAAGCTGACATCTTTCTTTCTTTCTTTTTTTTTTTTTTTTTTTACCCAGGATGACATGAATACCTCTTTTTGTAGAGTTCTTGTCACAAGATTATCAAGATAATTTTAATTCTGCTTGCGATACACTGTAAAAAAAATTTCTTTGAAAAAAAAGAAAAAAAAAAAAAAAAAAAAAAAAAAGCAGAAATTGTACTGGCAATCGGCACGCCAACATTATTTCCCTATTTTAACGGGAAAAAATTTCCGTAAATTACAGGAAATTTTCCGTGATTTCTGAAATATCTGATTTTAAATTTCCGTTTAATAACAGATATCTTCCGTATTTTTTAGAAATTTTTATATCGTTAAAATAAACTTTATAAGACCAAAAAAGTGTTACTTTTTAAGGACAACCTTATAAGGTACAGATACATTTCTGCTTTTTTTTTCTTATTTATTTCGGCGTGAGTTTTCAGTAAGTAACCAACACTTGCCACGAGGGGAATCGAACCCGGAGTCTTCCGTTTACTAAACTGGCGGTCTCGGCGCTCTCGATGTTCTCAAATATTGTTACTTATTAGTTTAGTCACTTTTTATGATGCAAAAATTTGAAGGTTTCATCGGTAGATTGATTTTTTTCAGAGTTCCAATGTTTTTAATATTTTCTTTTCATAATTTTCAATATTTTGATTTATTACTTGATACCTTATAACAGATAAATTTTAACTTATCGTGTATTATATGCGTAAAAATTGTATTAAGAATAATTATTGCTTCTTTTTGCAATAGTACCAAAAAAAATTTTTTTTAAACATACACTTTTTTAAATTATTTATCTGATCATCTATTTATCAATTCCCATAAAAACAATAATTATCTTAAGCAGACGTATTTATTACATGCTATTAAGATAAATTTTCGTTATCTCTTATTTTAAAAAACTTATGTAAACAAACAATTTTATAATAAATTAAATTATTATATTTAAGCTATGCTGAGAGCTTTTGTGTACGGTTCTGTTAACCTGAATAGTTTTTAAAATATTAAAACAAGAAAAATAGACTTTTACAGTCAGTTTTTAAATTAATGACTTTTTTGTGATAGGTAAGTTTAAATTTGAACTTAATTTATTTTAAATTAATTTAGTTTAATTTGTAAAATTATAAACTGAAGACATAAATTAAAAACTTTATACAATTATAAACTTCATTTTTATAAAAGTAAAGGGAAAAAAATATTAACTATTTTTATAAATTTAATGAAATAATTATAAACACTGTAAAATTATAATTTATAAAATGATAAATTTTAGTTTAATTCATAAATTTCAAATCAGGTTAGTTTAATACCAATTTACATACCGATAATATGCAACGATATTGTTTTATGAAAACTAATATTGATTCACGTTAAAAAATGTTGAAATAAAAATTAAAAAATTCAGTGAAAAAAATCATAATTTTGAAACATTATAAAAAGAAATAAAAGTAGATTAAAAAAAATTTCCTTTAATTTATGAAAATAAAATAAATTTCTAAAGTTTTCATTAAAAAATAAAAAATATCACTTATTTTCACAAAAAATTACGGTCCAGATACAACCCTGTTAGAATGAGCCCCAGGATCGGCCCCGAGTCTAATGACAGAAAATAGGCCCGTGGGACGGGCCGGGCTAGGCCTGGATCCGTGAAGAATTCTAATGCATACAAGAAACCTACTTCGTATATCAAACAAAGCGATTTCTTTACGCAAACCTCTAAACGTCATTTACGGAAATTCCACTGTTTCGGAAGAAATAAGCACATTGTTCAGTTTTGAAAGAAATACGGAAAAAATCCATTAAATATACGGAAAACATTCTGAATATTCACGGATTTGAAATCTCCTTTGCGGAACTAATGTCATTTACAGAAATTGTTACTGTTGTTTTGGAAAAATGAAACTTCTCCGTAGAATTTTACGGAAAATCTCTTGTATTTTCACGGATTTTTCTTACAGTGTACGACTCTCCATTTATCAAGCGGTTCTCAAAAAATATTTTTCTCCGTTAAATTAACGAGAAACTTTCTGACACATTTACAGGCTCCTTTTTACACGCAAAAGCATGGCACTTGCAGACTTGACTATTGATGTGATTTAGATTCGAATGGCGCTTTCCAATTTTGATAAATTAATTACTTATCGGGTTATAAGCGATTGATGTCATGTGACGATTTTTTTTCTCCTTTCCCGCGCTGTCGCGTCCAAAAATTCAATTCAAAACGCCCACTTTGACAGTAATATCTGAAAGATCTTTTGCCTAAAAAGGAAATTGCGCCCCATTTCATTCGTTTATAAATAAAAAATAATTCAGAAATATTTCCGAAAGTATTTCCTATGGATTTGCGAACAGTTTTAAATTAAAGCGAGAACATCATGCGATATTCCAGTGGTTTTTATATGTAAACTTGTCTGCATTGCTATATCAATTAAACAATTGCCTTGAGTCTTATTTGATGCGAACTGTGTACAGCGCTGTGGTACTCAACATTTTATGGCATAAGCTGAAAAAAGTTTCTCTATAACAAATCATATATATAATTGCACGGTTGAACGGGAAACTTTTATAAGTGACAATAAATATCGTCTTGCAGCTTGCAGCAATTTTACACGTCGATACTAACATTTTTTCCCTGTGCTTCAACTGTCAGCTCTGTTATGTCAGAACTGAATTCTTGGCAATCAAATGTTGGTCGCACTGTCTTATCAATGACGTATTGTAAAGAGTTCTCAAATTCAAACTGGCTGCTTTTTGGTTGGAAAGTGTTTATGAATTCGGTTTGTCTGTCTGTCCGTGCTCCAACTCACGTAAATATATATGTACAGTCATGCAATTGATATATGTTATTGAGGTTTACTATGGCATGTTCGGTATTGACTATGAAGTGTGTAGCACTTATAGTTTTTTTACAGGGACACTCAAAAGAATTCCGTTACATTGCGGTCTATGGAGAAAAATCATTTGCGGTTTATTTAAATGATGTTATACAGTTTCAAACATATTGAATTTGATATATATCCCTGAGGTGCACTAACAGAGGCTTACTAATAGAATAGGATGTGTATAGCACTTAAATTTGATTTACAGGGACACTCAAAAGAATTCCGTTGCATTACGGTCTATGGAGAATAATCGTTTGCGATTTATTTTAAGAATGTTTAAATAATTCAAACAGATTGAAATTTATATATGTGACTAAGGTGCATTACAAAAGGCTTACTATAGAATATTTAGAGTATAGCTTTTATCGCTCATTTACAGGGACACACAAAAGAATTTGGTACTGTCTGTTAACAATAATTGCTTTTCATAGATCAATTGAAGAAGTGCTTTTTCAGTTGCTTAACGCGTTTTAAAATTTAACTCATTTTTTTCTATTACTTGGTGTGTATAAATTCTATAAATTATATACAGGGCAGAACAAAAGTTTTGGAGTACATTTACGTTTATTGAGGGAAATTCCAACAGGGAAATTTTAAACAGTGCTACGCGTTTCCTCTGAACTAAAATTTAGTGTTCTATATGTAACATATATACAAATCTATTGATCCTATACAGGGCTGCACAAAAGAATTCGGATATTTATCCGAATATTGTTAATAATTCCTGAAATTGGATTTTTAAATATGCTATGCGTTTTTCAAATTGTTTACTTAGAAAAAAGTTTTTTCACCAAAGAAGGGTTCAAGAAAGGTTATATTTCACCTTATTAAACGGTAATGATTTGCGAAATTATTTTGGAAGAGATGGAAAGTGTTACATAATCTATGCTTGACGCATGATTTTTCGTTCTTGTTTTTTAATTCATTTTTGTTCGCAAACGCATCGAATTTGCAGATGCTCTTATTCAAAACCACTATTTAAAAGAACTCTTTTTTGTTTTGTTTTTTTCGGTAAAGGCAAGAGATTTTTCAGAAAAGGCAATCATATTTGGCCTTTTTAACTGAATTACTTGGTCTCGATCTCAGCGTGATCAATTTTTCGATGTTTTCTGCAGCTTGGAAAGATCTGAAGAGTTTTCAAGCACTGGTAAAAGTTTATGAGCGCATAACTGCCAGTATAACTGAAAAGACGAATCGTTATGAGTCTTATATAGTGTCCAGATCAAAAGATTTCGAGTGGAAATGATGGCTACTGCATTTAATCCAACGCTGAAAAATGGGTAACAGTCTGTCTTGCACTACATCACCACACAGGGGGGAAAAAACAGTAATTTTACACCAAAAAATGCTGGCAATATGGGTGCCAGCCAAGCGCGGATCCAAGGGGGAGGTCATGGGGGTCATGACCCCCTCTCTAAACGGAAAACATTTCTATAGAACAATACATTTTTTAATATAAATATGTATAAAAGGTGTTTTCATTTATTTCTTCTTTTACGGCTTAAAAATTTTAATCTTTCTGATACATTCATGGAGTTATTTTTAAATATAAATGCATGGAAATTGCAGGCATTATTGTTCACCAAAGAATCGAACATCGTTTTAATTTTTCTATAAATGTAGTACATTTTGAATTGTATTTATGATTTTTCCTTCAAGACGATATTTCATGATTGCCGAGCCCCGCGAAAATAGTCTTAAAATGAAAAATTTGAGGAAATTTTCTGTAAGATTCTTTGCTTTTATATGAGAAACTCTGATTTGTTAGTATCTGGATAAAACATGCATATTTTGTATATTTACGAATATACCTGCAAATTTCATTCACTTATGAAAGAAAATGAATTCGGGTATATGTCAGAAATTAGTCAATTTGGATCTAAGATATAAAAAATGCTAATGAAGACATGTGACCTCCCCTCCCCCTCAAAAAAAAAGTAATGACCCCCCTCTAAATGGAGAGTGCTGGATCCGCCTCAGCATATTTTGCTGTAAAATTACAGCACTTTTGTTTTTTTAGATTTTACAGCACTTTTGTAAATTTTCAGAATTTTTTGCTGTTAATTTTACAGCACTTTTGTTTTTTTTAGATTTTACAGCATTTTTGTAGATTTTCAGCATTATTTTGCTGTTAATTTTACAGGACTTTCGTTTTTTATATTTTACAGCACTTTTGTAGAGTTTCACCGTTTCTTGCTATTAATTTAACAGCAGTTAGGTTCTTTAGATTTTACAAAACTTTTGTAGAGAGTCTAACAAAGAAAACGTAAATTTAAGGATTCTTCATTTCCAATTAACGATTGATTAGGAAGGTTAGGGGATTGTCACATTATCAATACAGAAAATTAAAATGTAATAATATTTACACGCAGAAAAAATATTAAGAAATATATGTTTAAGGGGGACAGTGGGCCATTAAAAATCAAATCCTTCAATTTTAAATGGATTCATTTGAAAACTGGAAGACTTGTTGATAGCAAGCGCTCAAATAGTTATATTCAAAATTTGGTGTTAAAATAATAAAAAAAAGATTTTAAATTATACATTTTTTAAATTTTTTAAAAATAATGAATAATTGCCATGTTTTAAAATGTCCCAATGCGCATTTATTTTGCATAAAATATGACAATATTTATTTACGAGATACTTTTTATGTATTACAATCGAAATTGTCGTGTATTGTAAAAATTCGCTGAATATATAAGCAGAAAAAATATTTTTATAAATATACTCTGTTTTTTTTTTTCAAAAAATAAATAAATAAAAATAAATAAAAATAAATAAATAAAAAGTAGCTATAGAAATCCATATGCACATAAGTATCAACACTAAAATACCCTTAAATGCAACTTTTTTATGCTAACATTTATTTATTATTGTATGCAGGATATACAGTAGAAATTTCAAAATAATCTGATATAATTAGGATTACGTATGGAACGTTTCAACATTTAGAAATGTGCGAAAATTTCAATTTTGAGATAACAGAATTTTAAGTAAACAAAACTGTATAAATATACAGAATTTTACAAAAATAAAAGCTTATATATCTGCGAAGAAGCGTCAGACTTGATAAATTCGTTTTGAATTTAGTTAAATTTGGGCATCTAGTTTCATAATTCTCCAAATTAAAAAAAAAAAAAAACGATTTTTTTTTTAGTCGAATTTCGTGATTTTGAAAGTCCACTGTCCTCTTGGGTCCTCTTCACGCACTTGAAAACACCCGCTCGCTAATGTTAATCCTATGGGGCATTATTTTTCTAATATCTCGTTTGCATTTCAATATTTTTAAGCGATTTTTTTTTTTAATTGGATAGCAGAGATCAATCTCTATTTCCGCCGTTGATTACTTTTTCGATTTTCTTTGCCGATTTTTTTCACGAAGGTAGTTTCACTTTCGAAACCGGTTCTGAAAATGAAAGTATCTTTGTAAAAAAAATCCGGGTAGAAAATCGAAAAAGTAATCAACGGCGGAAATAGATATTGATCTCTGCTATCCAAATCAAAAAAAAAAAAAAAAAAAAAAAAAAAAAAAAAAAAAAAAAAAAAATCGCTTAAAAATATTGAAAAGCAAACGAGATATTAGAAAAATAATGCCCCATAGGATTAACATTAGCGAGCGGGTGTTTTCAAGTGCGTGAAGAGGACCCTTAAAGAATGCAAGTAACATTTATTAATAATGAAATAATAGGATTATATCCTAAGAAAATATCACTCGTTATTTAAGGCAAAAACACAAAGATAAGAAAGTCTGCGACATAAAAAAGATCTATTATTATTATTTTTTAAATGATCTATCTAGTTTCATCTTTCATATTTTTCGCAAAAATCTGTATACCAGAAAGAAGTTTCAGAATGTAAAATATTTTCGTTTTTGAGTTTTTGTCATATTCAATTTTTACGCCATTTTGTAGTATTATGGTTTATTACATAAATTTCAATAATAACTGAGCTTAATAAATAACAATTACATTGTTATTACATATAACTCAAGATGTAATAAACTTAACAAAACATTAAAAACACTATTCCATTACAAATCACGTCAATAATCATGCCTGCAAGTGTCATGTTTTTACGTTTAAAAATGAGTCAGAAAGTTTCGCGTTGTTGAGTGGGAAAACGTATTTTTTTTTTCGAGAACCGCCATAACTTATTTTCATCAGTGTTTAACTAATTACCGTAATCCTTTTTCAATTTATTGACGATGTTTTTATGTAAGCTACTTTCGTCTAATAAATTCAGACTTTATAATGTTTATACGAGGATGGTTCAATAATTATTGTCCCGAGTGTGTACAAAATATTTGTACTGCGATGGTTGATGTGGAATATTGAAGCCCAATGTCTTCGATGCCTATATGCTAAATTTCAGAACCTTAGTTGCTATATTAACATATTTTTTTTCGTTTTAGAAGTTAGTTGCGAGAAGTGGCACCTAGCTTGAAAAATGGAGAAAACCGAACAATGAGCTGTCATCAAGTACCTCCAGAAAAAGGGGAACCGGTTTCGAAAGTGAAAGTGTGCTCAATAAAAAAAACTCCAACAAAAATCAAAAGTAGAAAGGAGCGTGCATAGAGATTGACCTCATCTATCCAATGCAAAAAAAAAATATCATTTAAAAATATTGAAATGTGAACGAGATATCTTAAAATATTTCCTCCATAGGATTAACATTAGCGAGCGGGTGTTTTTGTCTGAGTGAAGTAGCCTCTTAAGACCAAAAGAGATTCATGAGGACATGGTCAGTGTATTGGGTGATCGGGTCCCTTCCTACCAGGTGGTAAAGAACTGTTGCCGCGAATTCCGTTGCGGCAAGGAAAGCTGTCCACAGGCCCTGGTGCTGGTCCTCCAACAACAACATTCACTCCATAAAACATTGATGCTGTGCATGACATTGACATGATTATGGCAGACAGCCGAATCACCGTGCAACAGTTAGCAGACATCTTGCATATCTATGCAGGCTCAGTGGAAACCATTGTGCATGATTACTTGGTATACAAAAACGTGTCAAAGCGTTGAGTACCCAAAATGTTATCCCTTCAACAACAGAAAGACAGACTTCGATGTTCAAGGGCTGGTTTGGAGCTTATGGGGCCAGAACCTAAAACGGTTCTGTGATATATTTGTGATAGTGGATGAGACGTGGATACATCACTATGATCCCGAGTCCAAACGACATAGTATGGAGTGGCGGCACAGTAGTTCACCTCCCCCCCGCAAGCTCTAAGTGCAAGTATCAGCCCGCAAGGTTATGGCCACAAATTCTAAGGCCCTAATCCCTAAGTTACGCGAAGCAATCAAGGAAAAACGGCGCGGGATGTTGCAGCGAAAAGTGCTGTTCCACCAGGACAATGCTCCGGCCCACTGAAGCCGTGTTACTGGTGCCGCAATCCATGCAGCTGGTTTTGATGTGTTGGAACATCTTCCCTACTCTCCAGACATCACCGCTAGTGACTTTCGTTTGTTCCCTAAGTTGAAGGAGCTCCTCAGGGAGACGAAGTTTTACACGAATGCAGCTGTTATGGAGGCTGAGGAGGAATGGCTCTCAACTCAGCCAAAGACTTTCTTTGAAGCAGGCATAGTGGCTTTACAGCATAGGTGGCAGAAGTGCATTACTGAGAAAGGAGACTTTGTAGAAAAATAATATTGCTTATAGGTTAGGGACAATAATTATTGAACCACCCTCGCAATTATTTTTTAATCTGAATTAGCATGTTTGCACAGGTTTGCATGTAGGGATGCATTTGATTCACTTATTCATACTAATAACCAAAGTATTCATTCAAAACCACTTTCAGAGTGATAAAAAAAAAGAAAAAGAAAAAGAAGGTAATGTTTAATAATAGTCTTCTTAGGACAATTTCGGCCAATTTCCATTTCGTCTATTGTGAGAAGTGATATCCTAAAGTCTCAACTTTTGCGGTTTTCAGTTGCATCTATAGGAAACATGGCTATTCATTAAGTTGTCTTCCAATCGCTACTTATATCATATCTCTCGTTAGTTGCTCTTTTGAAAGATCCGACGCCGACATATTACGGCTGTTCTCAAATCTGCTGTCTGACACATATCGGAATTCATTTTTGTTCGGAAACACATGAAATTGGGAGGTGTTCTTATTCAGAAACTTTGAATCAAAAAACGTTTTCCCTTAAAAAAAAAAAAAAAAGTATTGAAATGCCCCCCCCCCCCCCCCCAAGAAGATTTGAGATTTTATTCTTTTAATGGTTAAAAAGTGCAATTCCTCGCCCCTCCCCCCGGATCTCAACAATGTCCCATCCGGAGACACAGAAATCCCTCCCGGAGAAAAGTGTCTGAATTCAACACTCGTTCAAGGGATTTATTCAAACGGAGCGCGTGCAAATTTATTCTAAACCGCTGTGTGGAAAAATAAAAGGATTTGAAAACAATCTCGACAGTTTACAACATTATAAATACAGCAATAAATACATTACAGCAAACAGTATAAACCAAAAGTCTCAACTTTCGTGGTTTCGCTTACGTCTATTAGAAAAAACTTGTCTATTCACCAGTTATCTCTGGATGGCTACTTTATATCATCTCTCTTGTTAGCTGCTCTTTTGACAGATCCCCACTGCCAGACGCGTTAAAATTATCTTTCACTTCACGGAGGAAGAATTATAAAGATTAATAGCGGTCGCCACGCCCCTACAAGTTGTTACTTTCCACCAAGATGACTACCAGTTTGGCCTGTAATAATTTCTTCACTTTTTTTTTTAACGTTTTTCTCTTCAAATCAATTGATTAGTTGTACTATTTTGTGGAATATTACCGTTTCATAATGTTTCCAAATTCCAGCAGGCTTCTTTGTAAGGCTGTTCTCAAATCCGAACTGATGGCTACTTTCTGACACAGTTTTGAATTCCTTTTTAGTTCGGAAACGCATGAAATTGGCAGGTGTTCTTATTCTGAAACTTTGTAATCGAAAGACGTTTTTCATTTTTTGGTAAAGTCAGATCTTTCAGAAAATACTGTCAAAGTCGGCGTTTTGAACCAAATTCCCGACGCACCAGCATAAAAAAGGAGAAAAATGCGTCGTCGCGTGACACGAAACGCTTATAACTCGATTATCACTTTTTTTGTAATTTATTTATTTTTAAAAAATGCGAAACTGGTTTCGATTCGAAATTGCTTCAATAGTCAAGCCTGCCAATTTTATGCCTTTGCGTTTAAAAATGAATCATAAAATGTGTCAAAAAGTTTCGCGTTCTTCAGTAGGCCATTTGAGAACCACTTTCAAAGGCTATTCTCAAATCCAAACTGGTAACATTCTGATACATTTCTAAATTCAATGTCGTTTGCAAACGCATGAAATTTATACGTGTCTTATTCAGAAACTATGCAATCAAATTCTTTTTCCCTTTTTCGTTAAAGACAGGGGATTTTTCAAAAAATACTTTCAAAGTGGACGTTTTTAAACACCTTTAAAGACATGACAGCGCGGGAAAGGAAAAAAAAATCTTCCATGAAGAAACACTTAGCCAAAAATGTGACGCATGATTTTTCTTTCTTGTTGGGTATGTTGCAGATGTGGAACACGGTGCTGCAAAGGGTTAATTACGCTCCAATTTTGTCTTCATGCTTTAACGAGTCGCAAAAAACTAAGTTTTGTGAGGTAAGGAAATTAATAATGTTGTTTTATTTTATTGTTTTAATTTTTTATTTTAGAGTATAAAGAAACTTGCATATTATGCTGAAATTGCAATTTTTAATACTGGCTAATCATCCGCCATTCCATATAGGCCCTTTTCCAACAAAAACAATAACAACTAACAAAAGAAAAAGCTTTCCAAAATTTTTATCGTAAGGCCCTTCTCCCAGACACCCATTCAGATTTAAATGTAAATTGTGGGGAAGGGGTGATACTGGGGGTGTAACATAGGCGTAGCCTCGGGGGGGGGGGGGCAAGAGGGGGCACGTGCCCCCCAACTTTCTGAACATCAATTTCTAAAATATGATACAGTCAATTAAGACTTATCTTGTATTGACCCAAAATGGAAATGAAATAACTACTTTAATTTTCATTTTATATTTCTTCAATTTTTTTTACTTAATCAGATGTCAGATCAGTATAGATAGCTCAGCACTTTTTCTTTGGTGATGAATTTGGTAGCAAAAATTGTGTTGTACAGTACAAACCCTGATACGAACATTCATTAAACGAATGTTTGAACTATCACTCTCTTACAGCTGCGGACAATTTCAATGTGTCAGCTGTTTTTCTCGCTGTCTGTGGTTAGTATCTACATGTACTTTTCCCCCTTCTCATTCCGTCTGTAGACTTTAGAAAATGTAGTTGTGTTTATCAGAGCGGGAGTTCTGTTTCCCCGCAATATATATTTCATTTAATTTGTTGTAACTTTAATTATAATTTAATCAAGTCATAAATATCCTGCTTTTCCAAGCTGTGTTGCTGGAATTATTTACCAATGGAATGCAACCACACATCACTAAGATTATAAAAAATAATTAATATTTTCTTCATTTAGTTATTAAATATGTTCCTCTCTCTTACTTATTATTATTTTTTATTGAAAGCACTTAATCTGCTATTATACCTTCGCATTTTTCGAGGTGCAATGGTTATGATTTTTTTTTTCAAAATGTAAGCCTTCTTGAATGAGCTGTTTTAAAGTTAATATACAGCTGTACTTTGGTAAACGATAGCAATCCGTTCCAGAAATACTGTTGTTAAGCAAAACTGTTGCTATCGAAGGTGCAATTTTCCATACAATTGCAGGCGCACATACATTAAATGATTAGTTACTTCTTAAAAGTGCCGTTTAAACTTATTTCAAATGCCTTAAAAGTTTGATAAATGGCTTTTATTTATTATCAGGGCCATACCAAGGGTGGTACGCGCGGTGCCCCCCCCCCCCCCACCAGGCGCCAGATACAGTTCTTGTGGTGCTGTTCATTATATTTGTTACAAAAATATTAATTTCAATAAAATGATCTAGCGGAGTTTTCCTCATTTATTTGGTCGTTTTTTTCCAAGTGAACCTCGAATTAAATGAACCGTAGTGGGGTATTGTATATATAATATATTTGATCTGGTCTCGAATCAAAACTAACCTTGATTTTTTAAATTTTTTATTTCGACTGAAATTAGTTTAATATTTTGAGCATCGTAGTTCACGTTACGACAATTTTGCATTCTTCCAACTTTAATTTAATCGCAGAAAGCAAAATTTAACAGAGTTAGTTATTTCTGTTTCGAAAAAAAAGGTCTAAAATTTGCCGAAAAAGCGAAAAAACACTAAAAAATTCGCGAGCAATTCAAAACTGCAGAGGACAAAATATACTTATATTGGTCCAAAAGCTTGAAAACGAATTCATTTTACAAGTGTTAAAAAATTGCCACTAACAGCGAAAAACCGCAGAAAATCGGGTACAATTTTTTATGTACGCGATTTTAATACAATATATTTAAACCGGATTCCTTTCGCTGCAGAATGCAAAGAAACCCTAAAAATCTCTTTCTCTTTTATAGCAGAGGACGAAATTTACTATATTGGGCTAAAAGATTGAAACTCGATTCCTGTAAAAAATGTTAAAAAAAATGCTGCAAAAAGCAAAAAAGAAAAAAAAAATTAAATCGCATGATTAATTAAAATCATTGTACAAATGATGAATAAAGTTTATTGAAAAGAGAAAAAAAGTTACTGTATTGAGCTAAAAGATTGAAAGTGAATTCTTTTTATAAATGTGAAAATATCTCCACAAAACGTAAAAAAAAAAAAAAATCCCATAAAAAAAAAAAATCCACGAAAAATTCAAAAACCACAGAAGACAAAATTTACTGTATTGTGTTCAAAGATTGAAACCAGATTTCCTTTACGAATGTAGAAAAATCGCCGCAAAACGCATAAAAACGTAAAATTTGAAAAAAATAATCGCGAAAACCTTTACAACATTACGCGAACAAAATTTATTACATTAGGTTAAAAATTGTAGCTGGATTCCTTTTACGAATGTCAAAAAATCGCCACGGAACGCGAAAAAGCGTTAAAATCGCATGAAAAATTAAAATCATAGTACGGATTCGGAATAAACTTTATTGAAAAGAGAAAAAAAAATTACTCTATTGGGCTAAAGGTTTAAAACCGGATTATTTTTACGAATGTGAAAATATCTCCACGAAACGTGAAAAAAAAATCACATAAAAAAATTCACGAAAAATTAAAAAATCGCAGAGGACAAAATTAACGGTATTGTATTTAAAAACTGAAACCGGATTTATTTTACGAATGTTTGAAAAATCGCTTCAAAATGCGTAAAAACTTAAAAATCGTAGAGAACTAAATTTATTATATTGGGTTAAAATATTGTAGCTGGATTCATTTTACGAATGTCGAAAAAGTCGTCGCAAAGCGCGAAAGAACGCTAAACCCCGCATAACAAATTCACGAACGAATTCAAATTCACTATAACGAGTTCCGAATAAACATTATTGAAAGAAGCCAACATTTACTATATTGGGCTAAAATAATTTAGGCTAAAAGTTTGTAATTGGATTCCTGTTACAGATGTTAAGAACTTCCACGAAACGCGAAAAAAAAACCCGCAAAAAGTCGCATGAAAAATTCGCGATTAAAATCAGTGAGTACAAAACTGAGTCCAAAATGTAATCGCAGAGTTCAAAATTTAGTAATGTGCTGAAAGATTAAAACTGGACTCCTTTTACGAATGTTTAAAAATCGCAGCCGAACGCGAAAAAACAGCGAAATATCTCATAAAAAAATCATGAAAAATTTAAAAATCGCAGAGGACAAATTTTACAATAATGGGTTAAAAGGTTGAAACCAGATTCGCATCACAAATGTTTAAAACCTGCCACAGAACGCGGAAAAACACTAAAAATCACATAAAAAATTTAAGAAATATTTAGAAATCACTGAGGACAAAATTTACTATATCGGGCTGAAAAATTGAAACCAGGTGTATTTTACGAAATGTTTAAGAAAATCGCCGCGGTACGCTTAAAATTGAATAAAAAATTCGTGAAAAATCTAAAAATCGCAGATCACAAAATTTGCTATATTGGACATAGATTGAAGTTGGATTCCGTTTACGGATGTAAAAAAAAAAAAATCGCCGAGAAACGCGTAAAATCGCATAATAAATTTTCAAAAAATTTAAAAAATCGCAGAGTAGAAAATGTACTATATCGGCTGAAAAAATAAAACCAGATTTCTCGTACGAATGTTTAAAAAATTGCCTCGGAAAGATAAAAAACGCTAAATATCACATAAAAATTTCGCGAAAAATTAAAAAAAGGCAGAGGACAAATTTTACTATATTGTGTTAAAAAATTGAAACTTAATTCCTAACAAAAATGTTAAGAAATTGTCGCAAAACGCGAAAAAACGCTAAAAATCACATAAACATTTCGCAAAAAATTCAAAAATGGCTGTTCGACGAATGTTTAAGAAAAATAAACTTTTAGGTCTAGGGGGCTTTAAGATCGAAACTGATTTCCTTTTACCCAATGTGGAAAAATTTCTGCGAGGACGTTTTTAACCAAGATATCACTGTATATATATGGGAATGTGTGCGTGCGCGCATTTGTTTAATAAACATTTGTGCACCCCCCAAAATTTTCGGTCACGCTACGCCTATGGGTGTAAATATTAATCTACATAAATACTGGGACAGCTCAATTTGTTTCAGTGGTGTAGACCTAAAATAAAAGCAGAGAGCATTTGCTACAGGCAGAGAATATACGCTAGAGGGTATGCGCTTAGATTTATCTGAAAAACGGAAGGTATATACGTAGTTCCTTTCAAATGATCTGCTTAGCAACGGAAAACTTTCTGAAACAATTTTTTGACTCATTTTTAAATAAGGCAAAGGCATAAAATTTGGTGTACCTGAGTGCTAATCGATTTCGAATCGAAATGAGTTTTTCATTTTTTTATACATAAATTACTTATCCAGTTATAAGCGATTCGGATCATGTGACAACACGCTGAAGAATCGGGAGTATGGTTCAAAATGCCGACTTTGACAGTGTTTTCTGAAAGATTTTGTCTTTCAGAACAAATCTGCCTGTTAAAACTTGTCTTTGCCTTTATCAAAAAAATTGAAAACGTGTCTCGATTACAAAGTTTCTGAAGAACAACATCTGCCCCTTTCATGCATTTCTAAGCAAAAATTAGTTAAAAAATGTGTCTGAAAGTGGTCTCTTTGAATTTGAGAACATTATATTTAAAAATGAGTCAGAAAGTTTCGCGTTTTTGAACGGGGGAACCCGCTGATGCTGGTATACTAATTCTCGAATCCCTTACCCATAAGTAAGTTTGTTTCTGTAATATTGAATTCACATCAGAATTTTCGAAAAACATTATTTGAAAATAAGGAAATGCGATTTTACAGCTTTTTGCAACCAAAGTTATAAAAGTAAAATTTTGTACAAAATTCTAGTACAAATCTGGTTCAAATTGAGTGGTAAAAATATATCCCACCGTCCTTCAAGGGGCTAAGAATCATGAAGCGTTTAACATTGATTCAGTGGTCACATTTAACGAGCGTCATGGTTTCTGATTACGCATAAAATTACGAATTCGTGACGTATTTTTGGCAATGACTGACATGCAGATTGATAGAGCGATAATGAATTAATTAGTGAATGATGTTATATAACGTATAAACAGTTCAAATTTCACACACCATTTAAAATCATATTAATGATTATGATTCGCTTACGTTGTCACAGGTTAATACTTTTATTTTTAGTCACGATATCACTATTTGTAAGGACAGTATCTATATTAATAAAAACAAGATATGTGTGTGGTGGTGGTGGGGGGGGGGCGTAGCACATCAACCGCGTGATTTTTGACCACGAAATTTTCTACTCAGGACAGCTGACATGGATATATATCTTCTTCTTGTATTTACTGAAGCTATTTCAATTATTGTTTTAATAATTATGGCAGTATCTAAATTATAAATTGATCATTCGACATCTCTCTTATTCTAAGCAAGTCGGATGTGCCTATCCGAAAACTTTGTTTAATCTGATACGTCTTAATACTTATTATTATTATTTTTTAATTACAATTCAAGTTTTTTGTCAATAAATGTTTTAAGTCCAAGGGGTGAGCGGAGGGGAAGGAAAAAGAATTCGTAATGAAGTCCAATCAACGGGTAATACATTCAAAAAAACGTGAGGAATATGTTTATTACAAATATACAAAAATTAAACATAGATATAGGACAACTGGGAGATTCAGTATGATTTTTTTTCAACAATTACCGCAACCGTACCGAAAGTCGATCAAAATTCGCTATCCTGGCGCCACGTTACGGCCGGTTTACTCCAAAATTTTATACAAACCTCGGGCTATGGCATTACATTTAAAAATAAAATTTCGACGAAAAATATTCATAAATTCTTCACCTATTGCAAAAAATTAAAAAAAAAAAATCCACCAAAAATTGCTATCACAGCACTCCCTTATGGTGGAATATACCCATTTTCAACTGAAACCGGACATCCATAGCCCAAAACGTATATATATGGATTTTGGTTCAATTCTATGCATAAACTTCGTGCACTTTCCGATGATGCTTTAAGGAAAATGGCACAAAATTCGCTATCACAGCGCCCCCTCCCGGTGGAATATTCTCAAATACAGCTGGGACCTGACGGACATAGTCAAAAGCATATTGTATATAAAATTTGTTTCAATTCTATGAATAACTTCATACACTTTTCGATGATACAAAGAGGACACAACACACACAATACATACACATACACGGACAGACAGAAATACATTTTGTAAAAGCATGCTTTTTGGGATCTCTCACACCTAAAACGTGTGAATCCGTCGAAAACTGGGAATCGAAAAAAAATTCCATTACAATACTTTCTTCTATTATAGATAGAAGAAAGTAAAAAGTAACCAATGCTTATGCCACTGCTGTGATTGAATTTATTGCGTCTTGGGGCTCTTTTTGGGCTTATATTTTTAAAAAGTATAATTATTTAAAAGCATATGAAAACATGAGAACTTAGTAGTTTTATAGTGAAATGTATTGTAAACACGGTGAAGTAGACAGTTTTTAAACTGAAAAATTGTTTTAAGCTCTATTTAATGTTGAAATCGGTTAAAATAGCTCAGATAAATTTTTTTATAGGATCCCAAACTGTGCATAGCAATTTAACCATATTTTGCAGCCAAGTACTTAACTAGATTGTGGTGTGCAGTGTCCAATCATTTTTTTTTTTATTTGTCCAATTATGTAAGCTTTTTTTTTTTTTTTTTTTTTTTTGCAATTTTTCATTTAAATTTTTTATTATTTGAATAGCGATTTAATTCACAGTTTCAAATAGTCGATTTTGTTTCTGTTGCCAGATTTTAAAAAAATCCCAAATGATAAACTTTACAAACACTTTTCAATTGAAAAATATATTTACATGTGAATTTTAACGAAGAAATTGAAACAATATAATTTAAAACGGGTTTTTTTTATATACACTATTCATGTGACGTCACATCGAGAATCACATGGCGTAAAAGAAGTGACTCATTTAGGTGGGTTTGTTTACATCTTTCAACACTTGGTGCAGCATAAATACAGGTAGGGGAACATGGGGCAAAGTGAAATACTTAAAAATAATTACAATTTTGAAAATGAACAAACAGAAAATTTATTTGAAATTTTACACTACAGAATTTGTAATACCCTTGCCTTATAAAATTAATTTTTTTTCAAATGTTTATTCTTTAATTTCTGTGTTGTATTAAATATGTAATACAATAGTAGAAAATTATATCCCCATACCTGGGGCAAAGTGAAATATAAACAAGTTCAATTCTTTAAATGATTTTTTTGCAGTTCTGTGATAATTATGCTAATCCACATAAGAAATGAATTTGTCCATGTCTGAATTCTTTCACTTTACACAATTTTCCCAGTATTTCTGTATAGTATACAAGACTTGTATCATCAGTTAAGCCACACATAAACATCCTTTTTTTGTCTGTATGGCCGCATGAACTTAACTGGAAGAAAATGTGATCCATTTTGCGAGGGAAACGAAATCACTTTACCAACAAATTGCTTCTAAGTAACCTGGACTTTTTATCTGAGTGCACTCAATCAATAGAAATCCCCATTATTTATTTCACTAAATTTCACTTTTTCTGTAACAAGCTGTCCTTACCATTATACACCTGATGTATAATACACCTTATGTCCTTACCATTATACACCTGATGTATAACACACCTTTTGTCCTTACCAATATACACCTGAATATGTAAACAAAA
The DNA here is from genome assembly GCA_963931845.1 of Maratus michaelseni. Lineage (NCBI taxonomy): Eukaryota > Metazoa > Arthropoda > Arachnida > Araneae > Salticidae > Maratus > Maratus michaelseni. The sequence continues at coordinate 398,190,965 of OZ007590.1, read as the reverse complement.
TGATTTTACACTTTTAAAATTATAAATATGTTGTAGGGGCAAAGTGAAATAAAATATTTCAGTTTGCCCCATCACTAAAAGTCTTTTTCACTTGTGCACAACAAATGTTTATAAAAAATTTAAACGAAAAGTAGACCTAATATTAAATAAACAAATACTTTAGGCAGCAGAAGAATCTAATTCATATTTACAATATTAATAATGAGAACTTCATCATTATATAATTCCAAAAATGTTATTTACTTACCTAATAATATTACAATATATTCATCCAATTTGAAAAATGGTCACTATAACAACATATATATTGATCTCTTGCGGTGATTGTTGTCTGACAGTAAGCAAGTAGATGTGAAATAACATAATTAAAATATCGGCTGATAGGTGGCACTGCATACAGACAAAATATTTAAGCATTTCACTTTTCCCCTCTTTCATTTTGCCCCAAGTTCCCCTAAATGTATGCGTAATACCGCAATGCGTCGATGATAGATAGATAATAAAAGCTTCAACATTTGCTCTTCTTTTTTATTCTTATTATATATACTACATTAAACCAAAGACGTGAAATGGAGGCGAATAGCCTCAAGGTATAAAGCGAGAAAAGATATGCGTAAGCAAACTAAATCGAAGCGTGAAAGCAAGCAAGCAAGTATGAAAAATGAAAGTATAGATAATGATAATAAAGATTGAACGAAGAAGCAATGTGATTATTTCAATTTTAGATTTTGATATATTTGTCTTTTTATCTATTTAGCATCTTTTCAAACGAATGCTGATAATGTAGAAGGATTTTTAAAAACCTACGTGTCTCCAAGGCATGAAATGTGGAATTTGTAGATATTCCTGGTTTTTCACATTCTGTCGATTTTATCTTTTTCTAACTTTTTCTTTGGGAACTTTCGCAAGAGAAAATTTTATTTTGTTAATGGATCCTTTTTTCCCTTTTTATCGCTGTAAGAATTTTCATACGTATTTTAATCTCACTTGGTCTAACAATTTATTTTACCTGTTTTATTATTATTATTATAACTGGCTATTTACAGACATATTTATGAATTCATTTTTGTTCGCAAACGCCTGAAATTTGAAGTTGCTCTTATTCTGAAACAGTGTAATTGAACCCCCCCCCCCTTTTTTTTTTCAATTTTTCAGTAAAGACAGAAAAGTTTTCAGAAATTGCTGTCAAAGTGGTCATTATAGACAGAATTTCCGGACGTGACATAGCAGAAAAAAAACAACAACAACAAAAAAAAAAAAACAACGGCCAGTATGAGAAAACCCTCATTTTTAACTCAAGTTGTAATTCATTTAACGAAAAAAAAAAAAACTGTTCGATTATTATTTAACTTCAACAATCATTCTTGCGAGTGAAATGCTTAACTCTTTCAACACGAATCCGCAGATGTGTCAGAAAGTTTCGCGTTGTTGAGCGGGGTAAATTATATTTTTGAGAACTGCCTTAAGAAAAAGTGGTTTCTAAAAAGGACAAGTTTTATACATGATTTATACATTCTTAAAATGCTGAATTTATATTGCAATATATAAGTATTTAACAGAAAATTACAATGAAAATAATCGCTTTAGTTAGTCTTAAATAAATGAGTAAATATTTGAGTAAATTTTAGATAGGTTTAGATAGGTTCATTATCACAATCTCATGATTTGCAAAATTCTTCTAATAATTAGAGAGAACAAGAGAAACAAATATTTTTGTTTCTGCAATTCAGAGAAGTGTCGTGTAAGGTTGTAGATGGCACTTTTTTCTTTTCCCTGAAAAGCAAGATCCTATTTTCCAACCGACAACAAAATTCAGAAAAAACTTTTTTGATTTCCATTTTCTTGTATCTTTTCTCTTGTTAATTTTCAGAAAAGCATGGTTTCGATTGTTTCCTCTCTGAACCGTTGCTTATATATGCGAACTTAGTGGTTTACAGTTCTTGAAATGTCTTCACGTGTTTACAATTTCTTTGTGATAATAAATTTTTCTCTTTTGCCTATTAATTAACGACCATCCATTATCGAATCATTGAAATTTTGTAGGCGAATCAAAGCATTATGTGTTCACTTAAGGTGGTTCTCAAATGGCCTGTTCAACAACGCGAAGCTTTCTGACACAATTTCTGACTCATTTTTAAAATGTAAAGGCATAAAAATGGCAGGCCTAACTATTGAAGCGATTTGGAATCGAAATGAGTTTTGCGATTTTTGATAACTAAATTACTTAGAGCGTTAAAAGCGATTAGTGTCACGTGACGACCATTGACATCTCATACAAATAGACGGGGGATCAACAACCCTTTTTTGAAGAAAACATGACAATAATATGACAAACAGGTTTTTTATCCTGCCAAACTGTCACTGGAATTCCACCGTCTGTTTCTTTTACTACGAGAACAGAAACAGAAAGTTGCCAAGAAAGGGATTACCGTCAGAAAGCGGCACCCTTTTCGCTGTTTTTTTGGCGATGAAAGGTGAAAGATGTTTCATGAACTCACTCCGAAGAGAAGAAAGGGATCCGGTGTCCATTTATATTAGAAGTCAATGGTGACGACACGATTTTTTACTTTTGGAGGGCTGGCGGTCGGGAATTCGATTCAAATACGCTGACTTTGACAGTATTTTCTGAAAGATTTTCTATGCCTTTACCAAAAAATGGAAAACGTTTTTCGATGACAAAGTTTCTGAATAATAGCACGCGCCAATATGATACATTTGCGAGCAAAAATGAATTAAAAAATGTGTCATAAAATTAGCCAGTTTGGGTTTGTGAAAAACAGCCTTAAGAAAAAATATATTGGATAAACTTATAGGGGCGCGAAGCATCTCCTGGACGAGGATGCACTGGTCCGAGGACCAGAAACAGCCTACGCTTAAAAAAAAAAAATGTTTCTTTTAATCTAGGAAAATATAATATAATCACGAACAAAAAATATACAATAACATCACTTAGAAATCAATAATATATCGAGAATTGAAGAAGCAATTATAAAACAAAATTTTTTTTGCTGCCCACAGATTTTCGGTAACGTTTCCGAGCCTATTAAATAGTTTTATCACCACTGAATATGAAATTTTTGGATGCTATCCATTCTCAAATAAACATTTTCATGTTCAACAGACAAAACATGATAAATAAGTAGCATTAACAATAACATTAATATTCTTTTGTTGCTCTTGCATTCATTTATGAAGCTGAAAATGTTTTATTGTGAGAAAGGATAACATCCTAAAAACGGATATTCCTGTTTGAGAAAACTGATTAATACACTATTAAACTAACTCGGAAACGTTTCCGAAAATCACTGGCAACAAAAGAATCTGTGTTTTAATAAGTGCTTTCTTTAAATCTCGAAAATATATTGTTTTCCGATGTTTCTAAAAATAAAGCATACTTGTCGGACCCATGGTATGATACGGATAGAATCATTTATACATATCTTTATTCTAAATTATTATCTTCCTAACTTAATTTTTAATATATTAATTAATATTCTCTTCGCTAAAATAACTCTTATTCTAAAACCTCAAATGTTATTTCCTTTTCTCATATAAAAGGCTATCTTTATTAAATGCAGCATGTACGTTAAAAATCTATTTTTGATTCCAATGCAGTTATAACAAATGTAATGTAATGTCTTCCAGACATTCATTTACAGCTGCATGGTGCGCCCAACCTTTTTCTGTCCATAAACAAATTGTACAAATTAAGGTAATTTCCTAGATATACAAGTCAAAACGGCTTCCTTTGTCTAAAATTCTACTCCCACCGGGTTGCCCGCATGTGTCCCCTAAAATTCACTAAAATTACGATTTCGCCAAATGTGGTAGCCATTTCATTCCATCACCCAAACATTTATATTATTTACCCGTAACGTACAAATAAATTCTTCTACGCGTCTGCGATCTGTTGGTCTTATGTCCATCGAAACTTGGCGAGACAATCTATTACCCAAGAACAGATCACTCCTAGCTCTTGGTCTGTCAACAACTGTTTTAATCCTCTAGTAACCGAGACTACCCCATTTTTACCATCTTACCTTCTATATATCAATAAAATGAAAATTTCAGCTGAGAGGACTTCGGCGTCATTTAATATTTTTGTGTTTGTCTTCTTCGTGGATTTCGAACTTTGGGTATTGTTTGCAACACAAATGTACGAAGTTACGCCTCATAAATTATCCGAATTCTTCTTTTAGGCGTTAAAAATATTTCAGTCAAAATCATCACCATGGGTTAATTCGGAAGAGGTTTTTGTATATTTTCATTCGTGGTTACATTATATTTTTCTATAAATTAAGAAACATTTGTGTTTTGTCGGAAACTCGCGTTGCGACAAAAGTTCAACCCTAATAATCACAATTTATGACTATCCAATACCAAAAATCGTAACTTATAAATGTACCATTCTTTAATTTGCCATAAACAGTCAATAAATGTTACGAATGCGAGGTGGAATGCAAATGCTGAACAATATCAGCGATGTGTGGATTGATAAATGCTAAAAGAGAAAGGGCAGGTTGGAAGGAAATAAAATAAACAAGGGTATAATTATTGTAAAACCTTGAATAAACCAATATTGAATTGTACACTGGTGTCCAAAAATTAAGGGGCAGTGATCGAATGACCGAACGCTTTCGCTTTTTACACGGTTTGTCGGATATCTAACTGAAATTCTTGACGAATTGTCCTTGAACTTCGAAGATATATAGAACAGTAGAAATAGAATACTGCAATTAAAATATTAACATATTGGATATTTGATGAGATATGGGCATTTGTATGAAATAATTTTTAACTGCGCATGCGCAAACTAAACCAAAGATTTTTTTTTTCATGCTTTGGTAGTCAATTCTATAAAGCAACTCATATAAAAAGACCAGTCAAATATCGTGAAAACTCAGAAAGATACTGGCAATACTGTGAGCTATTTCACAAACTGGGGGAAAAATCCAATTGGATTATAAGGGATTTCCACCGATTGGATTATAAGAGATTTTTGAAGTTACTCTTCTTTAGAACAAATTTCTTCGCCTCTTCCACCATGGCACCTAGGATCGCATCATCCTCTATAGTGTTGCCAGGTGTCCAATTTATGCGGAACGTCCCAATTTTCAAGAGTTCAATGATCCGTCCCGCATAACCATCGCGAGGGGGGCCGAAACTCCCGATTTTTCATGATGCATAAATTCTTTTAAATTTCTTTTAGTTACGATGCTATTCATTGGTCTGCATCGAGTGGAACTTAATACAGTAAAACCTGTAAAAACAGAACCTGTCTATAACTTTTTTTTTTTTTTTTTTTTTTTTTCCGATTCCGCCGAAAGAAATACCATAAAAATCTACCTGCTACACTGAGAAAAATGACACTTTCAAATCTGAGTAAATCGATGTTTTCATTTTGTTAGGAAACTTTTTGTTTCAAATAGGACGATCCAATGCTTTTAATTCTGAAGTACCAGAAATACTCAGAATATTGAAACATGGACATACTCAAAACTGTTCACATAGAGTTCAGTTCATACGCATTTTTGAAACAAGGACATACTCAAAAATGATTAGAATCAGTTCATACTCATTTGTGAAACATGGACATACTAAAAAATGATTAGAATCAGTTCAAACTCATTTTTGAAACATGGTAATACTCAAAAATGAGCACATAGAAGTCAGTTCATATACTCATTTGAATGAAATGCAATATTTCCATTTTTCAAAAGAAAAATAATTGTGGCATTAATGGGTAAAAATATGTCAAAAGGAAAATTTAGTCAGTTAAATTTCAATATCGAGGGAGCGCTTTTTCATTTAAGAAATGTACTGATAACAATCGAATTGAAAATTTGTATAATTCATATCCCCTCTTCCCCATATAAATAATAAAGTTGTACAATCTTAACCACCATCTCAAACTGATCCAATCTATCCGAAATCCCGTTAAAAATTTCCAATTTTCTCGGCAACAAATTAATGAATCCTATAAAAGTATCAACATGCGTACGAATCATTCTAATGACTTACATTTAAAATAACCCACTTATGTGACCTGGATGACGAAGTGGTTGAGGCAATGGACTTGTAACTAGTAGGACTCGGGTTCGATGCTGGCTCAAGGTAAAATCGTAAATTTAGTTTATCTTTCCATAATCGTAGAACCAGAGTTGGCAGTACTAGCGCTTTTTTTCTACACTGTAAAAAAAAATCTGTAGTACTACTAGAAAATCTCTAGGCAACTGGGATTCCATAAACTTTTCTAGTAACCAATACAGCTTCTTCTTAAGTAACATTACTGCATTAAACTTAGTAAACAACACATAGATTTCCTTAGTGAACCTACTAAGAAATCGTTTGTAGCCATTACAGGTGATTTTTTAGTAATGTATACTAAGAAATGGTTAGTAGTATTACAGATACTTCTCTTGTATCTTCACTAAGGAATGGTTAGTAGTATTACAGATACTTCTTTTGTATCTTAACTAAGGAATGGTTAGTAGTATTACAGATACTTCTCTTGTATCTTCACTAAGGAATGGTTAGTAGCAATACAAATACTTCTCTTGTATCTTCACTAAGAAATTGTTAGTAGCCGTTACAGGTCCTTTTTTAGTTTGTTTACGAAGAAATTGTTAGTAGTATTACAGATACTTCTCTTGTAGATTCACTAAAAAATTGTTAGTAGGTGTTACAAGTGTTTTTTCAGTATGTATAGTAAGAAATGGTTAGTACTATTACAGATATTTCTCTTGTATCTTTACTAAGAAAATATGTGTAACCATTGCAGGTGTTTTTCTTGTATGTTTACTAAGAGACTTTAGTAGAATTACAAAAACTTCTTTTGTATGTTCACTTTCACAATGTTAGAATATTTATAAGAAAACATTTGTAACACTACTAAGAAACTGTAGTAATGTTACAGGTACTTTTCTCATAATTTACACTAGAGTTTTAAATGGGATAGCATTTTATCTTTCATCCAAATATTCTGCAACAACTTCTGAATGTCTTTCATAATATTTTATGCTACAAAATTATAATATATATATATAATTATATAGTAAAATATAATGCAATTAATTATAATATATATATATAATATCAATTACAATTATAAACATTAAAATTTTTTATACCAAATACAAAGGCATCCTTTAAATATAACTTCCATTTGAGTTTTCTATCCCTGTTAATTATTAATTTTATAATATAAAGATCTAATTCTTTAATAAGTGCATCTGTATTTAGTATACAAATATTTTAATGTTAATAATTATATTTATACTAAATTATTTTTGTAGCATAATATATTATATAAAGACAAAGAAATATTTGGCTTACTATATTTCTTATTCTTTTAAACTGCTATAAGTAGCATTCTCAATCTATCTGTTGAAAATTAAAATTCTATCCCATTTAAAACAAAAGTGTACATTCATCTAGATTACCTGAAGTATTTCTTCAAGTGTAACTTGAAACTTAAAAGCTAGACAAGACATTCATGTTAAATATAAACTGAAGATTTTTTCAAATAACCTATTTTCTCCTTTTCAAACACAATTTAGTAAGTTTTTTCAAGCTTTGAAGACACTGTCCTGCTTCACTGACTGCAAATCCCAGCAACACAATACAGAACGCAAAACTAGCACAACTTTTGAATGCATAAAATGTGTTCATAATGTGTTTTGTGGTGTTCTCGTATGGTAAAAAATGTTTTACTCCTGGTGCTAAATAAAGTGTTCGTGAGGTGTAGTTTTATACAGTTTTTACATGCATCGCTTTCTTAAATGCATTCACACATGTTTATATACATTTGGAGCAGATAAAATGATGCATATTCACCGGGAAGCATATTTTAACATCGGGGATTTCAAACTTGCAATGTTTCTGGTTTAAGTCATAATTTCTTGATGAAATATATTAGCTTTTCCAATCTTTTTTGTTAATAGCAACTGATGTTAAGGAGACATGTTGTGTTATGCAGTTGTACACTGTTAAAAATAAAGTTTGACGTTTCACAAAAAAACTGGTGAAAAGTAGCTGAAACTAAGATATTGGTGATAAGTTTCACCATTTTTATGGTGCTTTTGAAAATACCACTATATTCAGAGCCCGATTAAGGTCATCTGGGACCCAAGGCCCAGCAACTTTTTGGGGCCCCCTCGAATTAAAATAGTAGCTAGAAAAAATTTCAAGGATTATTATTAGATAGTACGATACAGTTGCCAAGTTAAGCAAAATCTATTTGTTTTGTTTTTGAGAAAATAATTGCAGAAAACTATTTTTAAGAAACTGTTTCTAAATCATTTTATTCATTTTGGGCCCCTCATCAGCAGTGGGCCCAAGGCCGTGGCCTGTGCGTTAATCAGGCCCTGACTATATTGGTGAAAGACTGAACAATGATTCAGGTTTTTTTCTAAACCAATTTTACGGTTAAATGTTGAATCACAATTCAGGGTTTTTTCTAATCCAATTTAATGGTGAAAGGTTGAACCAGAATTTAGGATTTTTCTTAATCCAGTTTTATGGTGAAATGTTGATCCATGATTTTATTTAGTCTAATCTGATGGTGAAAGGTTGAACCATGATTCAAGATTTTTTTCTAAGCCAATTTTATGGTAAATTGTTGAACCCTGATACAGGTTTTTTTCTAAACTTATTTTATGGGGAAAAGTTATACCAGATTGAACCAGGATTTTGGTGTTTATCATTTTATAGTGCAGTTAATGAACCAAGATTCAGATTCTGTGAGATTATGTTGCTCTAGAGAAGCTTACTAATTTTCTAATTAACATTAAACTGAAAATTATTATTAAAGTACTAGCCGCCACTGGCGACCAGTTTGGTCGCCCTTAAATGTATGTTATGCATTGTAACAAATTATTTTTATTCATAATTTATTTTTTTCCTTAATCCTTCGCCAAACCGGAAAAATCTAATAGACAAATCAAGAACTTTTGCGATAGCGGTAGCATTTCGCATATTTTTTGTTGTTATGTATTTCATCTTTCTTGACAAAAACCGCCTAACCCACTTTATAATAAATTAATCATTGTGTTTTATAATAAAATTGTGTGTTTTTTAATATAAAATAAACTATTTCATAATAAAATAAATGTATATATGCTGTTTTAGTAATCTCTAATAGGTACCTGAAAATGGGATTTTCTCGCCAAAATGGCGCAAAACAAAAATCGCGCCAACCCTGGTGCGTCAGTGACAGCTGTTCCAATTTAAAATACATGACGTTCACATTTTTCTTTAAATAGAAAATAAGAAATAATATCATAAATCAAAACATTTGATTTCAAAATTAAAGTATCGTTTCTAATTTGCACACGCGAAAAATAAAAGCTGACAATTCGTTTCGAAATTTGATCCATTAAATATTATTACATGAGTTCAACCACGGAGTTCAACTTAAGTCAAGAAAAGATCCTGAAGGAAGTTGAGTTGTATAGAACAGAATTATGGTAAACTTTGACTGTCTCACTGGTGCGGATTATTTTTTTTACACCAGGCAGCGGTCCAAAAATTCATGGTTTAATATTTTAAACGTTCACAACGAATGAATCTTTTTTTTTTTTGTTGTTGTTTACTTTCATGGATAGAGAATTTGAACTGCGAACCTAATTTAAACTGAAGTCATTGCAGAATGTATACATAATTGAACGTAAGTCATCTCTCAAATATTAATTTATTTTGAACGATCTTTCTAAAAATGTAACTTTTATGCAGTTTTATTCGAAAAAATAATTTTGAATAAAAATGGCCGCCTGGCATATGAAAAAGTGAAGCGGGCATCCCAGAACTGTTGATGACAGTCACATGACTGACGGTTTTATTATAGAGATTAATTATTGATTGTATTTGAAATGTATTTTTAAAAAATAAATGTAAACAGCTGGTTCTAATTTAATTACAAAAAACAATAGCATTTTTTTTTCATCAATGCTGATTAATACCATTCTGCACTTGTAAATTATAGAACATTTTTTCACACTTTTTAATTAGTTACTTATAATTCCTTTAGTATTTGTTTATCACAAACATTCATAATAAAATGTAATTAAAAAAATAATTTGATATACAGTTTTAGAACTTTTACTTTCTTTTCACAAAATGAAAAAAAAAAGAAAAAGGGAAAAGAAAAATTTAACATTTTAATAATTAGTAAAAAGTATTTTTTAGACTTTTCTTTATAATAAAGGTGCAATGGTGGTTACACATATGGAAATTTTATATATTTTTTCACTATTTTAGGTTTTTATACATTGATAGAATTTTCTTAAAGTTTTGGATAGTAAAATTCACATGCATTATCCAAAACCTCAATTCTGAAAAATTATTACTTATGCATTTATTTTAAAATTTTCATACTCTCTCTCCATGATAAAATTCAAGCACCTTTCCAGAAATGAAAATTTTAACGTTATAAAATACTATATTGCTTGTTTGTATAATATAAAAGTATAAAGGAAAAAAATTCCATTTCCACATGTTTTCAGGTGAATGCCATACATAAAATACAGTAGCAATGTCTTAAATGTGAAATGTTATGAGAAAGTCTCCAAAAAATATGGAAAATCTTTTTGCATTCTTGAAAGTTATTTGTGCTAACACTAGACAAAAGTAGACACTTGAAAATTTTACATTGCTATGATATTAATACAAAATTTTAATTTTTACAAAAACTAAAAAAAAAAAAAAAAAAAAAATTATATATATACACTAGTGTCAAAAAATTAAGGGGCAGTGACCGGATGCTTCTGTTTTTTTACAGTTTGTGGAATATCAACTGAAATTCTTTACAAATTGTTCTTGAAGTTAAAGGATGTAAAGCACATGTTTGACTTCAAGAACAGTAGAAACAGTATAATGTAATTAAAAAAATAATATATTGAATATTTCATGAGATATGGGCATTTGTATGAAATAATTTATAACTGTGCATGCTTGAACTATACCAAAGATTTTTTTTCAAAGATTTTCGCCAGTGGCAGCCTTGCAGCAGCTGAAACAAAAATAGTCATAGACACAATAAAATAACAAAAAAATTCAGTTAGGTTGCGGTACGCCACTCCATTTATTGAAAATACAAATTGATTAATATTAATCTGACATTTATTAATGTAATCACAATTACAGTACAGAGTTTTCCCCAGACAGTTTCAGGAGGGTGCAGCATCATGTCTACCCTTTAAAAATTCTTTCATTCTTGCAAAAATGAAGTCCATCAAAAAGTCGGGTAAAATGGAATTCCTCCAAACATCAAGTTAATTTCTCCACCTGTTTTAGTAATAAAAGGGTAAAATTATTAAGATATAAAATTGTTATTTTTACAGATATAACATAATTTTACTTAAATATATTCAACAAATTATATTAGAACAATGAAGATTTTTCGCATTTTCAAGATTTTATTTTTATACAATAAAAAACAAAAAAATAAGAACAATATATTTGCTTTCTTGATTTCTAACAGGTTTTATATCACTCTATTTACTGTGTTGTGAAGACGCTACTTTTCCTATGCCAGGCTTGTGATGTCGCAGTTCATGATAAGAAATGTAACATTTGTTCACATTTTGGATAGTGCGATACATACCAAGCCTCTTTTTGTCTTGTAATAAAATCACGAATTTCGTCGATTGGGCATGTAAAAAATCAAGAATTTTATCAACCGAGTGCATAAAAATCATGAGCTTCGTCGATCGAAAGTGTAATAATCATGAATTTTATCGATCATCGAATAAAAATCATGTATTTCGTCGATCGGCTACATAAAAATAAAATCCCGTCATTCAGGAGTGTAAAAATGTCGATGGAACATGTAAAAATAATGAATTTCGTTGATCGAATGCATAAAAATCATGAATTTTATCGACCGAGTGTGTAAAAATCATGAATTTCCTCGAACGGGTGCTTAAGAATCATGAAATTCCTCGAACGGCCGCTGAAAAATTATGAATTTCGTCGACCGGGTGCAGAGAAATTTTGAATTTCGTTGATCGACTTAAGTAAAAATCTTGAATTTCGTCACTCGGGAGCGTAAAAATCCTGAATTTTATCGATTATGTATGGAAAATCATAAATTTCTTCTAACGGGCGTGTACAAATTACGAATTTCGCCAAACGGACCTGGAAAATCCACGAAATTTAGGGGGAAAGGGTAATCGGGAAATCCTGCATTTGGCCGGTTCTTTCCATATTTTTAATCGCCAGTTTTTTAAGTTCAATCGACGAGTGGCGACTGCTTTTTTCACCTTTATGCTCAGATTTCTTGCAACAACTAAAATAAGCAATAATCAAGCACGAAATTTGTCCTTTTTCGCAATGTTTTTGACGAAATTCACCGTTTTTTGCAATGTTTATGATGAAATTTGCCATTTTTTCGCAATCTTTTGACGAAATTTGTCGTTTTTCACAATGTTTTTGATGAAATTTGCTGTTTTTTCGCGATTTTCTGACGAAAGTCAAGTTTTTTCGCGATCTGTTGACCAAAAATGTGTCGTTTTTTCGCGATCTTTTAACGAAATTTGCCGTTTTTCGCAATGTTTTTGACGAAATTTGCTGTTTTTTCGTGATTTTCTAACGAAAGTCACGTTTTTCCCGCGGTTGACAAAATTTGTTGGTTTTTCGCGATCTTTTAACAAAATTTGCCACTTTTCGCAATGTTTTTGACAAAATTTGCCATTTCTTTCGCGATTTTCTGACGAGTCACGTTTTTCCCGTGATCCTTTGAAAAAATTGGTTACTTTTCTTCGAACGAAAGACGAGATTGATTTTTTTCGCCGATCATTTGCCGAAATACCGATACATTTAATGTCCGAATTATCGGATTTATGACAGATATTTTTTTTTTTTCGGAAATCATTGCCTTAATTTTTCGGAAAATTCGGACCAAAATCACCCCTGAACGATCTTTTGACGAAATTCACATTTTTCAGCAATCAGTTGAATGAAATTCACGTTTTTTCGGTGATAGTAGCGAAATTTGCTTTCTCCCGCCAATTTTTTGATGAAATTCGCGTTATTTCAGCGATCCTGTAACAAAATTTGCATTTCTTAGCTCGATCCTGTGACGAAATTAGTGATTTTTCGAGTGATCATGTGACAAAATTAGTGTTTTTTTTTTTTTTTTTTTTTTGCAGAAAATCGTAGTTTTAGACATTTTCGTAGCATCGTAGTTTGTGGCTCCAAATCGTAGCAACTACGATTTTTCCGTAGCAGTTGGCAGCTCTGCATTTACATATTTGTGTGAGTAAACGATTCAGCTGAAAATGAAAATTCAAGTGTTTTTCTAAGCATGCTTCTTAAATTTTTACATTTGAGAAATATTAAGGAGGGATTGCGGGATTCGTGCCGAAAATTTTGAAATCTCGCCCAAAAATATATTGTGGGCGGGAGCCTCCCGCACAAAAAATTTCACCTTTTTCCGGAGAAATTTGCTTTATTTAATTTACCTGCAACCACACGATAAATTTCGTGATTTTTTCCCATAACCAATCGATGAACTTAGCGTTTTTTAAGCGATTGATCGACGAACTTTGTGTTTTTTCAACGACTGATTGACGAACTTTGTGTTTTTTCCACGACAGATCGACGAACTTGGCGTTTTTTAAACGAGTAATCGATAAACATTGTGTTTTTTCCATGACAAATCGATAAACTTTGCTTTTTTTTTTTCAACAAATCGACGACCTTTGCGTTTTTTAAACGAGTAATCGACAAACTTTGTGTTTTTTCCCATGACAAATCGACAAACTTTGCTTTTTTTTTCACGACAAACTTTGCTTTTTTCCCGCGACAAATTGACGAACTTTGCTTTGCCATGACAGATCGACGAACTTTACATTTTTTAAACGAGTAATGACAAACTTTGTGTTTTTTCCATGACAAATCGATAAACGTTGCTTTTTTTCTGCGACAAATGGACGACCTTTGCGTTTTTTAAACGAGTAATCGACGACCTTTGCGTTTTTTAAAAGAGTAATCGACGACCTTTGCGTTTTTTAAAAGAGTAATCGACGACCTTTGCGTTTTTTAAACGAGTAATCGACGACCTTTGCATTTTTTAAACGAGTAATCGACGACCTTTGCATTTTTTAAACGAGTAATCGACGACCTTTGCATTTTTTAAACGAGTAATCGACGACCTTTGCGTTTTTAAAACGAGTAATCGACGACCTTTGCGTTTTTTAAACGAGTAATCGACGACCTTTGCGTTTTTTAAACGAGTAATCGACGACCTTTGCGTTTTTTAAACGAGTAATCGACGACCTTTGCGTTTTTTAAACGAGTAATCGACGACCTTTGCGTTTTTTAAACGAGTAATCGACGACCTTTGCGTTTTTTAAACGAGTAATCGACGACCTTTGCGTTTTTTAAACGAGTAATCGACGACCTTTGCGTTTTTTAAACGAGTAATCGACGACCTTTGCGTTTTTTAAACGAGTAATCGACGACCTTTGCGTTTTTTAAACGAGTAATCGACCAACTTTGCGTTTTTTAAACGAGTAATCGACAAACTTTGCGTTTTTTAAACGAGTAATCGACAAACTTTGCGTTTTTTAAACGAGTAATCGACAAACTTTGCGTTTTTTAAACGAGTAATCGACAAACTTTGCGTTTTTTAAACGAGTAATCGACAAACTTTGCGTTTTTTAAACGAGTAATCGACAAACTTTGCGTTTTTTAAACGAGTAATCGACAAACTTTGCGTTTTTTAAACGAGTAATCGACAAACTTTGCGTTTTTTAAACGAGTAATCGACAAACTTTGCGTTTTTTAAACGAGTAATCGACAAACTTTGCGTTTTTTAAACGAGTAATCGACAAACTTTGCGTTTTTTAAACGAGTAATCGACAAACTTTGCGTTTTTTAAACGAGTAATCGACAAACTTTGCGTTTTTTAAACGAGTAATCGACAAACTTTGCGTTTTTTAAACGAGTAATCGACAAACTTTGCGTTTTTTAAACGAGTAATCGACAAACTTTGCGTATTTTAAACGAGTAATCGACAAACTTTGCGTATTTTAAACGAGTAATCGACAAACTTTGCGTTTTTTAAACGAGTAATCGACAAACTTTGCATTTTTTAAACGAGTAATCGACAAACTTTGCATATTTTAAACGAGCAATCGACAAACTTTGTGTTTTTTAAAAGAGCAATCGACAAACTTTGTGTTTTTTAAACAAGCAATCGACAAACTGCGTTTTTTCTACGAAAAATCGACAAACTTTGCTTTTTTTCGCGACTGATCAACGACCTTTGCATTTTTTCCGCGACAAATCGACGCACTTTGCTTTTTTTCGTGACAAATTGACGAACTTTGCTTTTCTTTCGCGACTGTTCGACGAACTTTACGTTTTTTAAACGACTAATCGACAAACTTTGCATTTTTTAAGCGACTGATTCACAAACTGTGTGTTTTTTCAACGACAGATCGACGAACTTTGCGTGTTTTAAACGATTAATCAACAAACTTTGCGTTTTTTCCATGACAAATTGATAAACTTTTCTTTTTTTTTTCGCGACAAATCAGCGACTTTTGCATTTTTTAAACGACTAATCGACAAACTTTGCACTTTTTAAGCGACTGATTGACGAACTTTGCGTTTTTTTCATGACAGATCGACGAACATTGTGTTTTTTCCGCAACAGATCGACGAACATTGTGCTTTTTCTGCAACAGATCGACAAACTTTGTTCTTTTCGCAACACATAGACAAACTTTGCGTTTTTCCGCGATTGATCGAGGAACTTTGAGTTTTTTCTGCGATTGATTGACCAACTTTGGTATTTTTTCACTATCGATCAGCGAAATTCACGTAATTTTTCGCTTTTCTTTCGACAGATTGACGTAGTTCGCGATTTTTTTTTTTTCCTGCGTCCAACTGACAAATTTAGATTTTCTTCCCTGCATTCCACTGATGAATTTCACAATATTTTCCCATGACTCATTGACGAATTTCTCGATATTTTCTGGCGAGCAATCAGCAAACTTCATGCTTTTTTTTTTCTTTGACCGACTGATGAACTTTGCGAATATTTCCGTAACCGATTGGTGAATTATTCAGTTTCTTCTGCCAACAGATTGATGAAGTTCACTATTTTTTTTTCTCACGCCTCACTGAAAAATTTCAGGATTTTTCCCACAACTGACTGATTAATTTCGCGTTATTTTCTTGCGACAGATTGGCAAACTTCGGCTTCTTTTCAGCGACTGATCGACAAATTTAGCGGTTTTTTTCATATAAACATAGACAAAGATAAGGACTTCTAATAAAATAGCCTTTCGAAGATGAAAATAATTTCTCGAAAAATGTTTTAAATACATCGTCTATGTAGAACAGTTATATTAGTAAGCCTACTTCTTCAAATCGTCTGGTAGGTATAATAGATTTATTCTATGGTATTTATCCGTATTGTTGTTTGTAGCTGGCATTACCTTAGCACAGTTGTACACTGACTGCCATGTAGTTCCAAAGTGGCAAATTGATATTAACACTATTTCGTTAGAAGTCCTTATCTTTTTCTGTTCATGCGTAAGATGAATTTCATTATTTTATTCCCTCAACCAATTGACTAAATTTCAATTTTTTCCAACTACTAATAGACGTATTTAAAGATTTTTTTTCCTGCGACCGAAAAGAGGAAAAAGAACAAAAAAGGGCAGTAAGAGCCACCGGTCGCTGCACCCTGTCAAATTGGCCTAGACTCAGCACTAAAAAAAAATGAGATTAAAAGAGCTGCAAAGATCTTATTACTTTTACTCCTTGATTTAAAGGAGTAAAACTTTTTAATCCTTTTAGTAAAAATAGGAGTAAAAATGTACCTTGTGAAAGAGGCTTCAGCACCTGAAATCAAACAAAATCTAAATTAAGAAATACATGGAACTTGAAAAATACACTGCATATATAAAATTTAACTTCCTTCCCTTTTTTATAATAAAAATAAACATTTTACATAATCATTCTAAGTTGACTTAATTTTTTCAATGGTATTTTGTCATGTCTTCATTAATGTAATTCTTTAAGCAGCACGTAAAATAATAGTGGGGTTTAAGGATATTTTTTTTTCTCCCTCCCAAACATTACAACTCCCCAAAATTTAAAAATGTTGGGAGGGAGACTCCCCTCCTTGGAAAAATTGAATTTCAAGCCCTGAATATAGTGTGTTCAGCTTACTTGCAACAACTAAAATAAGCAATAATTTATATGAGACACTCATTTATATAAAATTTAGGAATTTTGGTTATTGTAGCAATATTTTCATTGTTTACTTTTTGATATTTTCTACAATTTTACTTTTTGATATCAAAACAAATTAAAATTCTTAGAAACATATTTATATTTTGTTTTAAAACTATGTTTTGCATACATACTGTGTGTAATAAACTCACAGTTTGTTACAAGTTGTAAGTAAAATTGAAAATCGATAAAATCAGAAACGATAAAAATAATTTTTTTTTTCTCGTAAATGTATATAAAATGCAACTTTTTCACTTTAAACATTGCTATTAGCTTATTACACACAACTAGAAATGACACATTAACATAAAAGTTGTACAAACATTTATATTAGCAACCACAAACTATGCATTTACATATTTATGTGAGTAAATGATTCTGCTGCAAATGAAAATTCAAGTGTTTTTCTAAGAATGCTTCTTAAATTTTTACAATTGAGAAATATAGTGTGTTCAGCTTACTTCACTTGCAACAACTAAAATAAGCAATAATTGATGTCAACAATTTCATAATGTTGCTCTCAGACCGAAAATTATTTCTTGAAAATTCCAAGCTCAATCTTACTCGTAAGTACTTTGGAATTTCATTTGCAAATTTTAATATGCGCTGATTTTTTTGTACTTAAGTAATAACTTCAACTAAATTGCAATTGTTCCTGTATTAATCCGTTATTATTTTCAAAATATAATTATTTTTTTGTTTTTGTTTCAAAATTTATATAACATATTATTTTACGGGTGAAGGGACAACAAAAAAAAAAAAATTAAGATTCATGAAAAATAGATTTATATTGTATTTTAGATAATACCTAATAGTGGTCCACTGTACCCCGGTGGGTGGACCAGTGTACCCCGCTTCCAGGGTACACTGGTCCACTTTACAAGTGTATATATATATATTTTTTTTTTTTTTTTGAAAAATGTATTGAAAACTATGTTGTGAGAAAATTATGATGGATGTAAGAATGTTTAAGGAATATTCAAAAATATTTTCATACAGATCGGGCAGTTTGTTAAAGAAAAAAAAATGTTAACTGAAAAAGTGGTCCACTGTGTACCGGTCTCCCCTATCTCATGCAGATTTCACACGATTTACATAAATTTTATCTTAAATTGAACATAACGCTCTGGACTACAATTTGAGCAAAAATTTTATAAATGTTTTAAGTATATAAACAGTAATTACTTTTTAATTATAAAAAATAGAAATCATAAAAAATTTTCATACATTGAACCTTATAATTTTTTTTTATACTAAAAACATCTGTATAATTTTAGTTCATTTTCACAATTATATGCACATTTAGGTAAGGTAAAATATTTGAAGCTCTATTTCAAACGGTTTTGGAAATATCACACGCGCAAGTTCAAAAAGCATCATTTTGAGAAAAAGCCGCACATTAAATTGCATTTCAAAAATATAAAACTCATAATAAAAGAAACAAAACTACTAATAATGTAACTTATTCAGTATTAAAAATAAAGTCTGATGTTTGTTTAAGTTGAAAAATATAAAATAGTTTGTAAAATGCTACAAAATGTAGGAAGCTGCGTGAACTTTTACGAGTCGCGAAATTCTGTCATTTGCTTTGCATTTAAAAAAATAAATAAATAAATAGTAATGACTCTACACTCTCTAGTAGCACAAAAAATTCAAAATATCTTTATATGATAGTGAACTATGTTTAAAATTTTTTAGTTTGGATATAATATGACAGAAAAAAATTTCAAGGGGTAGGTTTCAAAAATATATTTTAAAAATTTTGCATTGAATAACATTTCACCGCACACAAGATATCTTATGCAGATTTTTCACGATTTACATAAATTTTATCTTAAATTGAACATAACGCTCTGGACTACAATTTGAGCTAAAATTTTATAAATGTTTAAGTATATAAACAGTAATTACTTTTTAATTATAAAAAATAGAAATCATAAAAAATTTTCATACATTGAACCTTATAATTTTTTTTATACTAAAAACAACTGTATAATTTTAGTTCATTTTCGCAATTATATGCACATTTAGGTAAGGTAAAATGTTTGAAGCTCTATTTCCAACGGTTTTGGAAATATCACACGCGCAAGTTCGAAAAGCCTCATTTTGAGAAAAAGCCGCACATTAAATTGCATTTCAAAAATATAAAACTCATAATAAAAGAAACAAAACTACTAATAATGTAACTTATTCAGTATTAAAAATAAAGTCTGATGTTTGTTTAAGTTGGAAAATATAAAATAGTTTGTAAAATGCTACAAAATGTAGGAAGCTGCGTGAACTTTTACGAGTCGTAAAATTCTGTCATTTGCTTTGCATTTAAAAAAAAAAAAAAATAGTAATGACTCTACACTCTCTAGTAGCACAAAAAATTCAAAATATCTTTATATGATAGTGAACTATGTTTAAAAATTTTCAGTTTGGATATACTATGACGGAAAAAAATTTCAAGGGGTAGGTTTCAAAAATATATTTTAAAAATTTTGCATTGAATAACATTTCACCGCACACAAGATATCTTATGCAGATTTTTCACGATTTACATAAATTTTATCTGAAATTGAACATAACACTCTGGACTGCAATTTGAGCAAAAATTTTAGGTAATTTTCGGTTAGCCGGGCACCAGTGATATATAATGTGTATATACACACACATATATATCTACACATATACATATATGTATGAATATATATATTTATGTATATATACTTATACAGTAGAGCACCACTAATCCGCATAGGCTTCTAATCCGCAATCAATTTATGAATGTAAACAAAGAAATTTAATTCTTGAAAAATGCTTCAATGGTGACAAAATTTTGAATTTTGAAATTTTTTTTCACCAATTTTAACATTTTTCTTATCTTTATATATAGTATTATATATCATATAACATTCTCCTTTATAGTTTAAAATGAAAGCACATTTAATTAGTATATTATTTTATATATTTATTTCTTCATACAATACTTGTAAAATACAATGAGCTTTTGTGATTTTTTTTTAATGATAAAAAATCCTTACTTAGACAATATATTTTATAATTTATTTATTTTTTCATTAAATCGTAATTATAAAATTGAAAAACACATAAAAAAATACATATATATTGCTTTTGAACTCTTACTTAAAGATAAAATTCAACACTATAAACCAAATGTCTTAAAACAGACAACAATTGATGCCATATTTAAGAAATTTAAAAAATAATAAATTATTTTTTACATAGTTATTACTTTATCTATAGATTAAAATGTGTAATTTATTTATTTTTTAGTATTAGCAATCTAAATATGTCCAAAATATGAATTTTAAAAAATGTAAACAAAGATTAAATAGACATGGCCTGTAATCTGCACAATACTTGGAACCAAGCTTTGCGGATTAGTGGCTTTCTACTGTATATTTATATACATATATCACTGGCGCCCGGCTAACCGAAAAGTATCAAATTTTATAAATGTTTAAGTATATAAACAGTAATTACTGTTTTAATTATAAAAAATAGAAATCATAAAAATTTTTCATACATTCAACCATATATATATTTTTTTAATACTAAAAACATCTGTATAATTCTAGCTTATTTTCACAATTATATATATGCACATTTAGGTAGGATAAAAAATTTGAAGCTCTAATTCAAACAGTTTGGAAATATCACACGCACAAGTTCAAAAAACATCATAGAGAAAAAGCTGCACATTAAATTGCATTTCAAAAATATAAAACTCGTAATATAAGAAACAAAACTAATAATAATATAACTTATTCGGTATTAAAAAGTCTGTTTGTTTAAGTTGAAAAATATAAAATAGTAGTTTGTAAAATGTTACAAAATGTAGGAAGCTACATAAACTTTTATGATTCGCGAAAAATGTGAAATTCAGTCATTTGCTTTGCATTAAAAAAAAAAAAAAAAATAGTAATGATTCATAGTAGCACAAAAACTTCAAGGTATCTTTATATGATAGTGAACTATGTTTAAAAAAATTTAGTTTGGATATAATATGACAGAAAAAAAATTTAAGGGTTAGGTTTCAAAAATATATTTTAAATATTTTGCGTCGAATAACATTTCACCGCACACAAGATATCTTATGCAGATTTCACACGATTTACATAAATTTTATCTTAAATTGAACATTCTGGACAACAATTTGAGCTAAAATTTTATAAATGTTTAAGTATATAAACAGTAATTACTTTTTAATTATAAAAAATAGAAATCATGAAAAATTTTCATACATTCAACCTTATAATTTTTTTTGGTACTTTTCGGTTAGCCGGGCGCCAGTGAAATGTATATATCTATATATACATATATATGTATACATACACACATATATGTATGTGTATATATATGTATATATATATACATGCATATATAAATGTGTGTATGTATATATATATGTATATATATGTATACATAGATATATAAATTTCACTGGCGCCCGGCTAACCGAAAAGTACCTTTTTTTTTATTCTAAAAACATCTGTATAATTCAAGTTCATGTTTACAATTATGTGCACATTTAGGTAGGGTAAAACTTTTGGAGCTCTACATCATACGGTTTTGGAAATATCACACGTGCAAGTTCAAAGAACGGCATTTTGAGAAAAAGCATCGGAACAGATGTGTTACACTGACGCTAAAATGTAAACAAAAGATTGGCGACTGTTTGGTTGGGGCGATTTCCAAGACTGCGCCAAGCTACTATTTTCCATTGCCATTTTGGAAACACAAAAAACAGAACATTTATAAATAAACCAAAAATACATTTTTTACAACATAAATTTAATGGAAAATGTTAATTACGTCATTTCAATCTTTTAAAGTGCACTACTATATTACAGTACTATATTAAAAATAAAATTAGATTCTAGTTAAAATTGATAAATAGTTTGTAAAATGCAAAAAATTTATGGGGAAGAAAAAAAAAAAAAAAAAAAAAAGGTAAAATGCAGGTATTTCTTGATTAATGTGGTTAATTAATCTTTGCAGTGTTCCCACACTAATAAAAAAACACATTCAATAGGGAAAAGTATAGATACACAGCCAATTTTCTTAAAAACATCCACACTAATCTAAATTTTCTAAACACTAATTGAGAAAGCGTCTGAAATTTTTTTTTTTGCACCAACTGAAATTGCACTAATTGAGGAATACATATAGTAAAAACATACCACTTACATGTGCAAAATAATTTAATCCAAAAACAATTAAAATTTTCGGTACTTTTCGGTTAGCCGGGCGCCAGTGATATATGTACATATATAAATACATATGTATATACATATACACATATCTATGCATACATACATATACATATATGTATGTATATATATACATATATATGTATATACATAGGTATTTATACATATATCACTGGCGCCCGGCTAACCGAAAAGTACCAAATTTTCTTTCACAGTCTGCAAAGCAAATTATTTATGTCATCATAACCAATTTGGTTTACATAATTTTATCATATATTTCACATTAAAATTTTCCACTTTCATATAATAGGGGAGATCGGTACACAGTGGACAACTTTTTCAGTAAAATTTTTTTTTCTCTTTAACAGACTGACCGATCTGTATGAAAATATTTTTGAATAATCCTTAAACCTTCTTACATCCATCAAAATTTTCTCACAACATAGTTTTCAATACATTTTTCAAAAAAAAGAAAAAAAAAAAAATTATATACACTTGTAAAGTAGACCAATGTACCCCGGAAGCGGGGTACAGTGGACCACTATTAGGTATTATCTAAAATACAATATAAATATTTTTCATGATCTAATTCTTTTTTGTTGCCCATTCACCCGCAAAATAACATAGTAATATAAATTTTGAGACAAAAACAAAAAAATTATTATATTTTAAAAATAATAACAGATTTATACAGGAACAATTGCAATTTAGTTGAAGTTATTACTTTAGTACAAAAAAATCAGCTCACATTAAAATTTGCAAATGAAATTCCAAAGTACTTATGAGTAAGATTGAGCCTGGAATTTTCAAGAAATAATTTTGGGTCTGAGAGCAACATTATGAAATCATTGACATCAACAGCAGATTCGTCTACAGTTTCGGGAGAAATAAACTGATTTCCATTCAATTTGTATTTCATGAATCTTACTTGAATAAAATCATCAACAATTAGACTACAGTTATATTTTATCAAAGGCAGTAAATACAAAATATTTCTTACTATGTTAAATAAAATGTTATTTTTATTTATTTACTTTATTTTACAGTTAAATCTACTTTAAAGCAATCTTTGTGGATTGTGGACCACTGTGCCCCAGGAGTGAGTCGTCCACTGTACCCATGTTGAAGTTCAATAAATAATCATATTAATATTGTTTATAGCTTTCTTTTAAACATATTAACTTTAAAGTAAAATAAAAACAAGTATCTTAGCTTTGCAAAAAAGCTGATTTATTTTATTTATCTACAACCTTTAATTACTAAAAAAATAAAAATATGATGATGAAAAATTTTACTTTTAGAAGCTCAAAACAACAAAGCAGGATAAAATAGTTCAATTTGAGCTAAACATATTTTTGAAAGCTATAAATAATCATTGCAGTGTTGTTGTCTATTAGGATAGAAGAGAAGCTTAAAAAAAATTTAAATAAATAAAATATTAGGGGGTGGTCCACTGTGTCCATAGGTCCAGTGTGTACCGGTCTGCGGTCTCCCCTAACCCCTTCCTCTTCTTGTTTCATTTTTTCTAATTTTGCAGTATTAAGTGATGTAAACTGGACAGTTATAGACACATACATATTAATTTTGTGTTTTTTACAAAAACCTAAGACTACGTTCCACGATTTTAAACCACGTTTTTCTGATACATGGCATATTTGAAGTGGAACTGAAAATCTTTAGGCTTACTTACGCAAGATACTGTCGATAATTTTTTTCAAGACAAACTTTATATTTGAGAGAAAGATTAAGACATTGTGTACAACAGAAAAATCAAGAATAATCACTTGTGCACTTACCTTGATTGTTTCACGAAAGACAGTTGTTTTGGAAAGAAGGGTGTTGTTGATGCTAGCTAGATACATGAACGAGGAAGACGCCATTAAATTGAGATCGTTGCGTTGCCACTTGCCGATTATGATTATTTCGTCTTGACGGAAGCGGAAGGACGCATGCGCAATAAGCATTAAGTTACAGCTGTTTTCTATGTAAAATTACTAAGAACGAATGATTACAGATGTTTTTCTAGTAATTGGTACAATATCTGTAATGATACTAAGTATATTTTAGTAAAATTGCATACTTTTTTTTACAGTGTATAGCTGTTGTTTACTGTTGTTTGAAACATGGACATACTCAAATATGAGCACATGATGTTTTATTTTTGAGTATGCGCTGGTTTTTAGAAATGAGCACATACATGTTTCAAACTTGAGTCATTTTGAATCGGAGCCATTTTGACTATGCAACATACTCAGATTTGAGTATTTTTTGCTCAGTTTTGAAAATGTCGTTTTTAGAGTGTAAGATGGAATATTTTTCCGGCCCCTATCGATTTTGTTTTTACAGGTTTTACATAGTTCTTGAAGACCTATAGTTTGTAACCACAATCCCAGTATTTTAATAAACGTTTGGGGTCGTATGTACCTAGGACGCATCGGCTTACGCCTCCTCTTGAGACAGGACTGGGTGACACCCAAACGAGCTCCTATTTATATGTTAGGGCTTCTCTGGGGAGACATTTTGGGTCTACACCTGTGCTTAGGCCTTTGGTGATCCTGTCTCCCTTAGGCAGTCAGTATCTTATAACTCAAGATGTGATTCATTTATCGAAAAATGAAAACAACTTTTCGATTACAAACCACCACTTCAACAATTATTCTTGCATGTGTCATGCTTTTGCGTTTAAAAATAATTCGGAAACTATATCACAAAGTTTCGCGTTGTTGAGCGGGGAAGAGTTTTTTTTTTCCTTAGATTAAAGTTTGACCAATCTGCTTTATTAATCACCTTGCATATAACGCCTTATGAGAATTTAATTGAAACTTGAATAGATACGTTAAAAGTTACATGAAACATTTTCAGCGAGTCGAGTGAGAAATCCGAAAGTTTATTCCGTCAAATTCTTGCAGGGCTAGTTTCTCGTTGTTGAGCGGGGAAGAGTTTTTTCTTAGATTAAAAGTTTGTCCAATCTGTTTTATTAATCATCTTACATATAACGCGCCTTATGAGAATTTAATTGAAACTTGAATATATACGTTAAAAGTCACATGAAACATTTCAGCGTGTCGAGTGAGAAATCCGGAAGTTTATTCTGCCAAATTCTTGCACAACTAGTTTCGCGTTGTTGTGAGGGCAAGAGTTTTTTTTCTTAGATTAAAGTTTATCCAGTCTGCTTTATTAATCAACTTGCATATAACGCCTTATGAGAATATAGTTGAAACTTGAATATATACGTTAAAAGTTTCATGAAACATTTCAGCGAGTCGAGTGAGAAATCCGGAAGTTTATTCTGCCAAATTCTTGCACAACTAGTTTCGCGTTGTTGTGAGGGCAAGAGTTTTTTTTCTTAGATTAAAGTTTATCCAGTCTGCTTTATTAATCAACTTGCATATAACGCCTTATGAGAATATAGTTGAAACTTGAATATATACGTTAAAAGTTTCATGAAACATTTCAGCGAGTCGAGTGAGAAATCCGGAAGTTTATTCTGCCAAATTCTTGCACAACTAGTTTCGCGTTGTTGTGAGGGCAAGAGTTTTTTTTCTTAGATTAAAGTTTATCCAGTCTGCTTTATTAATCAACTTGCATATAACGCCTTATGAGAATATAGTTGAAACTTGAATATATACGTTAAAAGTTTCATGAAACATTTCAGCGAGTCGAGTGAGAAATCCGGAAGTTTATTCCGTCAAATTCTTGCAGGACTAGTTTCTCGTTGTTGTGCGGGGAAGAGTTTTTTCTTAGATTAAAAGTTTGTCCAATCTGTTTTATTAATCAACTTGCATATAACGCGCCTTATGAGAATTTAATTGAAACTTGAATATATACGTTAAAAGTCACATGAAACATTTCAGCGTGTCGAGTGAGAAATCCGGAAGTTTATTCCGCCAAATTCTTGCGCAACTAGTTTCGCGTTGTTGAGAGGGCAAGAGTTTTTTTTCTTAGATTAAAGTTTATCCAATCTGCTTTAGTAATCAACTTGCATATAACGCCTTATGAGAATATAGTTGAAACTTGAATATATACGTTAAAAGTTACATGAAACATTTCAGCGAGTCGAGTGAGAAATCCGGAAGTTTATTCCGTCAAATTCTTGCAGGACTAGTTTCTCGTTGTTGAGCGGGGAAGAGTTTTTTCTTAGATTAAAAGTTTGTCCAATCTGTTTTATTAATCAACTTGCATATAACGCGCCTTATGAGAATTTAATTGAAACTTGAATATATACGTTAAAAGTCACATGAAACATTTCAGCGTGTCGAGTGAGAAATCCGGAAGTTTATTCTGCCAAATTCTTGCACAACTAGTTTCGCGTTGTTGTGAGGGCAAGAGTTTTTTTTTCTTAGATTAAAGTTTATCCAGTCTGCTTTATTAATCAACTTGCATATAACGCCTTATGAGAATATAGTTGAAACTTGAATATATACGTTAAAAGTTTCATGAAACATTTCAGCGAGTCGAGTGAGAAATCCGGAAGTTTATTCCGTCAAAATCTTGCAGGACTAGTTTCTCGTTGTTGTGCGGGGAAGAGTTTTTTCTTAGATTAAAAGTTTGTCCAATCTGTTTTATTAATCAACTTGCATATAACGCCTTATGAGAATATAGTTGAAACTTGAATATATACGTTAAAAGTTACATGAAACATTTCAGCAAGTCGAGTGAGAAATCCGGAAGTTTATTCCGCCAAATTCTTGCACGACTCAAACCTATCCATCAGTGCTGGTCTGCTAAGCGTAACGCTTTCTGCCTCCGGAGGTGGTCACACTCATTTCCCGAAAGCAAAGCGATATCGAAGTATAATGTGGCAAAGATCGCATAGACAGTATTTGTAAGAATGTTCTCAATCTTCTTATTTTCCTAGATCAACGACGCGAATCTTTCACACGCATTCACAAGGTCAATTTTTACTTATAAAGTATGAAATTTGCAGGTATACATATTAAATTAATTTGGAATCAAATAGTGATTTTCATTTTCCGATAAATGCACTACATCTTGAGTTATAATCGTGTTATTTTTTTCTCATAACGACCTTAGTCGGGCAGCCATGTCTGATAATTTGGTTCAAAACTCAAAATTTTACAGCGTTTTCTGAAAGATCCCCGCACTCTAAAAAATGAGTAAGTTCATGTACTCATTTCGAAATGAGTATTTTTGGATAAAAAATGAACATGTGCTATGGTGAAGATTATTGTTGGGCTGAAATATTTTAATGCATAACGCATGAATTGAGATAGTTTTTGGGCCGTTCGTTCGTACCATTTGCATTGTAAACAATTACCCAAAGGTTCTACATCCAGGAAGGCAGACATGAAATATCCAATGAACGAAGACATCTCAGCTGAAAGTTTTTTATTGATATATAGCAAGCATAAGATGGTAAGAATGGGGTGGTCTCGGATGTTAGAGGCTTAGAACAGTTGTTGACAGACCAAGAGCTAGGAGTGATCTGCCGTTTTGGGCAGTAGATTGTCTCGCCAAGATTCGATAATACACCGAGCCAGCAAACCGCAGACGCGCAAAAGAATTTATGTACGTTAAGGATAATTAATAGAAATGTTTTGGGAGGATGTAATGAAAAAGCTACCACATTTGGCGAACCCGTAATTTTTGTGAATTTTAGAGGACACAGGCGGGCAACCCGGTGGGAAAGGAATTTTAGTCAAAGGAAAGAGCTAAACATTGTATCTGGGAAATTACATTACTTGCACAATTTGTTTATGAACAGAAAAAGGTTGGGCGCCCAAGCAGCTGTCAATGAATGTCCAGAACACATAACATTACATCTGTTATAACCGCATTGGAATTAAAATAGATTTATAACGTACATGCTGCATTTAGTAAAGATAGTCTTTCATATGAGAAAAGGAAGTAACATTTGAGGTTTTAGAATAAGAGATATTTAACATGTGCACTGTCAAAAATGAGTAAGTCCATGTACTCATATCGAAATGAGTATTTTTGGATAAAAAATGAACATATGTATTCTCAAAAATGAGTAAGTTCATGTACTTATTTCGAAATGAGTATTTTTGAATCAAAAATGAACATGTGCATTCTCAAAAATGAGTAAGTCCATGTACTCATATCGAAATGAGTATTTTTGGATCAAAAATGAACATGTGCATTCTCAAAAATGAGTAAATTCATGTACTCATATCGAAATGAGTATTTTTGGATCAAAAATGAACATGTGTATTCTCAAAAATGAGTAAGTTCATGTACTTATTTCGAAATGAGTATTTTTGGATCAAAAATGAACATATGATCAAACCCAACATACTTGTATATTTCAGAATGTATAATGACGAAATTTCGGAGCCTAAAAAGCTATTATTTGAAGGAAAAACGAAGAATAAGAGAAATGAAAAGTGGATCTGGTTGTTCTGGATTTTCATCAAAGTGGATCCACTACAACACATTTACTCTTTTTTTTTTCCTCACATTTTACACATCTACTTTTTTTTCTTTTCTTGATAGTACTTCAAAATTATGATTTTTTTTTCCACTAATTTTTTTAAAAATTTATTTTAACTTTTTTAACGTGAGGCAATATTGTGTTATTTAAAAGTTTCATAACATAATATCTTTGCAAATTATAGCTATGCAAATTGGTATTAAACTAAACTGATTTGGCTTACAAATTTATGAATTACGCTAAAATTTATTATTTTATAAATTATAATTTTACAAAGTTTATAATTTTAGTATTTCAATCTATGATCTTTTCTAATGTCATTTTTTAATTAATAATTCTTCGAACTAACCTGTTACTTCAGACATTATTTTAATCTTTAACACATATAGACAGGCACTGTACATCCTTAAAAACATATTTAAAAACACATAAAACCAGTCCACACGCTAAAAGTTTCGTAAAAGTAGAATATTTTCGCCCGTTTGCTCAGGCATCTTCAATACTGATATCTCGTATTTCTGCTCTGTCAGTCCGATTTTTCTAAAACTATCCCTTCCTAACAAATCTATCCTCTATAAATATATATCTATATAAATATCTATATCTATATATATATATAAATATAACTATCCTCTATTCCTTCCTAACAGATGGCGCCACATGCTGTTAGGAAGGGATAGAGGGAGGGTTTCAAAGTAAGTAACAACATTTAAGAAGGAGGCGTGACCAGTCGTGGCGCTTTGTTTGGGTCGTCAGGTTAGTAAACAGGACATCGCGGGTTCGATTCCTCTCTTGGGCAAGGGTTGGTTAATTACTATAAACTCACGTAGGAATGAAAAAAATGAGCAGAAATGTATATATCCCTTATAAGGTTGTCCTCGCGAAGTAACTTATTTTTTATCCTATAAATTTTATTTTAACGACATAAATTTTTTTTAATTTGAATACATCCATGGGATCAAAAATGAGTACATCAGTTCATATTTGAATACATCCATGGGATCAAAAATGAGTACATGTGTTTCTCAATTTTGAGTACATTTGGATCGGAGCTATTTTGAGTATGTGACGTATTCAAAATTGAGTACTTTTTACTCAATTTTGAGTACCCATTTTTTACAGTGCGGCTTTTATCGAAAATGAAAAAATGCTACTGGATTCTATATAATTTCTGAATAAGGTGATCGGCTAATTTCTAGCGTCAAAGATTCAAAATTTTTTCATGAATGTCCCAGAAACTACGTGAAACGGACTCATTTATAAACGTAAAGGCAGGAAAGTTGCATACATGACTATCGAAATAATTCTAAATGGAATGGCGTGTTCTTTCGATAAATGTATCCTGAGTTATAAACATTTGTCAGTCTGTTTCGTCTTGAAAATCGACTTAATGCAAGATCTATTAACGCTATTTCCTGAAAGATCTTTATGGTAAAGATCTTATGGTATTCTCTTTATGAAGAGAGAAACGTTATTTGATGTCTTAATAAAAGATACTGGTGCCATGCAATGGATTAACCCTTTCCGGCGTGGAATAAATCTGTTTGTAAAATAATGAAATAATGGACTGACACCAGATTTTACAAACGATTTCCTTAGAAAAGAATAATTTGCTGATTTTCCCTTACTTTATAAAAGGAAAATTTTAATTAAATATTCTTGGTGCCGTTTGTCAGTTTTGGAATTAAAATTAGGTGTCCTTTTTTGTGACCACCGCCCGCTGAAGGGTTAAGAATTTTGTCTAGTATAAATTTTCGTTTGAGGTCAATCACCAACAATTTGTACAATAATAAATAAATAAATAAATAAATAATAATAATAATAACAACACCTAGTTTGGCATTTTCATACGTCCACATCCAGATATAAAATTTCAGCTATTTTAGATGAATTTTTGAAATAAACCACTGAATTTTTTTTATAAAGGTCTAAAGTAAGATTAATTTAACATTTTTTTCATTTATATCTCTTGAAATTATAATCTTCTTTTTTTTTTTTTTTTTTAATTAAAGAGCCATTAAAAAACCCAAATGTAAGTTACATATAGGAAGTTCCATATTTTTATGATACAAAATACGATTTATGAACACTATCTACAGAGGGTAACACATAAACTAGTTGGGATAAGAGAAGAAGAATCAATGGCGGTATTCAAGCGATCGCAGTATTACCGCGTCTGAATATAATCTTTGAAAAAGTGGGTTTTATGACGAGTCGCCTGATATCTATCCCCAGTATATATGCCCCCATACGTCATTTTTCCGTCTAAGCAGTAGGGGATACATACCCAGCTTTTGAGCATTTCACTTTCTTCGAGAGTCGGATATCCGACCCCAGTATATCTGCCCCCATATCAGAAGGGGACATATATCCAAAACCAGACCATGTTACTTTCGTCGAGACCTGGATATCCATCCCCAGTATATCTGCCCCCATACGTCATCTTTTTGACGTCACAGCAGAAGGGACACTTATCCAGTGCTACAACATTTTCACGTTCGTCGAGAGTTGGATATCCGACCCCTGTATATGCATCCCCGTACGTCATCTTGACGTCATAGCAGAAGGGGACATATATCAAGGGGTCACATATCCGATGCTTGGACCTTTTACTTTTGAGGAGAGCATTGGATATCCGACCCCTGGATATCTGCCCCCGTACGTCATTTTGACGTCAGAGCAAAGAAGATATATATCAAGGGGGCACATATCCAATGCTAGGACATTTTACTTTTGACAAGAGCATTGGATATCCGTCCCCTGTATATCTGCCCCCATACGTCATCTTGACGTCACAGCAGAGGGGATACATATCTAGTGCTAGAACATTTTCATGCTGGTCGAGAGTTGGATATCCGACCCCTGTATATGTATCCCCTTTTACGTACAGTTTTTATTTTTGCCTTTAACTAATATACGTCCTTATTTATGTAGAAATCTGTAAACGTCATTCGGATCATAACACACCAATTATATACATATATATACATAATTGAAACAGTATAAATATTGTTTGAATTATGTATTGTTACATTTAATATCAATACATAATTGAATTTTGTTATATATAATATATGTATTATGTTTCAATGTATTGAATACAATATATCTATTGAAATTTGTAATGTCAAAAGTATTTTTTTTAAATCATTTTTTCCCATTGATACTACTGGAAATAATTTATTTATTTAAATAATAAATTCATTTAAAGCAAAAAAAAAAATCTATTGTGTATTAATTTTTTATTTGTTTTATTTTATATCTATCTCTATTCTCAAAAAAAAAAAAAGAAAGAAAGAAAGAGTAACTGACGCTGCTGTTGCCATAATTGAATTTATTGTGACCGGAGCTCTTTCTCGGCTTACATATAAAAAAAAAAAACTATTGACTATAAAAACATGAAAAATAGTAGTGTTTGGTAGAGAAATAAGTGATAAAACATTATATAGCAGACAGTTTTTAAGCCTAGGAATTATTTAAAGTGCTATTTAATGTTGAAATCGGTCAAGATTCAAAAGATAGTTACATAAGTTTTATAGGATAAAAAATTATGCGTAGCAAATTAACCATATTTTGTAGAATATACGTGATTAGATTGTGATGTGCATGTTCAATCATTTTTTTTAATTGTCTATTTTTTGGAGAATTTTTTTTTTCAGTTTTTTTTTTTTATTTTCTGAATGGAGATTTATTTTATATTTCAAAAAAGCCATTTTTTACCTACTGTTGCCAATTTTTAACAAGAAAGAAAAATCATGCGTCAAGCATAGATTATGAAACACTTCCCAACACAGCCAGAAAACTGTAACGAAACTTCACCGTTAAATAAGGTGAAAGAAGATATGTAAGTAAACAGTTTAGAAAATACATAACACACTGAAAAATACAGTTTTCGAAATTACTTTCCAGTGTCAAAAAAATAGTCGAATTATTTTGTGCAGCCCTGTACATGATCAATAGATGTGGATTTATAGTATGATAAAATTTAGTTCAGTTAGAATATTCACGTTTAGCAATTTTTGCCAATTGATGGAAATGCCCTCGAAATCTTTTGTTCAGCTCTGTATATTATCTAAAGATTTTTATATACACCACCTACTAAGCTAAAAGGCAATTTAAAAACACACTTGCAGAAATCACCAAACGTAACAGACAATGTATCTTTATTTTCGTAGCCTTGTATATGAATTTATTTATATTCCACAAACTTCTATTAGTCTACTAAAGCAGGAAAATGCGTAAACACAATTAAAAACTACCCTTAAGAAATTCACTCCCATAGTCTGTAGTACTGGCGAATTTCCTTGTGTAACCCTGTATATGGTCAACCGAGTTTATAAACACACACGTACTATGAAAAAAAAAGTTAAAAATACAAACAAAAGTTGAAAACGCACTTATCACACATAGACTGTAAATATCGCACATGTACTGTAACCAGTACCTTTTGTGTGTCCCTGTAAATAAACGCAATGCACACAAGAGAGCAATTTATAGTGCACCTCAGTAATGCATATATTTTTCATTATGTTTGAAATAATGAAATATCACTAAATGACATTGAAGACGATTTTTTCCCATATAACGATGTGTAAAAGAATTCTTTTGTTTGACCCTATCAATGAATAATAAATGCTTTGCAGCCCATATTCTACAAAAAACATGTTTTAATGCGCTTCATAATTATATATCAATTTCATTATGTTTTAAATGACGTAGCGTCATCAAAATGCGCTTGAACCGATTATTCCCCATTGACTGCAATGTAAAAGAATACTTTTGACTGTCCCTGTAAAAAAACTATAAGTGCTACACACTTCTGTTGAAATAGGGAACATGTTATAGATAGCGACAATAACATATAAAAATTTCAGAGCAATCCGAGCATATTTAAGGGAGTTAGAGCACGGACAGACGGCCATACGGCAGACAAACCGAAGTTATAAAACACTTTTCAACGAAGTCATAAACAGTTTTCAACTAGGTTGGAAAGTATTAAAAAGCTCAAATAATAATATTTCTAAACACTTTTCAATTGCAAAATATATTTTCACGTGAATATTAAAAGAGAAAGAAAACTTTAAATTAATTCAATTATTACGTGGGAAAATCACGTCATATATAAAATAATATATTTAAAACATCATATTTAAAAATATTTTCTTATAGCGTATATATATATATATATATATATATATACATTTAAAAAAAAAAGCTTCTTCCTGCCGTAAGGGATCCAACCGGGCTTCCCGGGTTACAGAATATAGGTGAAAACCTTTTATTAGTTCACACTCTCCCGATATATGTATATATATATATATATATATCTTGTTATTATTATTATTATTATTATTATTATTATTATTATTATTGAAAACTTTTATGGATTTGTTACATTTAATATATTTTTTTAGATTGCCCACTAATAACACCAAAAATAATTTTTACAGGAAAAATTCGATTATGTGTTCAAATAAAGTTTTGACATTTATTAAAAGCAATACTTTCATGGTATAAAAGCCGGAAACAAATGCTGAACAATTTATATATTATTTTAAGTGCAAACGGATTTATTTCTCGTAATCGTCTCTGCATGCCGATGTATGTATATATAAAATATAGATAGAGATAGATTTTTTTTTTTTAATCATGCTTGAAACTTATTTTTTAAAAATGAGTAAATTGCGATACTCTTTTCAAACAAATTGCGTTTGAAAGTACATTTTTTTTCCCTATTCGACGGTATAAAAATTGAAAATTTGTAATGTAAAATTGCAATAAAAGGGAAATTTAATCGTCTGGTGTTGCCAACAACAAAATGACGTTAGCGTTACGCATGGACATGTTTGTTCTTTATAATATAGAAGTTCTAAGAGGCAGCAACATTTTTACTTACCCATTTTATACAAGCTGATTTTCAAATATGTGATAGATATTGCTCAATCAATCACGAAAACAGCCCGCGATAGTGGTGGATACGGCCTTTTGAAGTAACCCCCCCCCCCCCCAGTCAAAGGAAAATGAATGGCAATCCGATTACAGACGATCTCCACTGGTCGTGATAATATCATTCGATCTTCCATAATCAGATAATCGTTTAAAACACAGAAAATTAGAATGTTTTCAGAGCCTGTGAAGTCTGGACGGGAGTTGGCGAGCGCAGCTCTCGGGAGCAGAGCCCCTTAGTTTTGTTAGAAAATGTAATTGTGAAATGAACTTTTATTGAAAAAAAAAATATATATATATATATTCCCAATTAAGGGGGAAAAATGTACCCCTTCAAACTTTTTTGAAAATTTACTTTTTTAATCCAGTACATATCTTAGCAGTGAGCTAAAAGCTCTAAATATGTATGCTAAAAGTTTTTAATTTGGCTGAAATAAGTAATTTTTTGTGCAATATATGAAAAAAAATTATTACATAAATTAATGCGGAAATATTAAGCAACTTATCCCATACAGCTCTTAGAAAATTGTACAAAAGAAGAAATATATACATGAAAAAAAAATTAATATGAGTATGAAAACTTTAATATGATAAGGATGTATGTAAAGCTATTTAAATAATGAAATTCATAGTAAATCAACTAACTTAAATTAATAAGATAACAAGACGACGGTAAAAATATTTCGTAAACAATCGAACTAACATGAGAGGTGTAATATTATTTCTTTCTTTCTTTCTTTTTTTTAAGCCACATAAAAACAAACAGTAAAAACCTTTGGTTTTATTCAAGCGAAACTTATTCATACTCAAGGTCAAGTATAAACAAATTAGCTACACACTTTTCTTTATTAAAAACTAGCTGATCCACCCGTCGTTGCCCGGGCCCGTGATAATAACCTTAAACAGAACTCAGGTTGTATTTTTTTTTTTTTTTTTTTTTTTTTTTTTTTTTTTTTTTAAAGAAGCTGCACCAAGGGCCCCAAGAAGAAGATTCATATTCAAAATTGGTGGTAACTGAAGCCCGAGAATTTTTTTTGTCGTTCAAGTTGTATAGCTGGAAGTCCTAAAAGAAGTTCTTAGAAAAAAATTTGGATTGGTCGATTTTTAAGGGAGGTATAGCAGGGGGCCCAAAATGGGCTAACTGGTAGTTTTGAGCAGGGCCCCAAGAGGAAGACATCTTAAAATGTCCTAGTACTTAGCGTTTTATATCTTCAATCAGTCGAAATTAAGCATAGGGTAAAAATTAATCATTCGAACAAAATTTTAAAGAAATATTTTAAAAAGCCCCCTAGGGTCCCAATAAAAATATGAGGGTGGTGGCCCGGTGAGAAGGGTCCAAGAGTCAACTTTAAAGGTATGCATTGAGAAGGTGACACAATTAGGAGGTGAAAAATGCATGGCGCACAAAATATTTAAGGGGCCCCGGAGCGGGTCCCAGGGGGGGGGGGGGGAGGATCCTAGCTGGAATGTAAGAATGGGGAAAGAACTGAATGGAGAAAAGGCCCAAAAAACGAAGGCGATCGGATTAAAAGAGGCAAGTTACTAACAATATAGGAAACAAAAACTTCAAGGGGCTCCGTACCGAGCCCCAAGTGGGGGGGGGGGGGTTAACTGGAACGTAGAATTGGGGAAACAGCTAAATGGAGAAAGGTTACCAAAAACGAAGAAGATCGGATTAAAAAAAGGGCAAGTTATTAACAGTTTAAAGCAAAAAAAAAAAAAAAAAAAAAAAAAAAAAAAAAAAAAAAAAAAGAGGCCCTAGGGAGCCCGGGTCTATAAAACTTAAAAATCTGAGCCTCTGATGCATCAGGACCTGCCTTGGACTATCCACACCCAAATTTTCAAACTTCTATGTGCGGTAGATTTCGCTATCCATCGCACAGACACACACACAGACAGACAAACAACTCTTTTATATTAGTATAGATTAAACAAAAACATTTATAAAGATCAAAGAAAAGTAAAGCAATCGCACTTCCTAAAATCTTACAATATTAAATTAAAAGTTTATAACAAAACTAGTCGTTGGGGGCCACCGTAATACTTACCCATCATGTATATGTATAATGTAAAATATTAAAATAAAAATGCGTAAACTACTTATAAAATGCATTGATATTCAAATAAAATCGTGGCTTGATGACGTCATAAAAAGGCTCGATTACTGAATTGCTTGAAAGAGGTTTTTCCTTATAACTCCAAAAATAATACTCCTATTAACTAGCGGTTTATTGCATCTGATTAAGCGTCAAATTTCCAATTAAAATATATATTTGAAGTGCAATTTGGATGAAATACAGGGTCATGAAAAATCGAAGAGTGTGGAAAATAGGATTACAAATATCTCGGCAACTCATTATCCGATCGACTTCATGTTTTATGCAAAATTTATGTTTTTTATTGTCTTTTATATTTACTCCTTAAAATAAACAATTTCGAAAAATTTTATATACCTTTCATCAGAACGAATATTTCGAGAGTCCGAAAAAAAATGTTCCGGTTAATCGAGGTTATTGAAATTAAATAGGCTTCTTCCCATTATTACATACTAAGTACATACCAAATGGCAAGTCTCTATCTCAATTTGTTCGGGAGATAGAGGGTTTACAGACACACACACAGACACACAGAAGGACGGCAAAATTTTTTTTCTAAAAATATGTTTTTCGGAATCTCCAATGTCTGAAACGTGTAAATCCGTCAAAAAAAAATTTCGATTGTCAAAACGATTACAAGACTTACCCTATACTACGTATGATGGGTAAGTAAAAAAGGCACCCTTCAATTTTTTGTTTGTATTACACACACTTTATTCAGGAGATAAAGTCACAAAGACGATTTGCAATTGCCAATGCTTCTTTGAATTCTTATACAAAGTACGGTTGAAAGGTACTGTCCATAACATCCGGAAGTGTCCGATATCCTAGAGTGGGGGGTCCTCTTTACTAATTTCTTAGAAAACATATGCAGTGCACATGTTTGTTGAGATTGTAAGGCAAAGGTTAGAATTAGAATAAAGGAGTTTTCCCGTTTTCTTTTCTCAGGCAAAACAGGGTAAAAATGCTGAAAGAATAGCGTACAACAGAGCGTTATATCGGGTTTGCAACTTTTTAAAACTGCAAAAGGAAAAAATGATGCATGTTGACACTTGAACCATGACTTTTTTCTCATCATTTCAGAGTATTGTTATCATTTTAGAAGCAAAATTATTATTATTTTTTTTAAATAGAAATTAAGTATTTTTTAAACTAAATTTTGATACAACTTGAGCCATTTCCGAGGGCCCCTGAATCAATGATGGGCCCGGGGCTGCAGCCCCCGTAGCCCCCCCCCCTTAATCCGGCTATGGTTGCTATTCAGAAACTATGTAATCAAAAGACGTTTTCCATTTTTTTGGTAAAGACAGAAGAAATTCCTTGAAATGCTGTCAAAGTCGGCGTTTTAAACCGAATTCCCTACGGGGAAGTGCGAGAAAGGGGAAATACTTATCACGTGACAACAATCGCTTATCACTCGATAAGTAATGTATTTGCCAAATGCTATTCGATTGCAAATCCCTTCAATAATCAGACTTGCCAATTTTATACCTTTAAATTTAAATATGAGTTACAAAATGTCTCAGAAAGTTCCACATTGTTGAGGAAGGAATTTGAAAACTACCTTAATGACAAATATAAATTTTGTGGTTTTTATTTACGAAAAACTAAGGTATGTGAAAATCACTAACTATTAAGTGAAAACTTACGGTTGTTCTCAAATTCCCTCCTGAACAACATGAAACTTCCTGACTACTTCTTCGAACACATTTTTAAACCTAGACGCATAAAATATGCAAACCTGGCTATAAAAACGATTTGAAATTGAACTGAGTATTCTATTTGTGATAAGTAAATTATTTATCAAGTTACAAATGATTGTTGCCAAGTAACAACCACTTTTTCCCCTTTCCGTCTCTGCCGCATCCGGAATTTCGATTCAAAACGCCAACTTTGAAAGTATATTCTGAAAGAAATTTCTATCTTTAGCAATAAAAGTAAAACGTCATTCGATTACATAGTTTCTGTATAAAAACACCTGTCAATTTCCTGCGTTTCCGAACAAAAATGAATTGAAAAATGTGTCAGAAAGTAGCTCTTTTGTATTTGAGATCAGTCTTCATAGTTTTTAGGATTTCGTTCATCTCACGAAACCCTATTACTCCCGCTCCGTTGTCTGTCCGTCACAGAGCCGTTCTCAGAACCTATATTACTTACAGAGTTGAAACTTTGTGTATATATAACTGAATATCTGCTATGAAGCTCAAAATATTAAAATTTGAAAAAATCGTATTATTTTAATAAACAGAGATTTAAAAAAAATTCTAACAGCCTTTTCCTATTAAATTTAAATATTTTTTTTTATAATAGCTGTTGCTAACAATTAAAAATCCACAATAAAATTATTTCTACAATGAGTAATTTTCTATTGAAAGATTTCCACGTGAAAGATGAAAATGAAATAAAAAGTTTCACCAATTGAAAAAAAGATTAATATGAAATAAAAATTATTGACGCATATTGGTAATAAAACGGAAATTTTCAAAGATTTCTCAATAATACAAGGAGTATGAGTATGCGCATGTACAGAAAGCAGATTAATATTACGTCATCAGAGAATTAAAAAAAAAATTAATCTGATGTCATATCGGAAGTTTAACGTATTTCTCAAATGTTTGAGAATAATACAAAGCGAGTATCACTATATGAGTAATAGAGAATAGTAAATATATGAGTTTGAGGAACGTATTGAATCATGATAAAAACCCGATTATGGAAATATTCGCACATTTTAACATTTTGAAGGTGCACAACATGTTTAATTTTTAAATTATTATTTTTTTAAATATCGCATTCAGTCCACATGACAGATATTATTATGACAGAGTAGATATTCGAAAAAAAAAAAAAAAAACGAAAAAATAGACCGGTAAATTTTTACTTTATAAAAAACATGACTTTTTTTTTTTGTTGCTAAATGAAATTTATTTGGATTTATTAAAAGAAATGATAAAGTGTTTTGAAAGGAATATTAAACGAAACCCTTTGTGCGATCTTTGATCACACTTACCCACTTGTTTTAAACTTATTACAACCCTGCTCTTGACTATCTTGTGACAAACTCCAAATCACACAATTTTAAAATTTCATTTTCAATTTCATTTTAACTCACAAACTTTGATAAAAAATCCACTCACAGTGCGATAGCTCATTTATTTCTTTTTTGTTTTGAGTCACACATAATTTTGAAATTAACGTTAGATTCAGGAAAGTATCTAGACATATCAATATATAAATACCATGAAACTGCTCTTAATAGTACACGGAAATATTTACGGTATTGAAATTCATTGTTATGTCTACAGTAAATCCTGGTTTTTGATTTCTTAAGATAATGTGACTCGTACCACTATGACTTTAAATGCCTCAATTGTAATAATTTG
The DNA here is from genome assembly GCA_963931845.1 of Maratus michaelseni. NCBI lineage: Eukaryota > Metazoa > Arthropoda > Arachnida > Araneae > Salticidae > Maratus > Maratus michaelseni. The sequence continues at coordinate 398,150,656 of OZ007590.1, read as the reverse complement.
TAATACTACAACTAGGATAAATCTGGAAAAATGAAATATTTCTTTAATGGAATTTTGTCTTAAATGAGAAAATTACACGGTTCCAACAAAAATAATACCAACAAGTATACCTGCGAAGACAGAAACCTATATAAAGGGGAATCTTTTTTGTAATTTTCGATTCCGTTTTCACAGGTTATAATGAATAAATATTTGACAAAGGTGATTACGTATTTCAATATTATGTATTTTATGATTACATTTTAAAATTTTTAAAACAAGTCTGCTATTAGAAACTTAGTAAAATTCTCTTCGTAAATACTTTGCTTTTTAGTTTCTAAATAAGACCAATTTATTATTATTCGATTTACACGCACTTACTGCCAAAGGTAATCAGTTGAATTTAATGACATTTACTTCATAAAAAAAAAACAATTTCCATCATACCATTCATAACATTCATTTAAAACTTATTTACTAACGAGATTGCTTCTGTCAGGTAAATAGTTTTCTTTTAGGGAAATGAAAATGCCTAGCCTTCTCACGACCCACTAATGACAACCACATGTGTCTAAACGATTGAGCTCTGCTCATATAACCTGCGGTGACTGATCATTAAGAGACTACTTCACTCAGACGAAAACACTCGCTCGCTAATGTTAATCCTATGGAGGAAATATTTTAAGATATCTCGTTCGCATTTCAATATTTTTAAATGTTTTTTTTTTTTTTTTTTTTTTTTTGTGTGTTGGATAGTTGAGGTCAATCTCTATGCACGCTTCTTTGTACTTTTTCGATTTTTGTTGCAGTTTTTTTAATTGAGGATACTTTCACTTTCGAAACCGGTTCCGAAAGTGAAAGTATCTTAATAAAAAGCTTGTAATCAAAATCGAAAAAGTACAAAGGAGCATGCATAGAGATTGACCTCAACCATCCAATGATAAAAAAAAATCATTTAAAAACATTGAAATGCGAACGAGATATCTTAAAATATTTCCTCCATAGATTAACATTAGCGAGCGGGTGTTTTCGTCTGAGTGAAGTAGCCTCTTAAGAAAAAAAAGGGGGGTGGGTGGGTTACAATGGCCATTTTCTCCCGTAGTCAAGCGATATCTCAGAAATAGTTTGCCGTATGCTAAACGTTAACATTGAAGAAAACAATGCATTTGAAAATTTTTGTGAGGTCAGTTCGTTCATCTTATTAATTTTAATATTTATATTTTTTTAAAGAAACATACCAATGATTTAAAATTGCTTTTTCAATCTATTCTGAACTCTTGAAGCTTTTTCTGATGAGGGAGAGAAGGTTTGTTTTAAAACTCGTTATTTAAAGCCAAAATCCAAACTGGCTGCTTTGTGACACATTTTTTAAAAATCATTTCTGTCTCCAAGCGTATCAAATTGGCAGATGCTTTTATTAAAAAACTAATGTAATCGAAACTCATTTTCCGTTTTTCGGTAAAAGCAGCATATTTTTCAAAAAATGCTGTCAAAGTTGGCGTCTTAAATCGAATTTCCAGACGCGACAGCGCACAGGAAAGGAAAAAAAACTTCTGTGCTGGGACAAAAATCACATATAACTCAAGATGCAATTCTTTTAATGGCAAATATAAAAGCTATTCGGTTAAATATCACTTCAAAAGTTATACCAGCAAGTCTCATGCTTTTATGCTTACAAATTAGTCAGAAAATGTGCCAGAAATTTGCTTAATTAGTGTGGCTTAATAAGTAATTTCTGAATTATCTGTGGCAGTAAAATTTACTCTAATGAAAATAAGCCAACTAATACCACTTGACATTTTTCAAGAATTACAAGAGCAAAGCCGTGGGTTTTGTTAGTTTATTATAAATCTTTTTAATATTATCTAAAACTTTTATATTGACAAGTTTTTTATAAGACCAAGTTTAACAATATATATATATATATATATATATATATATATATATATATATATATATATATATATATATATATATCCCTGCCGGCCCCGCTAACAGACACAAGTAGATTTCGAAGTGGGTGCTCCCAAATGCCGCATCATGGCATAAAGGTCTTTCTTCTGCAATTCCCAGTAAATAGGCGCCCCTCGCTCTGCGTCTTCGAAATCTATCTGTGCCTATAGGCCAAGCCGTCAGGGATTTTTTTACTTGCATTTTGAACCATCACTTTTTAAGAATAATTTTAGTTTTAAAATAATCTTTCTTATGTTAACCTTTTTTTTTTTTGGAAAAACTGCTTTGAGTGTATGAATCCTCAGAATCCTCGATTATTCCCACCAGTAACTTTTTATTGTAAATTTTGCCTTATTTAATGACAGCATTTCTGAGATTCAATTAGGCGAAAATTTCTGTTTTGAAAAACCGGTGGCAAAAGATTAAAAATTCTGTAAAGGACGCTCGTCGCGAAGTGGTTAAGGTTGTTCTCAAATTCAAACTGGCTACTTTATGACATATTCTTTAATTCACTTTTGTTCGGAAACGTATGAAAATGCAGGTGTCCTTATTCAGAAAATTTGTAACCGAAAGACGTTTTCCACTCTTCTTTATTTTATTTAATTTTTTGGTAAGACAGAAGATTTTTCAGAAAACACTGTCAAACTCGGCGTTTTCAACCGAATTTCCAATGCCGCAGCAGGGGAAACGGAAAAAATGTGTCACGAATCGCTTATAACCCGATAAGTAATTTATTTATCAAAAAAAAAAAAACTCATTTCGATTCCAAATCGCTTCAATAGTCAGACCTGCCAGTTTTATGCCTTTGTGTTTAAAAATAAGTCCGATAACGTATCAGAAAGTTTCGCGTTGTTGAGTAAGGAATTTGATAACCACCTTAAACGTTACTGGGCTATATCACTATCATACATTTGTAAGATTATTACAATTTTGTTTTCAAATCTCCTCTTTTTAACACTTTTCAAAATAATTAAAAAGTATGTATGAATTCGCTTTTTCTGTCTGACCGTGCTCTAACTCTCGTAAATATACTCAGATTGCCATGAAAGTTTTATATGTTATTGAAGTTTACCATGGAATGTTCAGTATAGAAAATGAAGTGTGTAGCATTTATTTCTCGCTTACAGGGACATTTAAAAGAATTCTGTTGCAATATGGTCTATTGGGAAAAATAGTTTGCGGTGTATTTAATTAGCGATGATAACTAAAGTAGCGAAAAGTAGCGAAGTAGTGACTACTTTTGAAAAGTAGTTTGTAGTCGCTACTTTTTACAACAAGTAGTTGTAGTTGTAGTTAACTACATTTTTTATAAAGTAGTTGTAGTTGTAGTTCGCTACAAACAAAAAGTAGTTTTTCCGACCCCTGGGCATGACTTTATGATTTTTTTTTTACTGTCGATCTGTTCGTGCTCTAACTTTCGGAAAAATATTAACAAATAAAAACTACAAAATTTATATATGTCATTAAGGTAGTTTTCAAATTCGTTGCTCAACAATGTGGAACTTTCTGAGACAATTTCTAACTCATATTTAAATTTAAAGGTATAAAATTGGCAAGTCTGATTATTGAAAGGATTTGCAATCGAGTAGTGTTTGGCAAATAAATTACCTATCGAGTGATAAGTGATTGTTGTCACGTGACAAGTATTTCCTCTTTCTCGCACTTCCACGTACGGAATTCGGTTTAAAACGCTGACTTTGACAGCATTTCAAGAAATTTCTTCTGTCTTTACCAAAAAAATGGAAAACCTCTTTTGATTACATAGTTTCTCAATAACAACACCTGCCAATTTCATGCGTTTCTGGACAAAAATGATTTCAGAAATGTGTCAGTAAGCACATCCCTTTGGTTTGAGAAGGGTCGTAAGAAATACTATACAGCATATTCCTTATTTTAAAACAATGCTATATCTAGCATTTATAGTTTTAACACGGGGGTACACAAAAGAATTTGGACACATTACGGTCTAGTGGCAGAATTTATTTGAAGTACATTTTGATCATGTTTTTCTCGAACAAATTCAAAGAAATTTATTTAATCTTTAGCATTGCATGAAAGTACAGAATATATTTCGAAAAACTGAAGGTGGATTAATGTAATAAGTAAAAATAGTTGGAAAGTGTTTTATAATCTAAGCAATCGACATTATTTTTCGGTATTGTTTTGTTCGTATGTGCTATCAACAGGAATTAGGCACAGATGGAAAATCAACCATAATATATATAGTTTTTCATTTGAAAATAATTTCTAGCTATCTAACTATAACTCATTTTAAAATGGGAAAAAATGATTTAAAAAAAAATACTTTTAACATTACAAATTTCAATAGATATATTGTATTCAATACATTGAAACATAATACATATATTATATATAACAAAATTCAATTATGTATTGATATTAAATGTAACAATACATAATTCAAACAATATTTACACTGTTTCAATTATGTATATATATGTATATAATTGGTGTGTTATGATCCGAATGACGTTTACAGATTTCTACATAAATAAAGACTTATATTAGTTCACGGCAAAAATAAAAACTGTACGTAAAAGGGGATACATATACAGGGGTCGGATATCCAACTCTCGACGAGAGTGAAAATGTTCTAGCACTAGATATGTATCCCCTCTGCTGTGACGTCAAGATGACGTATGGGGGCAGATATACAGGGGACGGATATCCATTGCTCTTGTCAAAAGTAAAATGTCCTAGCATTGGATATGTACCCCCTTGATATATATCCCCTTTGCTCTGACGTCAAAATAACGTACGGGGGCAGATATCCAATGCTCTCCTCAAAAGTAAAAGGTCCAAGCATCGGATATATGGCCTCTTGATATATGTCCCCTTCTGCTATGACGTCAAGATGACGTACGGGGATGCATATACAGGGGTCGGATATCCAACTCTCGACGAACGTGAAAATGTTGTAGCACTGGATAAGTGTCCCCTCTGCTGTGACGTGAAGATGACGTATGGGGGCAGATATACTGGGGATGGATATCCAGATCTCGACGAAAGTAACATGGTCTGGTTTTGGATATATGCCCCCTTCTGATATGGGGGCAGATATACTGGGGTCGGATATCCGACTCTCGAAGAAAGTGAAATGCTCAAAAGCTGGATATGTATCCCCTTCTGCTTAGACGGAAAAATGACGTATGGGGGCAGATATACTGGGGATAGATATCAGCGTCCCCTTTTATGACATCTGTTATATGGTAAGCACTAACTTTCATATTTATTTAGACATTCAGTCTTTCAGGTAAAGAAATATGACTTGGTTTACTTAATGGAGTATTTTTTTACATGTGAATTACACTTGCGTGTTATCATAATTACTTTTATATCCTTTATTTTGCCGATAAAAACAATTTACAATTATTTTTAAATGAAGGATCATTTTGCCCTTTGGTGAGGGTAAAATAATCCTTTGGGCACTTAAAAAAAATCTATTTTTTTATTATTATTATTATTACTCAGTTTGGGTTTAAACTATTATTAAAATATGTTTATAATGAAAAATATGGTGTAAAACATACTAGCAAAGGGCCAAAGTCTTATTTAAACAGTTATGTTATTTGACACAAGTTTTCCCCTTAAGGGGATCGTTTTAGGCCACCTTCCCCTAATATTCGAATCTTGATTCTCAAATGTTTCTCAATATGTTTTACAGTTTTTATTATAGTTTTTGGGGTTTTTTTTTTCCATAATACGAGAAAGTTAACATGTACATTCTACGTGCAGCATCATGACAGAATTATATAAAATCACATTTTTCATTAATTTTATTCATTTTTGGTTAATTAATTTAAGAATTAGTTTTAACATAATTTAATAATAAATTAAATATTTAATATGTATATTTAATCAAATTCATAAATTAATTAAAGTTATTAATTTTATTAATTTATAAAAATATTTTTAATTAATTCATTTTTGTTTTGCAAAAAAAGTGACTTCTTAATTTTGACAGAAAAGTTATATGAAAAACGAAACCATATAATCAAGTGCAGATAAATGAGAGATAACTTGAATATCTGAATACTTGAAATCTCACACTCTGCTGATAATCCTTGCCTCGATTTATAAAGCGTTACCGATAACAATACACGAATCAATCAAACGGAGTAAGCGAGAAAACAAGGGGAGGGAGGCCTATCACGAAAGCGCAATCTAATTTAAACTCCATTTGAAATAATCCGACCACACCGGTTAACGAATTTATTTTTCAAATTTGCAAATCACGATTGACGCTGAAACCTGTTTGCATGATAGATTTCGGTGCGGATTTTGATGATGGGAACAAAAATAATTTGCTTTGAATAATAAGATTTGGAAGATAATTAGAAAACAGTGCCAGTGGAAATGAAAGAATAGAAATTCCTTTAGGAAATTTCACACCATTGAGTGATTATTAAACTTTGATTGAAAATAAAATCAAAGGATTGTTTACGGTTTCGCGTAAATTATTAAAAGACGAACACTTAAAATGAAAAGAGGTGGATATATATAGAATAATAATAATGTGTACTATCAAACTTTCAAAGTAGCGATATACAAGATGATTCAAAATAATTGCGTTCAGGAACACAAAATCAAATTATGATAATATAGAAATATGGGTTCGCAATCCACATATAAAGTTCAGTCAAAAATAAATGGTGTTTAACTCGGGATTCTGCTCATTGTAAAAAAAAAAAAAAAAAAAAAAAAAAAAAAAAAAAAAAAATCTCAAATTGACAGGAAAAAACTTTTAATTTTGGCGCCAGTGGAAAACCATTTAATTTACAGAAAATTTCAGTATATTTTCATTAAAACAGTTTTTTTCTGTAAAAAAATACAATATTTTTCTGTCAAAATTACTGTTTTTTTTTTCTTTTTTCTTTTTTTTTTTTTTTTTTTTACAGTGCTAAGGCGGCACTCAAAAAAATATTTTTCTCCGCTCAACAACGCGAAACGTTCTGAGGTGGTAAGTGCAGGCCTGACTATTTGAAGCGTTTAGTCATCGAATGGTGTTTCTCCCCCTTTTTTATATATATATAAATGAATTACTTATCGAGTAATAATCGATTGACGTCACGTTTCTTTCCCGCGTTGTCATGTCCGCAAATTCGGTTCAAAACGCCCACTTTGACTGTATTTTTTGAAAGATCTCCTGCCTTCACCAAAAAATGGAAAACACCATTCGATTACATAGTTTTTGAATAAAAACACCCGCCGAGTTCATGCGTTTCCGAATAAAAATGAATTCAGAAATCTGTCAGAAAGTAGCTGGTTTGGATTTTAGAACAAGTAAACTAATGAAAAAAAAAAGCCTTTTACGTTCTGTTATATGTCGTATATATGTAATATTATATACATTTTACTTTTAATTTATATATTATATATATTTAAACATCAAGACAAATATAAGCAATTCCACTTATTCGTGCTCCAGCAGTTTACGCACTCTCGATGCTCTACATTTTAAACGTCCATTTTCTTCGTGAACGACGCACATTTAATTCAGCATGTTAAATTAATGATTAACGTTGCACATCGGTCCAAAAAATGTCCCTTTACTATCCCAATATTCAACTTCTTCGGGACAATGCCATTCATTACCTCACACAACAGGTATAACAAAACAAAAATTTCTCTGTAAATCACTCGATCACATATCTTACTTATCATCTTTTAAGATTTTCATCAGATAAATAAGTCAAAGAATTTTTCTACTTTATTTCTTTTTATCATACAAGAAAAAAGAAACTCCCAATATGTTGAAAAATTTAAAAAGTGTGTAAAATTTAAAAAAAGAAAAAGAAAAATGTTTTAAAACCATGATGTTTTAGACTTCGGCTGTGTAACAAACTCAAAGTTTGGAAGCTTTTTAAAAGTTGAATGAAATATGTTGAAATTGTCGATAAAATATGAATTTTCCTTTAAAATTTTTTATTTTTTTTTCTCTCATAAATGTATGTAAAATATCACTTTTTCACATTAAGCTACACTGTTAGTTAATTATACAACTAAAAATAGAAAAGCAACATAAAACTTTCATAAGCATATATGCAAACAACACAAACTACATAAGTATATGAGTAATCATCTTCATTGCAAAGAATTATGTAAAATCAAGTATATTTTAAAGAATGTTTCTTAATTTTTTACATTTGAATACTAAAGTATATTGAGGTTGGTCGCAACACAACACTTAAAATAGGAATAATTTATATAAGAGACGCTCCTTTATGGGATATTTTAGTTATTTTGTGTATACAAGCAATATTTAAAATTTTTATGTTCAACATTTTTGGAAATTATTATTAATATTATTATTTTGTGGTATGAAAACAAAGTAAATTCTTATAAACATATTTAAATTTTGTTTTAAAAAAAGGATGTTTTAACTCATGCTGTGCAATAAACTCAAAGTTTAGAATTTTTCTAAAGTTAATGAAAAAAGTTTACGTTTCTAATAAAATCAGAATTTTTACTTAAACAATTCTTTTTTTATTTTATTTTTCCCTCGAAAAATGCGTGTAAAAGTATCACTTTTTACATTAAGACGTACTTTTGGTTTTGTGCACAAATGAAAAAGAACAAGACAATAAACCTATCTAAAAAAATAACATTAGAATCATTTTGGTAAATAATATTAAAAAAAATAATCTACCGTATATACTCGTGTATAAGTCACAATTCTTACGCAAAATTTTAATAAAAAATTGAATTTTCGTGCATAAGTCGAACCACATTTCTGTTAGTAAGTTGAAAAACGATTTGTAATCGAGGATAAAAAAAAATTAATAATTTTTTTGTTAAATTAGTAAACTCTAGTTAAATTTAAAATAGTTAATTTTAATTATTTAACTAGTAGTTATTTAACTAGTAGTTAAATTTAAAAACGTTTCTAATCAGACTTTTTTTTTTTTTTTTTTTTTTTTTTTTTTAATTCAACATTTGAAAACTGCATAATTATGTAAAACTGAAGAAGCTTATAAACTATTTTGAAACCTATTATTAACATCAATTTAATGATACTTAAAAAGAAAAAATTCTTTGAAAGATCTATTCAAGCCTTATTTGCAAAGGTAAATAACTTCTTAGACTGCTAAAGTATAGCATTTCTTTGTATTGTAGGACTTTTAGGAGAGAAATCTAGAAGCATTCTCATGTTGAACTGTTTTTTAAAAGGGGATTAAAATGTTGAAAGGAATGCCCCTGTATTGAAGGGAATTCTATCCCAAGAGAAAATGGGTGCAGAACAATTATAGGGACATTATTTCTGAGCTTTTTTTCAATATTCAGATTCGGAACAATAACTTGCATTTTGATAAGTCTCATTGAAAAGTTTTAATATTTAAATGAAAACAACAAAGGTTTTAAGATTCATGATTCCTCGATAGGTATTATTTTCTGGCTTTAAAGGTCCTGAATATCGGCAATTGAGTAAGCATTTATTTATTTATTTTTACTAACTTGTATATAAGTCGACCCCCCATTTTCAACGCCCAAATTTTGTCTAAAATTCTTCGACTTATACAGGAGTATATACGGTATTAAACAAGAACGAAAAATAATGCATCAGTCAAAGATTATGAAACACTTTCCGACACTAACAAAATATTATTAAGAAATTTAATTTTCCAGGAAATAAAATCGATCATATAGACCGTTCTGTACCTGAATTCTTTTGCCTGTCTCTCTGTGTAAATCACGATTATTGTTACGCACTCCTTAATTTGTAGAAATCATGGTGTACTGCACCTAAGGGATCCTTTTTAACACTTTCCAAAGTTTAGAAGTGTTTATGAATTCGGTTTGTCTGTCTGTCTGTCTGTGCTCTAACTCGCGTAAATGTACTCACATTTACATGCAATTGATATATGTTATTGAGTTTGACTATGGCATGTTCGGTATTGAAAATGAAGTGTGTAGCACGTATAGTTCATTTACAGAGACACTCAACAGAATTCCGTTACATTACGGTCTATAGCGAAATATTATTTGCGGTTTATTTTAATGATGTTACGCAATTTCAAACACATTGAATTTGATATATATATCACTTAGGAGCACTGCAAGAGGCTTACTATGGCAGATGGCGTGCTTAGCACTTACAGTTCCTTTATAAAGACACTCAAAAGAATTCTCTTACATTACGGTCTTATGGAGAAAAATCGTTTGCTGTTTATTTTAATAACGTTTCACTATTTCAAACATATTGAAATTGACATATATCACTAAGGTGCATTACAAGAGTTTTACTATAGAATATTGTGTGTATAGCATTCATCGTTTATTTACAGGGACACACAAAAGAATACGTACTATCTGTTAACAATAATTGCTGGAAGTGCTTTTTCAGTTGCTGAACACGTTTTTAAATTTAACTCATTTTTTTGTCTGTTACTTGGGGTGTATAAGTTCAATAGATCCTATACAGGGCAGCACAAAAGTTCTCGAGTACATTTCCGTTTATTGATGGAAATTCCAAAAAAAGAATTTTAAAATGTGTTACGCGCTTCCTAACTGAACTAAAATAATCGAAAAAATTATGAATTGTAACCTACAATTTTTTTGATGGATTTATATTTATTATGTCCTGCTTTATGCGCATTTATTTTATTTTATTTTTTACTTTTTCTGTGCCTGCTTTTAATTTTTTTAATTAAAATTATGTAAATCGTATTTGCATGAGATATAATTTTTTGCTTTTATTTTTAAATTGACAGAGCTCATTTTTTTAAAAATAAACAGTCCTACCTTACAAAAAAGAAAAAAGAAATAAATAAATCTTACTAATTATTTTTGTTACCTTTAATTGAATGTCTAACTTCTTCTACAGTTTAATAAACCTGTTTTATTTTTCTGCGGTATATGTTTGAAGTAAAGTTTCTTATAAACGCATATGTGTTGTGCATTTGCTGAAAAAGTTTTAAAAATATGACATTAGCAATCAAGTTAAGATTTATATTCAGACTGAAAAGCAATTTGTCGGGGTTTTTTCTACATCATTTCCTTATACTGCCTCATCATACTATTTTTAATTCTAAATTTTGTATATATATTCGCCGATATTCTTCACATATAATTTTAGAAAAGAGCAAGAAAAATAAATTCAAAATCTGAGAAAAAGCATTATAAAAACACATATAAAATTCCAATCACGTGCACAAATTCGAAAACTATTTTAATCACAGATGATAAACTTATATATTTTTAAACAGATAATTGAACTCTTGTAAACATTATAAAATGAACATTGAAAAGTATTTTACCGTATATAACATTAGCCAAAACATATCAAGTGAGTAAAATGGTCATATTGGCATAAGAAATAATACATTAATAGAAGTGACCTAGTCATTCTGTACCCTTTCAACAATTGAGTACCAAACTGCAATTTGGATACAGCCCCTAAAATATGCTCTTTTTAAAATGATTAATTTCTCTGAAACTAATCATGGGCATAGTTTAAACTAAACATTTAAAATATCTTGTCAAAATTGGGACTTGCCATTGAAAAAAACACAAAGTTTGGGTTTCTTTTGATGTGCAGATGGCCCCCTAAGAAAATTTATGTATATCATTTAAAAATAAACTTTATTTCCAATCGTTTGGTACCAGTAATTTTCTTCTACGATAATTTGTTGCAGAGTTAGTGGGGGTTGTTCAGTTTTTTTTTTCCAAGACTGTACATGATTTATAAAAATAATTTATAATGAAACCACCTGGAAATTTTCTACTTCAGCACTGTTGCACTTCTATTTTTTAAGCAACGAATAAACCAGTTAATTTATATTTAAGAATTTTCTTTTGCATATGATCTTGATCTGTTCTCGCTATTTAGGTGAACACAAAATCTATATATTTAAAAAAAATTAACAATCCATCACAAGAATTTTTTTTGTAATGCGACACAAATAAGGAAAACTTGTAATTAAAAGTCCAAGAAAATTTATGAGACAGATAACTCAGAATTCATTAAGTTTCTTAAACAGTCACGCCTAAGAAATTTCGAAGATTATCAAGGATACCCAACGAATAAAGTTTTCCCCATCTTTATGTGATTCATATTTTATTCAGAAAGCGTAAAACAAAAAATATATATATTACGAGCGATGTCTTTCCCTCCTTTTCTGTTTATCGGCCGATATCTCGGTCAAGGCCGGCGAATTCTGAGGGGCACGTGACCGCAAAGGCCATCTCGCAAGGTCGCAGCGGCACATCAACGCGTGGCCGATGCCCGCAGGATATAAGGTCATTTGGACAAGATGTATTTTTCTTTTATTTATCAATTAGTTTTCACAATTTCGTGTCTTTCAAAACAAATTAGGTTGAGGAAGAAAAAATAAAAAACGAGGTTTTAATTTCTGAATGATTTTTAGACTTTATGAACGCGATGTTTTCGAGCCCTTCCCGCCAAAATATCGTGAGAAACATTGAGAAAATGAGATTTTATTGCAAATGTTGTTTTTGTAAACGAAATATAAGGTGCTGTGCATATACAACGTTATCACTTAAGGGGGCAGGGGGAGTTTGGCACTTGATGCCGTAAGATATTTCTAGGGGGAGGGAGGGGGGTGTATTTTGATATCGTTATCATTTTTGATCGAACCTTTTATTTTTCTTTAGTAGTTTTAGCTTTTTTTTTTTTTTTTTTTTTTTTTTTTAATATACAGTTATTATTACAGGTATTAAATGATTATAAAATCATTTCATTCCAAAATATGGAATACCCCAACATTCGGCATAACTGTTCTTCTGCCTATGCGCATATAATTCCCTATTGGAGAAATCAAATGCGAAATATATTTGAAATGATACTTGTTGTGTTTGCTAGTTTAGTAAAGAAAGAAAAAGAATGTTGTCCACTTGTTTTGTGGATCTGTTGTAGTTTTGCTTTCACCCTCCCTGTGAACAACACTACTGTTGAATGCATTAATTATTGACTTCTCTCCATTTGAGTATGCAAATGATAAATGTATAACCATTTTTGTATATCATGCAAACGCAAAAAAAGAAGAAAAAATTGTAAAAAGATAACGAATTTTTAGATTAATAAAGATATCTTTCGGGGGGGGGGGGGGGGGAGGGGATCGAGGAATGATCACGTATAAGGGGGGGAGGTAGTCCAAAATTAGCAAAATGTTGATAAGGTTATACATGTACAGCCTCTAATGCAAATTTTAAATCTGCTATTTTATGTGACTAGGCAATCCAAAAGAGAATAAAGTTAAAACGCAGATTAAGAGCAACTGTAAATAAAATTTTAAAAATAATCTTCCGTTGTATTACATTTTGCCGCTTGCGATAATTTGGCGGGAAAGACTCCCTTTGATAAATAACACTGTTCAAAAGATTTTAACGAACTTTCTGTTTTTTAATATACAGAGTGCCCTCCCCAAAAAAATTTAAACGCGCTTTATTGTTTTACCTGTTGGAAATACGTAAGGCAATGTAAATTACAAAAATGTTCAAAATAGGCTATAAATTATGATTAACTTAATGTCTGTAATTAATTAATAGTAATTAATAGTTAATTAATTAATAATTAATATTAGGATTAATTAATAGTAAATTAAATTAATTAGTATGTAAGTCTTTAATTATTAATAATTAATGACAGATTAACAGTCTTTTTTAATTAATAGTCTTTAATTAACATTCTTAATTAGTCTGTTTAATAGTCTGTAATTAATTTTCAAAAAGTTACACTTTAAAATAATTTTATATGGACTCTGGATCTTGTAAGTTACATTTAAAATTGTTTTCTACGTGCTAAAACAAGTACTATAGCAAAAATTCCATTCTTTTATGACCAAATTTTACCGAGTTATGATATTTTAAGAAAACTAGGAGCGTTCCGGCACTAAAAACTGACAGATTATTTTTTAGTGCTGAAAAGCTCTGAAAATTCATAAACTTTAAAGTATCATATAACTAGATCATTTTTTACTGTAGAAGAATGGAATTTTTACTGTTATACTTGTCAGAGTATGAAGATAATTTTTCTAGATATAACTTATCGGAACCGAGGAGCATTAAAATTTTTTTAATGTAACTGTTTGAACATCAATGATAGAACTATTTCATTTTTAACATTTTTGCAATTTACATTGCCTACTATCCCCAACAGGTAAAAAATTAAAGCCTTTTCAATCTTTTTGGGACATTCTGTAATATATTGGGTGTTTTCTAGATTTTAGGGTGCTAAAAAAAGAAATTTTTTTAAAAAATTTGCTGTTACCCTCCAACTTTAAGAAATTTTATTTTCAATGTTTGGATTATATGGACTTTTGATGTATATCTAGCAATTATGATAATATTCCATCATTATTTTAATAGTGTTTAATCTGACTTGTTACCTCAACAGCATATGTAATAAAAGGGAATTAACGAATTCTACCTTGGTAATTTTGTTTATAAGACCTTCACGTTTTTTTCATACTAATTTTCATTGATGTTTAAAATTTCTCTTTAAGTTTTCTTCAAAAATAAAAAACAATAAATAAATAAATAAACTGTAAAAATATTATTTGAGTGCCTGCATACAGTTTTCGCATTTGTACAGGATTTCATGAATATGTAAAAAAGAATGTGAATTTCAGAATATATTTGACAGATTAATAATTTTCATTTTCTCTAAAGGTATTTATTATTACACTGCAAAAGGAAAAAAATCCATAGAAATACTGAAATTGTACTGGAAAAATAAGGAAATTTTTTTTTGGAGTGTAAAATGTAAAAAAATAAAAATAAATAGCCAAAACAGCAAATTGACTAGGCTCTTTGAACTAATTATCTTTAAATTACCTGCTCAAAAACGCGAGATTTTAGGACATATTTTCTGATTTTTTTTTTTAAACGCAAAAGCATAAAATTGGCATTCCTGACTATTGAAGCGATTTAGGATCGAAATGAGTTTTCCATTTTTTGATAAATAAATTACTTATCGAGTTATAAGCGACAGTTATCAAGTGACGATCAGTTTTTTTCACTTTTATCGCGCTTTCGCTCCGGAAATTCGGTTAAAAGCTCCAACTTTGACAACATTTTCAAAAAGATCTAAAAGGACCTTTACCAAAAAATGGAAAACGCAATTTGATTTCATAGTTTCTAAATAAGAACACCTGGCAATTTCACACCTGGCAAAAATAAATTCAAAGATGTGTCAGAAAGTGGCTCCTTTAGATTTGAGAACAGCCTTAAATCCATATTTGCTAATTTCTGAAACATTACACAAAAACATTTAATCGGGGAAAAAAAATATCTGTAAAAATTACGGAAATTGTTCAGCGGAATTTTTTTTTTAAACACTGTAATTAACATTGTAACTTTTCAATATTGTAATCTAACTTTTAAAAGTTATGCAAGTATTAATTTCATCACATATTTTATTACTAAACTTAAATGACCAAATTCATATGGTAAATGGCGCAATGCAAAAATGTATTAAAATTAGCATTTTTATTTACTAATCTGTGTGGTGATGCCGAAACTTTTCAACATCTTCTAAAATAAAAAAAAATGCGACTTACTTTGCATGTGAGAAACAAGAAACATATTACCTTGTTAAATAGTGTAATGATCTGTTTGTATTACACTTTTGAAATGAAATTTCGCAAAGACAAAAGCATATCGACAATTTTCTCTTTAAAATTTTTGCTATAAATCTGTCTAAAATATCAACAAATCATAAAAAAGAGTAATTTTTTTTTCCAAACACTAAACTAAATATTACTACAAAATTTTAAATAAAAGTAAAATAATATTGATAATTTTCTCTTTAAAAATGTTCCTATAAATGTCTGGATATTACTGTCTAAAATATCAACAAATCATAAAAAAAAGGATTTTTTATCTAAACATTAAACTAAAAATTCAAAATAAAAGTAAAAGAATATCAAACATTTTCTCTTTAAAAATCTTCCTAACAAATCTTCCTAAAATATCAACAAATCATAAAAAAGCGTTATATTTTTAAAATCTAAGAATTAAGCTAAAAATTCAAAATAAAAGTAAAATAATATCAAACATTTTCTTTTTAAAAATGTTCCTATAAATGTTCCTGAAATATCAACAAATCATATACAGAGAAACTTTTTTTCCAATCACTAAACTAAGTATTACTACAAAATTCAAAATAAAAGAGAATATCGATAATTTTTTTCTTTAAAGATGTTCCTATAAATGTCTGGATTATAAATGTTCCTATAAATGTTTGGATATTACTGTCTGAAATATCAACAAATCATAAAAAAGAGTATTTTTTAAAAATCTAAACATTAAACTAAAAATTCGAAATAAAAGTAAAAGAGTACCAATAATTTTCTCTTTAAAAATGTTCCTATAAATCTTCCTGAAATATCAACAAATCATAAAAAAGCGTATTTTTTTTAAAAATCTAAACACTAAACTAAAAATTCAAAATAAAAGTAAAAGAATATCAATAATTTTCTCTTTAAAAATGTTCCTATAAATCTTCCTGAAATATCAACAAATCATAAAAAAGCGTATTTTTTTTTTTCAACTAAGGTAATTATTACTATAAAATCCGAAATAAAAGTAAAAGAGTACCAATAATTTTCTCTTTAAAAATGCTTCTATAAATCTTCCTGAAATATCAAAAAAAAAAAAAAAAAAAAAAAAAAAAAAAAAAAAAGAGTATTTTTTTAAAAATCTAAACACTAAACTAAAAATTCAAAATAAAAGTAAAAGAATATCAATAATTTTTTCTTTAAAAATGTTCCTATAAATCTTCCTGAAATATCAACAAATCATAAAAAAGTGTATTTTTTTTAAATCTAAATATTAAGCTAAATATTCAAAATAAAAGTAAAAGAATATCAAACATTTTCTCTTTAAAAATGTTCCTATAAATTTTCCTGAAATATCAACAAATCATAAAAATAGTAACTTTTTTTCCAAACACTAAACTAAGTATTATTACAAAATTCAAAATAAAAGTAAAAGAATACCGATAATTTTCTCTTTAAAAATGTTCCTATAAATGTCTGGATTATAAATGTTCCTATGAATGTCTGGATATTACTGTCTAAAATATCAACAATTCATAAAAAAGTTTTTTTTTTTTTTTTTTTTTTTTTTTTTTTTTTTTTTTTTTTAATTCAAACATTAAGCTAAAAATTAAAAATAAAAGTAAAAGAATATCAATAATTTTCTCTTTAAAATTGCTCCTATAAATCTGTCTGAAATATCAACAAATCATAAAGAGATAAAAGAAAACTATTTATCCAAACGCTAAGCTAAGTACTATATTTAAATATCAAAATGAAAGTAAACAGAATATCAGTAATTTTCTCTTTCAAATATGATTTGTACATGCACATCAATCACACATCAATTAAGGAAAAATCGGTTAGTTAAAAGTAAAAATTCGCTTATTCTTTCAAAAATGTTTGAATGTATGGCTGTGACCTGGTACTTTTTTAATCGTATAGCATATATAAAAAGTTTGCTTTATGTATACTTCATTCTCAAATTACGCGCAATTACACTATCGGTTGATCATAAAAAGTCTTTCCAGATTACAAAAATTTATTGCGCCAAGAACTATAATACTTATAGGCAGTCTACAATGGAGTCTCTGTTAACCGTCATTTTAACTGTCAATGAACTGACTAAAAATAAGAAAAAATAAATTGAATTAAAAAAAAAATAATAAAAACTTAATTTAAAAAAAAATGAAATAACGTTTTCCTCGCTTCATATTAGATCAAATTATTCGCAGGTGAAGAAAGCAGATCAATAGGTGAAATAAGTAAATGGTTGGGAATTGACAGATTTGACGGAGGCTTTGAAATATTAAATGATGAGGAACTTGCTTTTGGAAACATGCTTTCCAAGTGCATACGAGCAACAAGAAGAGGCACATATATGCGCTATACAGATATCTAAGATATGCCTTGTAGTGTATTAAAATTCAATTAAAAAGGAATGTCCATTAAATTCTATAATGTTGATTAAAAAATTGAGAAATGTATGTCAGGGTGCTATAACGAAATTTATAATGGTATATGGTAAAATAAATTTCAGTAGTCTTTTAATATCAGACAATATTTTAGTTGTGAAAAACGTAAAGTAGAATATGCTTAATACCTTGAGGTTGATTTTACCTATATTCATGCTGTAAAAGCTTGCATACAGAAACTTTCAACTGCCCCACCCTGTATATTCAAATTTAATTGATTAAATTTTATTTTTCTCACATTATTTTGAAAATAAAAAATGACTTTTAATCTTTTCTAATAATTTAAAATAAACAGAATAAAAAAAGCAAACAGGAAATTTTTGTCAGTAGAGGTGCGGGGGGGGGGGGGGGGGGGGGGGATTTATTTTAAAAATATAAAGCTTCAATTCTTCATTTAAAAAAAAAAAAAAAAAAAAAAAAAAAAAAAAAACCCTGTAATAGCTTTTGCTACATTTCTGTATTGTTTTTCATCCTAATTTATATAAAAATTATCTTGTATGTGGGTTTCTAAAAAAAAAAAAAAAAAAAAAAAAAAAAAAAAAAAAATCTAATTTGATTTTATTTCATATTTGTGCTTTCCTTTAACTAAATCTTGTCATGTATTTAAATGCACGTGTTAATACTGTGCAAATTTCAAGAAATAAAAAAATGTTCAAATGAGTCATAATGTCAACATATAAATCATAAATTTTCTGAAAATTTTATTTTTGGAGTTCACAGAACCCGAAATATCATTGTAATAGAATTTTGTTTAGCTCACAGGTTATCAAAGCCGGACCCCCCCCCCCCCCCCGCTTTAATTTACATAAATAGGTTTTTCATGCAGAATTATCCGATTTTAAAATTTCAAATTTTATATATATGTTCATTCTGATGATCTGATTCCTTCATTAGTTTTGGGGGTTAAATTGCTAAGTATAAAAGGGGGAGGGGGAACGGGGGCTGATCCCCACTTAATTTATATAAATGGGTTTTTCATGCAGAATTATCCGTTTTGTTTCAAATTTTATACATAGGTTCATTCTGATAAGGCGCTTCTCTGATCAGTTTTGGGGGTTCATTTGTTAAGTTTACATGAGGGAACTGGGGGCTAATCCCCCCCCCCCTTTAATTTAGATAATGTGTTTTTCATGCAGAAATATCCGATTTGTTTCAAATTTTGTATATAGGTTCATTCCAATAAGGCGCTTCTCTGATCAGCTTTGGGGGTTCAATGGTTAAATATAAAGGGGGAACAGGGGCGAATCCCCTCCCTAAATTAAATAAATGGGGTTTTCGTGCAGAATTACACAATTTGCTTCAAATTTTGTATATAGCTTCATTGTGATAAGGCGTTTCCTTCATTAGTTTTGGGGGTTCATTGGTTAAGTATAAAGAGGGCAACGGTCATTAATCCCCCCACCCCCTTGATTTAGGTAAATGGGTTTTTCATGCAGAATTATCCGATTTGTTTCAAATATTGTATATAGGTTCATTCTGATAAGGCGCTTCCCTGATTATCTTTGGGGGTTCATTGGTTAAGTATACAGGGCGGAACTGGGGGGCTAATCCCCCCTTAATTTAGATAATGGGTTTTTCATGCAGAATTATCCAATTTGTTTCAAATATTCTATATAGGTTCATTCTGATAAGGCGCTTCCCTGATCAGTTTTGGGGGTTCATTTGTTAAGTTTACAGGAGGGAACTGGGGGCTAATCCCCCCCCCCCTTAATTTAGATAATGTGTTTTTCATGCAGAAATATCCGATTTGTTTCAAATTTTGTATATAGGTTCATTCCGATAAGGCGCTTCCCTGATCAGTTTTGGGGGTTCAGTGGTTAAATATAAAAGAGGAACAGGGGCTAATCTCCCCCTAAATTAAATAAATGGGTTTTTCATGCAAAATTTCCCAATTTTCTTCATATGTTTTATAGAGCTACATTGTGATAAGGTGCTTCCTTTATTAGTTTTGGGGGTTCATTGGTTAAGTATAAAGAGGGGAACGGTGATTATTTCTCCCCCTTAATTTAGATAAATAAGTTTTTTATGCAGAATTATGAGATTTGCTTCAAATTTTGTATATAGGTTCATTGTGATAAGGCGCTTCCCCGGATCAGTTTTGGGGGTTCAATGGTTAAATATAAAGGGGGAACAGAGGTTAAGCCCCCCCCCCTCTAAAATAAAGAAATGGTTTTTCATGCAAAATTACCCAATTTGCTTCGTATTTTGTACATAAGTTCATTGTGATAAGTCGCTTCCCTGATTAGTTTTGGGAGTTCAATGGTAAAGTATAAACGAGGGGAACGGGGGCCAATCCTACCCTTAATTTAGATAAATGGGTTTTTCATGCAGAATTATCTAACTTGCTTCAAATTTTGTATGTAGGTACATTGGTGAAGTATAAAGGGGAGAACAGGGACTAATTCCCCCCCCCCCTCTCAATTGAGAAAAATGATTTTTTAAAGCAGAATTATCCAATTGTTTCAAATTTTTTTATAAAAGGTTCATTCTGATAAGGTGCTTCCTTGATTAGTTTTGGGGGTTCAATGGTAAAGTATAAAGGGAGCGAAATGGGACTAATCCCCCCTTAATTTATGTAATGGGTTTTTCATGCAGAATTATCCGATTTGCTTAAAATTTTGTATTAGGTTGTTTCTGATAAGGCGCTTCCCTGATCAGTTTTGGGGGTTCAATGGTTAAATATAAAGGGGGAACAGGGGCTAGTCCCCCTAAATTAAATAAGTGGGTTTTAAATGCAAAATTACCCAATTTGCTTCATATTTTGTACATAAGTTCATTGTGATAAGTCGTTTCCCTGATTAGTTTTGGGAGTTCAATGGTAAAGTATAAAGAGGGGAACGGTGATTAATCCTCCCCCCTTAATTTACATAAATGGGTTTTTCATGCAGAATTATCCGATTTGCTTAAAATTTTGTATATAGATTGTTTCTGATAAGACGCTTCCCTGATCAGTTTTGGGGGTTCAATGGTTAAATATATAGGCGGGACAAGGGCTAATCCCCTAAATTAAATAAATGGGTTTTTCATGCAAAATTACCCAATTTCCTTCAAATTTTGTATATAACACATGGGCTGATAAGTTCCCGGTCTGGCACACAGATGGCGTTGCAATTGCCGAACCGATGCTTTTTTTTAGTAAATACTAACCTTTAAAAGGTAGCAGAAAAGATGTCATGATGATTCGCCGTGTGGATAAAACGTTAGAGTGGTTTTATTTGAACAACTTTGTTGATAAACAAAAAAAAATGGATAAACAAGAATTTCAAGAATTGTATTTTGATGGGAAAAAACACCGTTCAAACAAAAGCTTGGCTTGATAAGCATTATCCGGACACTGCACCAGGTAAATCAAACATTATTGACTGGTTTGCTGAATTTAAACGTGGTCGTACGGACACCAGTGATGCACCACGCAAAAGAGGTGGTTACTCCGGAAAACATAAAAATAGTCCAAAAAATCGTTTTGGGGAACCGTAAAGTGAAGTTGCAGGCGATAGCTCAGACTCTGAAGATATCCAAGAAACGTGTAGGTTTTATTTTGAATCAGCATTTGTCTATGAAAAAGCTGTTGTCAAAGTGGCTGCCGCGCGTGTGGACTTTTGACCAAAAACAACAACGAGTCAATGATTTAGAACACTGTTTGGAGCTTTTTCGTTATAAAATTATGTTATTTATTATTAAACTATTATTATTATTTATTTATTAAATTATTATTATTATTTATTTATTTATTAAATTATTATTATTAAATTATTATTATTTATTATTAAAGTTATGTTATTTATTAAAGTTATAAAGTCATAATGTTTTGTTAAAAAGTTGTGTTTTCTTTATTAGACCGGAACGTATCAGCCCATGTGTTAGCT
Organism: Maratus michaelseni; assembly: GCA_963931845.1. Classification (NCBI taxonomy): domain Eukaryota; kingdom Metazoa; phylum Arthropoda; class Arachnida; order Araneae; family Salticidae; genus Maratus; species Maratus michaelseni. The sequence goes on along the minus strand of OZ007590.1, from coordinate 398,128,864 downwards.
TCATTGTGATAAGGCGCTTCCTTCATTAGTTTTGGTTGTTCATTGGTTAAGTATAAAGAGGGGGACGGTGATTAATCCCCCCCTTACTTTAGATAAATGACTTTTTTATTCAGAATTATCAGATTTGTTTCAATTTTTATATATAGGTTTGATGTGATAAGGCGCTTCCCCGGATCAGTTTTGGGGGTTCATTGGTTAAATATTAAGGGGGGAACGTGGTCCAATCCCCCGTAATTTGGATAAATTGATTTTTCATTCTGAATTATACAATTTGCTTCAAATTTTGCATATAGGTTCATTGTGATAAGGCGCTTCCCTGATTAGTTTTGGGGGTCCAATTGCTAAGTATAAAAGGGGTGGAACGGGGGCTGATCCCCCCTTAATTTAGATAAATGTGTTTTTCATGCAGAATTATCCAATTTGCTTCAAATTTTGAATATAGGTTCATTCTGATAAGGCGCTTCCCTGATTAGTTTTGGGGGTTCATTGGTTAAGTATGAAGGGGGAATGGGGGCTAATACCCCCTAACTTAGATAAATGGTTTTTTCATGCAGAATTATCGAATTTTCTTCAGATATTGTATGAGGTTCATTGTGATAAGGCTCTTTCCTGATTAGTTTTGAGGATTCATCGGTTAAGTATAAAGGGGGGGGGGAACTGGAGGCTAATCCCCCCCTCCTTAATTTAGATAAATGGGTTTTTCATGCAGAATTATCCGATTTGCTTCAAATTTGATATATAAGTTCATTCTGATTAGGCGCTTCCCTGATTAGCTTTGGGGGTTCTTTGGTTAAGTATAAAAGGGGGGAAAAGGGGTTAATGCTCCCCCTAATTTAGATAAATGGGTTTTTCGTGCAGAATTATCCGATTTTCTTCAAATTTGGTATATATTTTCATTGTGATAAGGCACTTCCCTGATTAATTTTGGGGGTTTATTGGTTAAGAATAAAGGGTGGAACGAGGGGCTAATCCACCTTAAGTTAGATAAATGGGTTTTTTATGCAAAATTATCTAGTTTGCTTCAAATTTTGTATATTGATTCATTGTGATAAGGCGTTTCCCGCATTAGTTTTGGGGGTTCATCTGTTAAGTATAAAGGAGAGAACGGGGACGAATTCCCTCCCCTTAATTTAGATAAATGGGTTTTTTCATGCAGAATTAACCGATTTGCTTCAAATTTTTTATATAGGTTTATTCTGATAAGATGCTTCCCTGATTAGTTTTTTTTTTTTTTTTTTTTTTTTTGGGGGGGGGGGGGGGGCATTTGGTTAAGTATAAAAGGGGAACAGGGACTAATTGTCCATTTTAATTTAGATAAATAGTTTTTTCATGCCGAATTATCCAATTTGTTACAAATGTTGTATACCGGTTTATTTTGATAAGGCGCTTCCCTGATTAGATTTGGACGTTTATTGGTTAAGTATAAAGGACGTAAATAGGGGAGCTAATGACCCCCCCCCCTTCTAATTTATATAAATGTGTTTTTTCTTTGAAATAAGAGTATAATATGCAAATAGTGTGAATAGCCTGTGAGCTCAATGCCATCAGTTTGACTGAGCACTTTTCTTTTTATTATTTTATTTCCAATTTAATATATATAATTTTTTTTAATTAATATACTTTTTAAAAAGTTAGTATCCAGCTGAATATTTGATAATCTGCTAAATCACTATTTGTTACATATCGTAAAATTATTGTTATGTTTTTCTACTATATTCCTGTGGCACCATTTTTTTTTCTTTTAATGCTAATAGTAACCTATGTAAATTTTAAAGAAATGATAAATTCCGTTATACAATTATCAAAATATAGCTTTCACCAGCAGGAAACAGATGTCCAATGCTGGTAGAGTACATTTTTAAAAATTTCCTTAATTTTTAAATTTTTTAAAAATTTTATGAATTTTGAATTTTTTATTCAAAGGAAAATTTTCAAATATTTTGTTCTTAAAAATACTTATCGCTGAAGACTCCCCTTAATCATTCTTTGCTCTTGTGCTGTTTTTTATCTTTTTAAATATACGTGGTCACTAGCAATTAGTACAATAAAAAAAAATTAATATTATTACTGTTATTATTACAGGATAATACTGCAGTGATCAATGTCGCCTTACAGCTAGAACAGATCATCCTTGCCTAATAGAGAATGAGGATGTTAGAAAGGACGTCAAGGTGTTTTCGTATGTTGATGGTGTGACACTTTTTTCGGAGAAATGTTCAACTGAGTCAATTTCGTTGCTGTAGCATCCTATACTGGGTGTTTAATTAAAACTGTTATCAGGCCGGAATCTAGGCAGGCTTTTTTACTAACTGCATCAATTCTAAAGGAATAAAAGCCAATAGCATACATAGCATAAATACAGTGCTGTAATTTGTTTTATTAAAACATTTTGATTTATAGTTTTGTTGAAAATAAATTTTATTTTTCAGTATAAATGTTTGTTTTATTTTTTCTGTCTTTTGTTGTTAGCCAGAAAAAATCGAGTAATTTATAAATTTTAAAAAAAATAGTATTTAGTCAATACGTGCAATTTAATGTTTGTGTAAATTAAATGCACTTGATTTATTTTAATAAGTTTAAGTAAAAAAAAAAAAAAAATAGCACATACATATTTGCTAAGACCGATTTTTTATTGAATTCACTCTTATTTTATAGATATTTTTTCTGAATTATTTGTAATTTTTAATATTCTGCTATTAAGTGATCTGCCATTGAGGAATAAAAGACTCACAAACATTTATTTCTTTGTTATTAATCATGATAAAAAAAATTTGTAATCAATATACTTTTTAAAAAGTTAGTACTCAGCCGAATATTTGATAGTCTGCTAAATCTCTATTTGTTATATTTTGTAAAATTGGGGACGCTGATTAACATCCCCATGATATATGCCCCCATACGTCATTTTTACGTCACGAGAAAAGGGGATATAAATCCAGTGCTTGAGCATTTCACTTTTCACAAAATCCTGATTAATGTCCCCCTGATATATGCCCCCATATCTGAAAGGAACACAAATGTAAAGCTAGAGAAATTTCGTTTCGTTGAGAGCCTGATTAACGTCCCCAGGATTTATGCCCCCATACGTCATTTTGACGTCCCAAAAAATGGGGGTGCAAATCCGGTGTTCGATCATTTCACTTTTCAAGAAATCCTGATTAATGCCCCCGTGATATATATCCCCATATCAGAAGGGGGCACATATCCAGTGATAGAGAATTTTCCTTTCATTGAGAGCCTGATTAATGTCCCCCTGATATAAGCCCCCGTACGTCATTTTGACGTCACAAAAAATGGGGGCACAAATCCAGTGCTGGAGCATTTTACTTTCGACGAAATCCTGATTAACACCCCCATGATCTGCATCCCCATACGTCATTTTTATGACGTCACAGAAGATATCACGTCACAGAAGACGGGGACTTAAATCAGGGGGCACAAATCCAGTACTAGAACATTTTATTTCGTCGAGAATTCCTGATTTACGACCCCATGATATAAGCCCCCATACGTCCTTTTTATGTCGCAACAAAGGGGATTCAGATTTCATGTAGGATAGGCAACTAGAGTTTTGCACGGGCAGGAATTTCCAATCCGATCCCGGTGCAAAAATTTAATTTTCGACCCCAAAAATTTTTGTGTTAAAAAGAAATAATCTTGCGTAATCACGTGTTCAACGTTTTCTGGCGTTTCCATTACCTGCGATTTTATTTTGTTAAGCTGATCATAATTATCAGACCAGAATTATAATTAGCAAGGTTAACTGGGTGAATTAGTCCTTCCAGCTTCTCCAGGATGGCATAATTGCAAGATCATTGGCGGCTTCAGCCAGGATATCCTTGATTCGAATCTTAGCCTGGACATTTTTCGCCCAGTTCGAAAAATTAAATCTCATATGATTTATTTACCTATTCTAATAATTGTGTTAAAAAAAAAAAAAAAAAAAAAAAAAAAAAGATTCTTGTATAATTACGTGTCAAGCGTTTTCTGACGTTTCCATTACCTGCGATTTTATTCTTTTGAGCTAATTCATAAATATCAAACCAGATTTATAATCAAGAAAGTTAACTGAGTGAATTAGTCCTTCCAGCTTCATTCAGGATGGCTCAGTTGGTAGAGCACTGGCGGCTTCAGCCAGGATATTCCTGGTTCGAATCTTGGCCTGGACATTTTTCGCCCATTTAAAAAAATTAAATCTCATATGATATATCAATTATTCTAGGGAAAATCGGGGAAATGTTTTGCAATAAAGAAAGTAAACATTGTTTACGCAGACGGCATAAAGCTGTTTCTATCCCACTTGCTACAAATTAGAGGAAGATATTGTTTGTGAGGCATGATTGTGAATAGATTTTTTTCCGTAAATTGTTTTAATAGTTCCATATTCAAAATTAGCAAATTTTGAATTTTGATTATGTTTTTGTCATTAAAATGTTAAATGTAGCATTATTATTATTTTCCTTCACACTAACACACTAAATAAATTAAGTATGTAATTTCATATATTGGACTGGACAATAATCAAATGCTTATATATATTACAATTCTTTAAAAAAAAAAAAAAAAAAAAAAAAACTGAATTTTGTAGCATTTTGTAAAATAATTAATCAAACAAAACTTAGGGTTTTTTTTATTTATTTTATAGTAAACTAGCAAGCTAACGCCCGCTGCGCTGGTCAGTTTCTACAAATGAACCTTGAATCAAACGAAATATATCGTTTAATTTGACCTTGTATTTGAAAGCAATCTGTATATTTACCTGGAATAGCCTTCCACATTACTGAAAAATGACGTGATTGCGCTATTATATTTTCTAATGTGCAGTCAAAATTTTAGCTGTTAAGGACCAACACTTTTATTTGGTCATTTACAGTTAAGGTTTGCTAAAGAATGATAAAACTATATGCAATATACTAAAACCATCACTAAAAATTATCGAACTAACAATGCAAACTAATTAACAAAATCCATTCAGTAGAAGTTTTTATAAAGGCTAATCTTTTATAATCGGGTTCATCTGATTATAGAACTTTTCCACGTAATTCTAAAACAGAACAATATAAAATATACTAAAACCATCCTTACAAATTATCTACTTAACAATGCAAGTCGCAAAAAATACGCCCAGTAAAAACTTTCAAAAAGGCTAATCTTTCGGAATCGGGTTCTCCTGACTGTATAACCTTCACACAACTGTTTGACTAAGCAGCGTAGAACAATATGTAGTACATTAAAACCATTCCTGAAATAGCATCTCACTAACAATACAATTCTCATCAAAATCCGTCCAGTAGAACTTTTTCAGAAGGCTAATCTTTCATAATCCGAATCAAATACTGAAAAAGCTAATATTTGATAAAAAAAATATCACCTGATTTTCGAATTTCCCCCTATAATTCCTTTCTTTTTTTTAAATAAAATTAATAACAGCTTTTTCTTTTATTTTTCCAGCTGTATAGCCATTTCAATTCTTTCTGCATAAAAAAAAAAAAAAAAAAAAAAAAAAAAAAGACACCTTTTGGCTTAAAATCAAATTGTTTAGGATCAAAAGTAAAATCAAAATCGCCAAAAACAAAAGATAAATCGCGAAATATTGTTTCGATAGCAATCTTGTCCCTTGAATAATTTTTTAAGCATTGCGAACATTCCCAATCATGTTTAAATTAAATATTTTCGTTTTATAATATTCTCTCATCAAAACTCTTTTTTCTTTCTTTTTCTTTTTTTTTTTAATTAATTTAACACAGTTTTTCTTTTATTTTTGGAGATGTATAGCCTTTTCATTTCTTTCTGCAACAATAATGATCGCCAAAAAAATAGCAATGGTAACCTTTTCTGCCAAAATAACAAAACTTTCTATCATAATTCAATAACTAATCTACGTAGAACGTCGTGTTATACATATAAACCTTCCTCTTGAATCACTCTATCTATTAAAAAAAACCGCATCAAAATCCGTTGCGTAGTTTTAAAGATTTAAGCGTACATAGGGATATAGGGACAGAAAAAGCGACTTTGTTTTATACTATGTAGTGAAGAAAAAAAAAACGTTAAAGAATATTTACTGCTGTTTTCAAATCCAAAGAAGCTACTTTCTGCTAGGTGACTGCCTGGGACAAGAAAAACAAAGCGGGTGGAAAATACACAAAATAAAATACTTAATGATAACTTGATATATATATATATATATATATATATATATATATATATATATTTTAAGAACATATCAATTGCTGAGGTGTAGAAATATCTCACCCAGGGTGAAATGGCTAGTACAACCGCCCCTGCTCTTACCCCCCCCCCCCTTTCCCACAAATTATTTTTCCTCGTCATTTTGCCATTTCTAAACCAAAAAAAGCCAATTTTTTTTCTTTTTAACACTTTCCAACCTAGTTGAAAAGTGTTTATGACTTCGGTTTGTCTGCCGTATGGCCGTCTGTCCGTGCTCTAACTACCGTAAATATGCTCTGATTTCTCTGCAATTTTTATATGTTATTGTCGTTATCTATAGCATGTTCCCTATTTAAACGGAAGTGTGCAGTACTTATAGTTTTTTGACAGGGACACTCAAAAGAATTCCATTACATTACGAGTGCTGTTTATTTTAATGATGTTACGCAATTTCAAACACATTGTAATTGATATATATCACTAAGGTGCATTACAAGAAGCTTAATATGGAATAGGGTGTGCATAGCACTTGTAGTTACTTTACAGGGACAGTCAAAAGAATTCCGTTGCATTACGTCTATGGAGAAAAATCGTCTGCGGTTTATTTAAATAATGTTTCACTATTTTAAACGCATTGAAATTTATATAGATCACTAAGGTGCATTACAAGAGGCTTACTACAGAATTGTGTGTGTATAGCAGTCATCGTTCATTTACAGGGATACACAAAAGAATTCTCTACTGTCTGTTAACAATAATTCCTGGAAGTGCGTTTTAAGTTACTGAACGCGATTTTAAATTGAACTCACTTTTTGTCTATTACATGGTGTGTATAAATTCTGTAAGTCCTATACAGGGAAGTACGAAAGTTCGCGAACACATTTCCGTTTATTGACAAACTCCAGAAGAAGAATTTTAAACTGTGCTACGCGTTTCCTAACTAAACTAATATTTAGCATCCTATGTAGTATATATACAAATCTATAGATCATATACAGGGCTGAATAAAAGTATTCGGATATTTTTCCGAATATTGTATATGTTGGAAATTCCTGAAATTATGGTTTTAAATATGTTAATTGTTTTCCAAATTGTTTACTTAGATGTTATCTTTCAGCTTATTAAACAGTATGATTTGTAAAATTATTTTGGAAGCGTTGGAAAGTGTTACATAATCTATGCTCGACGCATGATTTTTCGTTCTTGTTTTTTTACATTTAGATTACGGGCGTAGAAACTGCGTGGTCGGGTGACTGCACGGAAACCTAAAAAATAAGGTGTGGAAAATTCACAAACTAAAAAGTAATATCTTAAGGTGATTCTTAAATTCCTTACTGAAGAACATGAAACTTTCTGACTCATTTTAAACGTAAAAAAAATAAAATTGGCATGTCTGACTAGGGAGGTGATTGGAAATTGTAAATAAATTACTTATTGAGTTAAAACGATTGTTGTCACCCGACGACCGTTTTTCCCCTTTACCGCTTTGCCGCAACAAGAAATTCTATTTAAACCGCCAACTTTGACAGTATTTTCTCAAAGAAATTCCTGTCTTTACCAAAAATAGAAAACGCCATTTGATTATATAATTTCTGAATACGAGCATCTCTCAATTATTTGATTTACACTCAATTACTATTAAACGTAATCACCGGAATTTAATTACATTTACTTCACCGAAAAAAGATAATTCACAGCGCTGTATTTTCAAAATAAGATTCAGATTTCCATACAAATTTAGTTACTGAAAATTATCTATTTATTATTATCATGAAAGACGGCAGTATCTCGAGTGACGCAGCAAAAACCGAAAACCGAACGCCCAAAACCGAAGATTTCCGTCACTCTAAATATACGCCTAGAAGGACATCAAAGAGAAATCAAAACGCCGACATTTAATATCTCAGCAAATATGAGGCATACCGTTTTGATTTTTTCACATTAGTCTTATATGTATGGTCTAATTCAATCCTGAAATTTATACATTTCTACGTGCAGTAGATTTTAAGAACTGGAAGTCCATTTTTAACTAAATTTGGTAAATGTAAGACTCCTGAAAATTATCTCGAAAATGGCTCGGGCGATTTTTTAAAAATTAATATATTATATTAATCGGTTTTAGACTAAGCGAATGTGGTTTCGCGTTAACGTAGGAAAACTCTTGTTTTCTATATAATCCACTTTTAAAATCGGACTATTTTCCTACGAGATTTCTCATAGGAATATATGGGACCGCATCACCTCTTTTGACACAAGCGTCTAGGGGAAGAGTTACTATAATTCAGAAAAGACCAGATTTCCAGCGGAAAGTAGGTCGCTACTGCCGCCCTTTATCGGCATGAAATGAAACCAGGAATAATGAATTTAATTTATAGGGTTTTAAAAGAAAGTTGTTCATGCAAAATTTAATAATTATTATTAATTTTAAATGTATTTAAATATATATATATTATAGCGTTTTTTAATGCAAGTTATTTCATTTGGTTGATTATTTGTCAGAATTAATTTAAATAAATGTAGCCTTTTTTTTTTTTTTTTTTTTTTTTTCTACATTAAAAAATATTTTCTGTATTAAAAACTTATGAATGGCTATGTGAATTGTTTTAAACAAATTGTACAGTTTTTATAAGACTATTTTACCCATACAACTTAAATTTAGCTGAAGTTATTGAAGGTAATTGATAGCTAAAAGCATTAATATTTTATTTCCTTCCACTTTTTCTTTTATTAAATATTAGTTCAGAATCTTATTATGAAAAATAGGACCTTTCAATATATTCTTTACATTAAATAACTTAAAGATATTATAAAGATATTTATTATTTTATTACATTATTATTTTTTATATTATATTATTATATAATATTATTATATTATATTACATTATTATTTATTATATTATATTATTATATAATATTATTATATTATATTACATTATTATTTATTATATTATATTATATTGTATTATTATTATATTAATAATACAATATATTAATATATAATAATACTGGTTAATATAATAATTTTTATATTAACCATTATTTTAAAGATATTATTAAAAGATAATTGTTTTTTTTAATTATACTTTTCTTGTTTGTTAACAAGATGAAAAAATAATGAATTAAAAAAATTCTTAAAAAGTAATAATATTTATAATGTTTCTTCGGTGAGTACCCTTAAACCTTTCCATTTATTATATGACATCATAAGCATATTATGACAATCACATTTATATAGCTTATTGCTTCGTAATGCTGGAGCCAAAACGTTCATTTTTTCCTGGTGTTTGTTTCTGACGTGTCGCTTTAAAGACTCGTATAAACAATCACTCTCTCGTTGCATAACTTTAAAGTTGAGTCTTGGACTGCTCTCCCTGGGCCACCACCCTCATATTTTTATTGGGGTCCTAGGGTTCTTTTTTAGCATTTCTTTAAAATTTTATTCTAATGATTAATTTATACCCTATGCTTGGTTTCGACTAATTGACATTTTCATCAATAACCGCAAAAAAGTAATGATATCAGTACAAAAACCCTTAACGGGTTAAAAGTTGTGACGCAGCATTTTCTTTTGGCTCTAAGAATTTTAAATATGCGTCTTAAAAGCAATGATATCAAATTTGAGTGACGCTATGTTAATAATTAAAAAAATATATCATCATTTTCTTTTTTGTTTTATTTACATTCACAGGTGCAATTATTATTTTTGACATGAAAATATATATAAAATGTATTTGCTGATGCTTTTTCATTCACATCTCTCCTGAATTCAAAATATGGGTTTTAAAAGAAATGATATCAAAATTCGAGTGACACCTTCACATGAATTTAATAGTACTGTTTTAAAATTAAATTTAAATTATTTTTGGTTTGTTTTCTAAAGTATATTTACACATACAAAAAATGCTTATGATTTTCCAATACACTGTTAAATATATTACTTTCACTGAGCGTATCTCATGCATTGAAATGTATTTATTTCAATAAATTGATTTATCTTTTGTGCCACGCTTCGCAAAATCATAAGTAAAATTTATGTAAATGATTATTTTGCGTCATATTATCCACTTGAATACATCACCCTTTGTTTGGATACTATGACGCAAAATAATCATTTACATAAATTTTACTTATGATTTTGCATAGCATTGCTTTTAAGACCAATATTTAAAATTCTTAGAGCCAAAAGAAACTGCTGCGTCACAACTTTTAACCCGTTAAGGGTGTACTGATTTGATTTACACTCAATTACTGCAAAACGTAATAACAGAAAAAGATCATTTCAAGAATCATATGACAGAAAAAGATAATTTTCACCGCAGTATATCATTTAAAACTTATTTACAAACAAAGAATTACTTCGTTCAGGTAAACAGCTCTTTTTCAGGAAAATTAAAAACCCCAACTATCCCACGACCCACTAATGATTACCAGATGTGCTTACTGATTGCTTACTTATTGCCATACTCTGATCACCTGTGGTGAAGAATCATTACTAAAGGGTGTTGAAATTTTGATATTCTCCGGTAGATAACGTATATGTAAGGAATTTATTTCCCGTAACGTATACGTTAATAATGTCTAGAGAGGACTCAAACTCAATGCAAATGTTTAGGTAAAAACGTCAACGGTAAAAACGTCAACGGTTAAAACGTCAACAGGTAAAAAGGTCAATGGTCAAAATAAAGATAATACATTACTTTATTGAACATAAAATTGAGATATGTTATTTATCGGTTTCGAATTGGGTTTAGACTCTTGCGTGTCGGATTTGGGGAGCATGGGTATAGGAGGGGAATCCCGGAAAAAATCACTCTGGTAAAAATCACCCCCGGAAAAAAGCACCATCGGTAAACATCACCCCCGGAAAAAATCACCACGGTAAATATCAGTAAAAAGGTCAACGGTAAGAATAAAGATAATACATTTATACATTACTTCATTGAACATAAAATTGAGCTATATTATTTATTGAGATATATATATATGTTCAGCTATAGAAAGCCGATTCTATATTTTTTCAAGTAAAGCACGTGTATCTGTGAATATGTCTAACATTAAAAGTATTATATTATACATATCTTTATACTAAAGCATACAAATAAATAGGAGTTGTGTACTGCATAAATATTCGCTGACCGGAGACGTCGGCTATTCATTATGGGATCCCTGGAAGGGGGGAGGGTTAAATAAAAAATACAATCTATATAGTTTCTATCAAAGCGCTACATACAGCAACTTTTTTATATTTATGGGAACTTTGACCGAGGGTATTCTTTGTGGGGGGGGGGGGGGGCGATGAACATTAAATTAAAGACAAATAAATGACATTTTTTAATTTTTTTTTTTTTTTTACCTTTACAAAGGAGGAGGGGGCAGAGTTAAAGGGGAGCAACAGAAAATATAATGAGTCAAAATTTGGAGATTTGGTCAAAAAAAAAAAAAAAAAATGCAACGTACGAAATAAAAATGTTTTTCCAAAAGGTGATTTGAAAGAAAATTTAGGATCTAAACTAAATGGTTATGGTAACTGTAAAAAAAAAAAAAAAAAAAAAGAAAAAAGAAAAAAAAAAAACATTTTTTTCCCGGCTGACAACTAGAGACTTTAAAAGCATGAATTTTTCATTTTTTTCATTTTTTGACAAATGAAGTCTGAGTTATAAGTGAGTTTTTCCCCATGATGACATTTATCGGACTGTCGCGTGCAGAAAGTCTGTTCAAAAAGAGAACTTACACAACATTTTCTAAAAGACCTTTTTCGAAAAATGGAAAAAACTGTTCGACTTTATAGTTTCTAAATAAGAGCATCTGCCAGTTCCATCTGTTCCATGGGTTTATGAACGAAACTGAATTCAGAAATCTATCAGAAAATAATTAATTTTTATTCCAATATAGTTGAAAAGATTATACAATTTATCTATGGGCAAGTGTGGCATTTGTCCAGAATCCTTCATAATTTAGTGTTCAAAAATTACAAGTAGTTGCAATTTTATTAGTATACTTTTATTTTCTACTTTATTCGAAAAACACAAAAGACATTTTAATATATTTTATGTGATATCTAAATATCCTCTAATAAAAGTATTGTTTTAACTATATTTGTCATACAGTATTCACAAATGTACTAATGTACTAAATGTACTAATTCTAATCATATGTCCATGTGAGATGCCTATGTGAGATAGGGGGGTAAAAAATAGAATTTTCAAGATTTAATTTGTCATTTGAGCAGCATGATTGTGGAAAGTAAAGTAATAATAATAATAATTTTATGATATGATTTCTCTATGGGCAAGTGTGGCATTTGTCCACAATCCTTCATAATTTAGTGTTCAAAAATTAGAAGTAGTTGCAATTTTATTAGTATACTTTTCTTTTCTACTTTATTCGAAAAACAAAAAAGACATTTTAATATATTTTATGTGATATCTAAGTATCCTCTAATAAAAGTATTGTTTTAACTATATTTGTCATACAGTATTCACAAATGTACTAAAAATTACTATTACTAAAAATTACTATTACTAAATGTACTAATTCTAATCATATGTCCATGTGACATGCCTATGTGAGATAGGGGGGTAAAAAATTGGATTTTCAAGATTTAATTTGTCATTTGAGCAGCATGATTGTGAAAAGCAAAGTAATAATAATAATAATAATAATAATAATAATTTTATGATATATAATGCTTTCGTATGTGTTATTGCTAGAATCTGTATGATAGCGACCCTGTTTTTACTTATATTAAAAAAAGAAAAGAAAAAAGAAGATATATTTACACTTATTCATTTCTGTTATTTTAATTGCATTTAATCCACTGATATTTGTGAATAATTTGATACGTGTACTGAGCATTAGCATCTTTATTCATATATAGTTGCAGCTTTACAAAGAATTTTTGGTCTAATTGTGAGGGATTTCAAAGAAACTTTTGCTCGCATCTTAGAAGTTCTTTGTTTTCAGAAAAAAAATATGTTAGGTAAATACGTACAAAAACCAAAAACACTGGCATAAGAAAAAAAAAAAAAAAAAAAAAAAAAAAAAAAAAAAAAAAAACGTAAATACTTTTATTATTCAAATAACAAGAAGTCGTACACTGTTTCTCTCTATCCTATAAGGGCATCGTGTCTTTTGAAATTATATTATCAAGTTGATATCTTATAAGCCAATTTTTGGCACACAACTTTCAGAAAAAGAACGGTATCGGGTAGCAAATCAATTATAAATTTGGGGGATCAATTATAATATGTATAAGAAAAGAAATATATTTTCAAATCTTTTGCAACTAAATATTAATACTATCTGAAATTTCCATGTAATTTAGTAACAACATCAGTTTTGAATTTTTTCTATTAAGTCTATGTGCATTAGCACAATATTTCATAAAAGTTTTTACAAACACGTGTAAACTGTTTCATCTAGTTGATGAAATCCTGAAATGCATTTAATAAAGTTCTGTATTCCTTCTTTGTGTGTGTCTGTTATTTTTATCTTCAAAATGTTACTGCTTCGTCATATATTTATTTAAAAAGGATTTCTAGTTGAATATTATACCATATGTAAAAGATTTAAAAATCGGATTTTTAATAACATTTTATTTATTTATTTTCTTTCTCCCGCTTTTAAAATTTAAATATATTACCATTCATGATTTTTTTTCTCCTGGGGTTGCTTTTTTTTTCTCTTAAACTCTCTATTAGACGAAAACTATCCCTTCAGGCTCTTCTCAAATCTAAAAAAAGCCACTTTCTGACACATTTCTAAATTCATTTTTGTTCAGAAACGCATAAAACTGGAAAGTGTTATTATTCAAAAACTTTGTAATTGAAAGAATATTTCCATTTTTTGGTAAAATTAGAAGATCTTTCAGAAAATACTGTCAAATATGGCGTTTTGAACCAAATTTCCGACGCCACAGCACGAGAAAGGGGAAAAACGTGTCGTCACGCGACACAAATAACTTTTAACTCGATAAGTAATTTGTTTATCAAAAATGAAAATCTCATTTTAATTCCAAATCGCTTCAACAGTCAGGCCTTCCAATTTTATGCCAATGCATTTAAAAAATGGGTCAGAAAATTTGTCAGACAGTTTCTCGTTGTTGAGCAGGTCATTAGAGAAATCACCTTAAAAACAGGGTTCTGTTCCGATCCCCCTTTTCTTTTCTTCAATGCTTTTCAATATATAGGGGAGGTGGGGGATGAATGGGCCATTTTCACAAAAATGTTTATTTTAAATATTTTATTTAAGTTATTATCAATATTATATATCACATTTCATACATTGAGTGTTTGACTACATCTTATGCACAATATTTATTCAAGATTATTATTATACAGAAATGTATTATGAAATTAAAAAACAATTCGTCTATGTCCCAATCATCCCCACAGCAGGGATGAATGGGACATAAATATTTCCCTCCCTTTATTCAATGTTAAAGACTAAAAGCTGAAGAAAATGCCTTCTGGGCAAAAGCTGAGAGATTGTAAATTGTAATATGATCTCCAGGATTATTTGTTATCCAATCATATTGGACTCATCTCAGCTTTCCCTTAAAAGGCCCATAAACGGAAGCATTCAATGGCTGAAGACGATGGCTACAATGAGGATGAAATGTTCAAAGAATAAACCATAAATTATTAATTTATCAAACTTTTTATCAAAGCTTTTGGTTCTGAAGCACACTATGGTAGTGAAATCTTTAAGGATAGGAAGCAACTAAAAAAAAAGTTTATTGCGTATAATTTTAGAATTAAAAATTCTGTTGAAAGTAACAATTCACAGAAATTTGAATGAGGTTATGTGAAGTAATGAGCTTCAATAAAATAACGTTAAAGGGTAGAATAAAATGAGTCTTTAAAACAAATTGATATATCGAATATAAAATTGGTTACCTCAAAAAAAAAAAAACTAAAAGTTTTCGTCAGTATCAATAGGTTTTTGTGCATTGTATCCCTACGAAAAAATTTATTTTTTTATTAAATTGTTGGCGATTTAAATGGTAATAATTTTTAAATCTGGCATTGCTGTATTTTTTAGTTGCGGTAAATTGCTCGAAACTTTTTCGATCATCCATGTAATTTCTATCCTGAAATCATTTATTTTTTTATTCAAGATATACTAATAAGCACGCATCCATTTCAGAATCATAATCGGATTCTGATTCTGAAAGGGCTGCGTGCTTATTGGTACATCTTGGATAAAAAAAAAAAAAATCATTTAAGAGAGTAATTACATGGAAGATCGAAAAAGTTTCGGGCAATTTACCGCAACTAAAAAATACAGCAATGCCAGATTTAAAAATTATTACCATTTAAATCGCCAACAATTTAATAAAAAAATTAATTTTTTCGTAGGGATACAATGCACAAAAACCCATTGATACTGGTGAAAAACTTGCAGTTTTTTTGAGGCAACTAATTAGGTAGATTTCGTAAGAAATACTACCTATTACATTCTCCCCTAAGTTGGAGTTTTTGAAAATTTTTTGCAGATCTACGCCAATCATGACTCCCAGAACCCAACCCCCCAGTTCAAAACTTTATCTATCTATGTCACTTTTTTATGGACACGATAACTGCAATAATTCTGCACAAATCTCTTCCAAACTGGTACATAAAATCAAGGGGCATAAAATCTCGCTCAAGTTCGTTAATGGGCAAAATCAAACCAGGGAGGGGAAACGGGTGGCTTTTTGTGAAAACAGAAAAAAAACATAATTTCTTAATTATGATACGTATCGAATCTGTTTAAAGTTATTATTACTTCTAGGAAAAGGGCCGAAAATGTATGTATGACAGATTTTTGATAGCATTAAAAATGGCCCCAAGGGGGGTTTAAGAAGAAAAAAAAATTCATAACTTCGTCAATTCACAAGATATCAAATCCACTTGAATTTATTATAAATCCTCTTAATATTATCTAAAACTTTTATATTGACAAGTTTTTTATAGGACCAACCCTTATAGCAAAAAAATAAATAAATAAATAAATAAAATAAAATAAAAGACATCTAAACTTAATATTCCTTCTTCGGCGTAAAAGAAACAACATACATACATGTTTTTTTTTCTTTGTTCTTTCTTTCTTTTCATTTCATTTTTTTACATGTTTTTAGCGTGATAATTCATATTTAATAATAATCTCATTAAGGCATAAGAGGCGCAGACGACCCAACCTATTTTGAGATAACCTCACACCAACGGCTTTAGGTATGTTTTGGCGTCAAAATTAGCAACCCCCCCCCCCCCTTCCCACAAATGCACACATAAACTGACGTCTTAATTCAAATGAGCTGGGTATTCCACAATTCCTTATTTATAATGCAAGTTATAATACCAAGACTCTAATTTTTTACAAGATATTGCTATGTAAACTTGGTGTAAATTTTACCTTTGAAAGAAAATTTTAAAAGTAGATAATTTCTTAGCATCCGAAATTGCGAATATCTAAAAACTCTTTATAAACGGTATCTCTTTCAGCGTTTTAAACAACTTCTGATTTACAAGTTGAAAATACTCATGTGTCATGTATTAAAATATATAGATAACTGATAAATCCCTGAAAATTCTACAGGCCGTATCACAAAAAGAACTGGTGGAAATAAGAAGTAATGAGAAGCCCAGATGTGTTTGTGTTCAATTTTTCAGTAGTGCTTATAGTCAATAGTTTAGGCGTTTCTAAGAAAACAAATTACTATTTCGGAGCGGTTTCAAGTTATTTATATGGGTTCGTTAGTTTCCTATGACTGGTTTCTTTGGTGATACCAGATGCGAAACTTTTTATTGATTGTACCGTATTCTGAAGTCTTCTTCTGAAGTGATCTATGCTTTCTTCAGGACGAAATAGAAATTGGATGTGAAAGAATTTTTCATGATATACCAATTAATATACACTCGGTTTCAGCGTACGGGCGTCTATCAAGCAAAAATTGTTAAAAACAATTGTTATAGCAGATAAGTGTTAACGGATGAAAAGTGCGAAAACAATTCACTGCACTTAAAATAACTTTTCGTTTAACTGTTGTTCTTTCCATATTGAAAGATGAGAAAAAAGTACTTTTATTTTATTCCAAGATGCAGAATATAACTAGTTTCAATTTAAATTTCGTCAGAGAAAAACTCAATTAAAGAAAATTTTGGAATAGTAATCCTTTGTGTAATTACACGAGTCATGCATTACACAAAATTATTCCTCACTCGGTTATTCTTAATTGTTTTACTTATGTTTAATGAAATTATAAGATACATAGCAACATATTACATATCTTCAAATTTTAAGATCAAGTAAAAAGAAAAATAACTTTGCCAATAAATTTGATCTTTTTTTTTTTTGCTATATTTCCTTTTTTATTTTTCAAGATTTCTTGTAAGAAAGAATGCCTATACGCACAAGGCGCATGCAGTAAAAAAAAAAAAAAAAAAAAAAAAAAAAATGTATACTAAAAAATTAGTATATGTATTTTTTTCCTGTTCATCAGGCAGTTAACTATTTGTGTTTTCTTTGACTTTCATTTTTATTAGGGTTTCGTTCATTTCACGAAACCCTATTACTCCCGCTCCGTTGTCTGTCCGTCACAGAGCCGTTCTCAGAACCTATATAACTTACAGAGTTGAAACTTTGTGTATACATAAGTTATAGTGCTATGAATCTCAAAATATTAAAATTTGAAAAAATCGTATTATTTTAATAAAAAGAGATTTAAAAAAAAAAACCAAAATTATAACAGCCTTTTCCTATTAAATTTAAACACTTTTCGTTATAACAGTTGCCAACAATTAAAAATCCACAATAAAATTCTTTCTACAATAATTAATTTTCTATTGAAAGATTTCCACGTGAAAAATGAAAATGAAATAAAAAGTTTCCATAATAGAAAAAAAAAGAAAGATTATGGCGTCATATGGGTAATAAAATGGAAAATTTCAAAGATTTCTCAATAATACAATGAGTAGAAGTATGTGTATGTACAGAAAGCAGATTAATATCACGTCATTAGAAAATTAAAAAGAAAATTAATCTGAGGTCATATTTGAAGTTAAACGGTTTTCTTAAATGTTTGAGAATAATACAAAGCGAGTATCAATATGAGTAATAGAGAATAGTAAATATATGACATTATAAATAGGTGTTCATTTGTTAATGTCTGTAAATTTACTATGTATTGTCCATTTTACCAATTTTCATTCAGACATTATTTAATAAACATGGTCAAAATTTTTCACTAAAAACGTCCCCCATTTAAAAAAATTCCCTGACGGCTCGGCCTACAGGCACAGGTAGATTTCGAAGACGCAGACCGTGGGGCGCCTGTTTGTCGGGAATTGCGGAAGAAATAACCTTTTTGCGATGATGCGGCAGTTGGATCCGCCTACTTCGAAACCTAATTTGTTTGTTTGCAAGCGGAGCCAGAAGGGATTTTTTTTTTTTTTTTTTTTTTTTTTTTTGCTATAAGAGTTGGTCCTATAAAAAACTTGTCAGTATAAAAGTTTTAGTTAATATTAAGAGGATTTATAATAAATTTAAGCGGATTTGAAATCTTGGGAATTGACGAAGTTATGAATGTTTTTCTTCTAAAACCCCCCTTCCCTCCCTCCTTAAGGCAATTTTTAATTATATCAAAAATCTGTCATACATAAATTTTCGGCCCTTCTCCTAGAAGTAATAATAACTTCAAACGGATTTGATACGTATCATAGTTAAGAAATTATGGGTTTTTTTCTGTTTTCACAACCCCCTTCCCCCCCCCCCCCTTGGTTCGATTTTGCCCATTAACGAACTTGACCGAGATTTTATGTATCAGTTTCGAAAAGATGCGGGAGTTGGAACCGCCTACTTCGAAAAATAATTTGTTTGCAGGAGCCGGCAGTGATTTTTTTTATTATTATTTTTTTTTTATTTATTTATTTTTTGCTGTAACGATTGGTCCCATAAAAAACTTGTCAATATAACAGTTTTAGATAATATTAAGAGGATTTATAATAAATTTAAGCGGATTTTAAATCTTGGGAATTGACGAAGTTATGAATGTTTTTCTTCTAAAACCCCCTCCCCCCCCCTTAAGGCCATTTTTAATTATATCAAAAATCTGTCATACATAATTTTTCGGCTCTTCTCCTAGAAGTAATAATAACTTCAAACGGATTCGATACGTATCATAATTAAGAAATTATGGTTTTTTTTCTGTTTTCACAAAAGCCCCCCCATCCCCCCCTGGTTCGATTTTGCCCATTAACGAACTTGGCCGAGATTTTATGCCCCTTGAAATTAGCAAAATGTTAATAACGTTATATATGTACAGCCCCCCAAATTGGCCCCTTCTGGCTATTGCTCAATTGATTTGCAATCTTAAACTGAAATATCTTCAGGTATTGACCTTCACAAACTAAAATCGAATAGTGGTTTCCAGTTTTTGATAAAAGTAAAGTAAATTTCATAAAATCTGTGAAATTTGGCTATTAGGATTAAATTTCTGGATAATACTGATCAACAGAAGTAAGTGTGTATGATCACTTATAACTTAAAATGTAATACATTTATGGAAAAATGAAAAATTCCCTTCGATTTTTAATCCTTTTTAGCCTATTTGCATATTTCCCACTTTTCCGCAATCGTTTAATAGTTTTTTACTCAAAAATAAGAAATTTAGATACATTACTGTACGAGTAATTTGAAGTCGATCGATAATTCTGAAAGCGCAACTTTTTAAAACAATGTCCGCAATATCGAAAAAAAAAGAAAAAAAAATTAAAACAAGGGCTTTCAAATATTGTTTGAGTGCAGCACTAACTGAAACTCCAAAATTTTAATTGATATTTTTTATTGCTAATAATAATAGTAATAATAAAAATTTTCTTACTGAAATAAATTTTCTGTACTATCAAACAGTAGGATAAAATTATTTTCGATTTTCGAGGATGATGTTTTAAGCTCAACTAATTTTTATTATATTACGTAGTTTAAATAGCCATCTAATATAGACGTGAATGTCTTAAAAGTGCATTTCGAACTGTGTTATTTATTTTCCAGCTGAAATATATTGATTATATTCTAAGGAATCTTTGTAGAATATAATAAATTCATATAGAAGCCTTCTCCCAAAGAAATGAGGCACATTGCCGTTTATGAATGATGATTGGCAGAGCTTAACAAATGCGGTCGCCAGGTCGCCACTGGCTACCAAGTTTTTTGATCTGGTGATCAAAATGATTGGATCTTTCGGGGTGATTTCTGTAAAAAAAATTGGCATGCACAAATGGCATTTTTTCTCTCCCCTACTCCTACTCGTGCGCGACAAGCAGTGATCTTCCTCTTCTCTCGCACTTTTAATAGAAGAACTAAATTTAAAAGGCATTTTCCAATTCGTGCACAGAAAACACAATTCTTTTCAGCTATAGACAACTAGTATGTGTCGCGTGATTGGAATGTGAGGGAGAGAAGATATTTCAATAAAACACTAAGCAATAGTGTCAATTCAATCTCTGAGGCATCTAAAATTGGATAATATGTTAAAAAATGCTCGAGTATTTTTTTTTTACGTTTCAAATCTGATTTATGTCTTTATATAAGTTGTCAACATAATATAAGTGATTATAAGTTTTATAAGTTTCATTAGAAAACATAGTTTATGTTTTCTTTCTAAATTATGTACTATTCTAAACTACGTAACTAATAATTCTAAACTATGCTTGTTATTATTTTTTCTCAATTAATTCATAAAAAACTCTCATGTTTTTTGTTTTTAAATCGATGAAAGGGAAGCGGATGGGGGGGGGGGGATAAATGTTTTTTACTGGCGACTATTTTTTTTTTTTTTTTTTTTTGTGGCTACCAGATTTTATCAAGTTTGTAAAGCCCTGGTGATTGGTGTAAATGCAATTTTAGTTATGCTATCAGTGTTACTGTTGAAATAAATGTTATCATATTCTGTGAAATACATTAATATCTAAAGATCATATGCAGGACTGCACAAAACAATTCGAACGCATTACTGTCGAAAATTGTTGGAAGTCCATTTTAAACTGTGTTATGTACTTTTAATTTTATCGTTGAGTTAAGTTTTAGCATACCATGGAGTTCTACATAAAAACATAATGGCTGCATAAATAAATTCGAATACCATACAGCCTATGGGTGGTAATAGTTAAAATATATTTTTCAAATGAATTAAAAATCTTCCCTGGACCGGCAGCATGATTTTTCTTTGTCCTTTGGTTACAGCATTCTGCGTAGTCTGAAAAAATTTAAAAAAATAAAATAACAAGAACGAAAAATCATGCGTCAAGCATAGATTATGTAACACTTTCCAACGCTTCCAAAATAATTTTACAAATCATACCGTTTAATAAGCTGAAAGATAACACCTAAGTAAAGAATTTGGAAAACGTATACCATACTTAAAAAAAAAAAAAAATCAGAAATTTTCAACATATACAATATTCGGAAAAATATCCAAATACTTTTATTCAGTCCTGTATATGATCTATACATTTGTATACATACTACATAGGATGCTAAATTTTAGTTCAGTTAGAAAACGCTTAGCACAGTTTAAAATTCTCCTTATGGAGTTTCTGTCAATAAACGGAAATGTGTTCGCGAACTTTTGTGCTGCTTTGTATATGATCTACAGAATTTATACACACCACGTAATAGACAAAAAGTGCGTTAAATTTAAAATCGCGTTCAGTAAATTAAAACGCACGTCCAGGAATTATTGTTAACAGACAGTAGAGAATTCTTTTGTGTGTCCCTGTAAATGAACGATGACTACTATACACACAATATTCTGTAGTAAGCCTCTTGTAATGCACCTTAGTGATATATATAAATTTCAATGTGTTTAAAATAGTGAAACATTATTTAAATAAACCGCAGACGATTTTTCTCCATAGACGTAATGTAACGGAATTATTTTGAGTGTCCCTGTAAAAAAACTATAAGTGCTACACACTTCCGTTGAAATAGGGAACATGTTATAGATAACGACAATAACATATAAAAATTGCAGAGCAATCCGAGCATATTTACGGGGGTTAGAGCACGGACAGACGGCAGACAAACCGAAGTCATAAACACTTTTCAACTAGGTTGGAAAGTTTTAAAAATAAAGCGTTCAATCTGTTATTTAAATATATTTATTCATATACTATATATTTATTATTTATAAATAAATATTTATCTAAAAATCAATTTTATTCTATTAAGTGGCTAATTTTACTAGAAAGCAAAAATGACGTAAATTTTTTCATTTGACTTGTCTGATGTATAAATGCATTTTTCTTTTAAACAGTAATTTGTAACGTATATAAATAGTTACAGGGATAATTAACTTCTGCGTAATCAGTGGAAATATGCTTTAAATCTTTTTCAAATTCCCAGCTCAACAATATGAAACTGTCTGAAATATTTTCATCTTATTTTTAACTGTAAAAGCATGACATTAGCAGGTTTGACATTTGAAGAGATTTGGAATCGAGTAGTGTTTTCCATTTTTTGTTAAATAAATTGTTTATCGAGATATAAGTGATTATTGTCACATGATGACAGATTTTTCTCCTTCCTTTACCGTGCTATCGTGTCCGGAAATTTGATTCAAGACGCCAATTTCGACAATATTTTCTGAAAGATCTTTTTTATTTTTCAAAAAGGGAAAACGCTATTCAATTACACAGATTCTGAATAAGAACACCTGCTAATTTTATGCTTTTCTGAAAAAACTTGAATTCATTAATTAGCTCTTTTCGATTTGAGAAGAGCTTTAATAAATTACTGAGAAATATTTTCAAAAATCTTCATTTTATTATACACAGGCTTCGATCATGACTAATTGGGGCCCTGGACAAAGATAAATTAAGGGGCCCCATTCGAATCGTTGCAACATTATTCAAATCGAACTGATATGTGTAATGCATAAACAATATTATCATACCTTGGATTTTAAATAGAAAAAAATTCTTAGCCCCGTCAATTCTAAATTAAGTACTTCTATTAATAAAAATACTCTTTTTTCCTTAGTACAGAACAAAACTCCTTTATATAACTTTATAAAATTGTTATATTACTTTAAGATGAATTTAATAATTTCAACTTATGGAAGAGTATCAAATATGTACATGTAAATATGAGTTAATCAAGCTACTTTTTTTTTTTACATATTTTTAAGTTGTACTACACACAACACAATATCAAATCAAATAGATTCTACTTCACAAGTAGAAAGTGTTTATTTCCATAAATCTGGAAAAATGGTAATTGGGTTGAGATTAGATAAGATGGTTGAGATTAGTCTACTAACATCAAAATATAACATTTTACTCAGGGATATCCTCATGGTTTTGTCCTGTACTTATTTATTTTCTCTAGGCGTGGAGTGGGTATAGACAACAGGTTCAAACTAGAGTCCTTTAGGTTTGAGTAACAAAAGGGCTTAGGTTTGAGTAACAAAAGGGCTTAGATTTGAGTAAGTAAAATATAAACTTGTATTGTGATTTTGACAGACTATGCCAGATAAATAGAAAGACCTTTATATTAGAAATATGAATTTCATTCATATCTCTTTGTATTTAAAGAGAGGAAAATGGTTTGTAAACTGTATCAAAATCCAGTAATGTGTTTCAACCGGTTTCAACAAAACTTATTGCAACTAAGGAATGCAATTAATATTGAAATACCCTGAAAATCTGCCGATTTCTAACATTATTTCTACATTCTAAGGTATTCTAAAATTTTTAAATCATAATATATATCTATTTATTTATATATTCATATATATATATATATATATATATATATTGAAAAGCATTGAAGAAAAGAAAAGGGGGATCGCAACAGAAACATGTTTTTAAGGTGATTTCTCTAATGACCTGCTCAACAACGAGAAACTGTCTGACAAATTTTCTGACCCATTTTTAAACGCATTGGCATAAAATTGGAAGGCCTGACTGTTGAAGTGATTTGGAATTAAAATGAGATTTTCATTTTTGATAAACAAATTACTTATCGAGTTGAAAGTGATTTGTGTCGCGTGACGACACGTTTTTCCCCTTTCTCGTTCTGTGGCGTCGGAAATTTGGTTCAAAACGCCAGCTTTGACAGTATTTTCTGAAAGATCTTCTACTTTTACCAAAAAATGGAAATATTCTTTCAATTACAAAGTTTTTGAATAATAACACTTTCCAGTTTTATTAACGGACGTTTCTGAACAAACGTTCTGAACAAAAAGACAACAATGACGTTGCGTTTCTGAACAAAAATGGATTTAGAAATGTGTCAGAAAGTGGCTTTTTTTAGATTTGAGAAGAGCCTGAAGGGATAGTTTTCGTTTAATAGAGAGTTTAAGAGAAAAAAAAAAAAAAAAGCAACCCAGGAGAAAAAAAATCATGAATGATAATATATTTAAATTTTAAAAGCGGGAGAAAGAAAATAAATAAATAAAATGTTATTAAAAATCCGATTTTTAAATCTTTTACATGTGGTATAATATTCAACTGGAAATCCTTTTTAAATAAATATATGACGAAGCATTAACATTTTAAAGATAAAAATAACAAACACACACAAAGAAGGAAAACAGAACTTTATTAAATGCATTTCAGGATTTCATCAACTAGGTGAAACAGTTTACAAGTGTTTCTAAATACTTTTAAGAAATATTGTTCTAATGCACATAGACCATTTTAATAGCAAAAATTTAAAACTGATATTGTTACTAAATTACGAGTTGTTTTGGACACTGGGTTTATTTCTTTACGGTTGTTCACGAATTTCTTATTTTATTACACAATGCGACATATTAAAATATAACTCATTTTTATATGTAGGCATAGCCGGATTAAGGGGGGAGGGCTACGGGGGCTGCAGCCCCGGGCCCCAACCTGCCAGGGGGCCCTCAGCAGTGGCTTAAGTTGTATCAAAGTTTCGTTTTTAAAATGACTTAATTTACAAAAAAAAAAAAAGGTAATAGAACATAGAAATGGCGAGAAAAAATTCACTTAGTCCTCCAAGTCTTTTTCCTTTTTCTAATTCTAAAGCTTTGAAAAATCCGATATAACTGTTGCTATCCTTTTCGTATTTTAACCCTCTTTCAACGAGACAAACGAAGAAAAACAACTTTATTTTATTTCCCTCTTCTACTTTGCAATCTCAAAAACACATGTGCTTAGCATAAGTTTTCCAAGAAATTACTAACGAGCACAGGACCGATTCCCTACTGTGTGACATCTACACTTCCAAAGGACATTGGCCAGTAAGTACCTTTCAACAGTGCGCAAGTGACCATGGTGAAGTCGCCTTTATATCGTTTCCTCTCCTGCACAAAATTCATGAAAAAAAAAAAAAAAAAAAAAAAAAAACATAGAATAGAAGGGTATGTTTTTCGTAAGCTTTTATTTGAGTACTAGCTGATCTGTCTGGGACCCGTTATCAGAGCCGTGCAAAACGGGGGACGAAGGGTGTGGTTGTCCCAGGCGCGGAAATTGAGGGGGCGCCAAATTTATACAATTACCACGTTTCTTTCTTCTGTTTTATAAAAAAAAAATATGTATACACATATTGAAAATTTTTGTGACGAAAAAATACATTCTCAAATTAGCATGTGGCTTGTGTTTTGGAATCAAAAAGCGGTTGCAAGCCTATTAGTACTATTAGATACATTTTTTTCCACATCCGTTTTCCAGACGTCCTTTGCCAAAATATAAATACAACATTCTCGATATATAATATTATTTTTTTGGAGATTATATATATCTCTACATATAATATTTAGTTGTTAAAATTAAACCTTTCAAAATTATAAAAGTAATGCGAAATATGTATTCAATAGAATATATTTGTGCAAAAAGTCGAAGGACTTAAGAAGATGTTAGGAAAAAAAAGTGATTTGGGCCATTTTTAAGAGAGCTATAATATGGGGCCCAAAAAGGTCCAACAGATAGTTGAGAGCAGGGCCCTAACATGAAAGCATGTTAAAAGGTCTTGGTATTTAGTGCTTTACATTTTCAACTAGTCGGAATTAAGCATAGGGTGTGAATTAATCATTAGAATTAATTTTTTTTAATTAGAAAAAAATAGGGGGATGCTTAAAAAAGGGTGCTACGGTACCAATAAAAATATGAGGGTGTTGATACACAGGGAGAGGAGTCCTAGGCTCAACTTTTTAAAAGTTAAGCAGTGAGAGGACACATAATTAGGGGCTGAAAATGCATGGCGTCCAAAATGTCCAAGGGACGCCGGACCGGACCCCGGGGCGCCAGTGTATTAAATGAAATGCAGAAAGTTTGAAATAATAAAATGGAGAATGGGTCCCGAAAACAAAGAAAATCGGATTAAAAGGGGAAAAGTTATTACCAATTTAGGGCATAGAAACTTAAAAGGGCCCAGGGAGATCGGACCTTAAAAAATTAAAAATCCGAGCCCCAGGTACACCAAGACCTGTCTTGGACTATTCTCGCCCGAATTTTCAGACTTTTACGTGTGATAGATTTCGCTAGCCATCGCACACAGAGACACACATAAACGCACACATAGACAGAGCGAAAATTTCTTTTTTAGTATAGATCATAAGAAGATTTTAGAAAATGCAATTGTTTTATTTTTCCTTTATCTTTAACCCCTTTTTGACGAGAGTCCTTTACAGAATTTTTAATCTTTTGCCATCTGTTTATCAAAACAGAATTTTTCACCTAATTGAATCGCAGAAATGCTAAGATTAAATGAGGTAAAGTATACAATTAAAAATAACTGGTGGGAATAATCGAGGATTCTCAGCACATTCAGCAGCATGTATACGTGACCCAAAGTGTTAACAAATGCTTTTATTTCAGCTTGTGCTTGAGAATGAGAAAATTTGACTTGAAGAAAACCATTTTTTAACTGTATATTTTTAAATGGATTGGAAAAAAAATGTGTTCGATTGTTTGTGAATTATTCATCGTCATCTTGTTACCTTATTAATTTATTTTAGTTGATTTCTTATAAATTTCATTACTTAAACAGCTTTACACACTATTCTTTTTTTTCCCCCTTATTTATGCATTTTTCTTTTGTACCTTTTACTAAAACTCTATGCGTATGGGTTAAATTGTTTAAAAAATGCTCACATTAATTTATTTAAAATGGTTCTCAAATTCCCAGTTCAACAACGCGAAACTTTCTGATGCATTTTCTGACAAATTTTCAAACTAGCTTAACAATGACAGTCCTGACTGTTGAAGCGATTTGGAATCGAATAAAGTTTTCATTTTTGAAAATAATACTTATTGAGTAATAAGCTATTATTGTCTAGTGACGACAAGTTTTACCCCTTTCTTGCTGCCGCATCCTGAAATTTGGTTCAAAACACTTACTTTGACAATATTTTCTGAAAGATTTTCTGCTTTACCCAAAAGTGAAAAACGTCATTCAATTACATAGTTTCTGAATAAGAACACCTGGCTATTTTAAACAAAATTGAATTAAAAAAATTGTCAGAAAGTAGTTCCTTTGTATTTAAGAACAGTCTTAATTAGATTTATCATATTTTGCACAAAATTAACTTATTTCATTAAAAACGAAAAATTCTAGCATATATATTTAGAACTTTTATTTCATTGTCAAGATACGGATTGAACTAGGAAAGTAAATTTTGTAAAAAGTTTGAAATGTTAAATATTTTTAAATCAGAAAAAAATGTTTTTTCGTAATAAAAATTTATCTCACAATTGCATTTTGTAACAAAATTTGGCGGCCTGCACAATTACAAGTTACGCTCGCTAACTTCCGTGCAGACTCCGCTCGATGATGCTGCCATTACGAATGAGTAAAAGCACTTATTTAAATTATGACAATATTTTGTGTGGTTTAGAACGTACAAGTCGTATAAGTACGAACTGTGAAGAGAAACTTGATACAAAAGAGAGGAAAAATCCCTATTAAAGAAGTTTTCCAAATTTGAATGTGTATTAATGTGTACACTTTGATACGATATTTTAGAGCGATTCGACAAGGTAGATGCATCCTTTAAAAAAATAATGCTTTATCTCCTTAATAGTTGCAACTATTTAGAATCGC
The DNA here is from genome assembly GCA_963931845.1 of Maratus michaelseni. Taxonomy (NCBI): domain Eukaryota; kingdom Metazoa; phylum Arthropoda; class Arachnida; order Araneae; family Salticidae; genus Maratus; species Maratus michaelseni. Next base: position 398,100,641 of record OZ007590.1, on the reverse strand, counting down.
CCTTAACCCTTTATGCCCTGACGGTACTTTAATATACCATTAAAAAAGCTTGTTATAAAATTCTTTTAATACATCGATTAGCAGTAATACAATTTACAATGAGTTACAGATAATTTACTTTATATTTTTCCAAAAGATGATGCATAAAACAAAAGTGTTTTTAAAAGGATGGTTTATCTTTCATTGCATCTGTTTAGTTTTTTTTATGTCTGAAGTTTGGAAGTGGATGGTTTCAGTTCTTAAATATTTTCGTATTTTTATTGTAAGGGAATTATATTTGTACATGCCCTAGTTCTATAAAATACTTAAAAAAAATTTATATTAAAAAATTGAGTAGAGTTATAAATATTCTTCAAAATCCCAATAAATAAATATTTCGTTCTTTAATTTTAATTGACAATATCCTTTTAAAATTTATTGATCTTCAAAAAATCAGCAAAAATACTTTAAAAGATGAAATTTTTATTATTTCATAATTTGGGACAAAAATGGGTATTTAAATATACGTATTTAAATAAAATAATTAAAAGCACGATTAAATATACAAAAAAGAAAGTGTGAGTAACATAATCAATTTTAAAAATTTGTGTTTAAGGATTAAAAAAAAAAAAATTGTGTGTGTGTGGGGGGGGGGTCCAGTAGAAGGGGGGAGGGACCCAAAATTTTCAGTAGCCCCGGGCCCCAGAAATGCTTAATCCGGCTCTGTATGTAGGTGCATGAAAATTTCAGATAGTATTAATATTTAGTTGCAAAAGACTTGAAAATATATTTCTTTTCTTATACATATTATAATTGATCCCCCAGAATTATAATTGGTTGTGTGCCAAAAATTGGCTTATAAGATATCAACTTGATAATGTACTTTCAAAAGACCATATGCCCTTATAGAAGAGAGAGAAATACTGTTCGATTTCTTGTTATTTGAATAATAAAATTATTTACGTTTTTAATTATTGTTTTGTTATGCCAGTGTTTTTGGTTTTAGTACGTATTTACCTAAAATATTTTTTTCTGAAAACAAAGAACTTCTAAGATGCGAGCAAAAGTTTCTTTGAAATCCCTCACAATTAGACCCAAAAATTCTTTGTAAAGCTGTAACTATATATGAATAAAGATGCTAATGCTCAGTACAAGTATCAAATTATTCACAAATATCAGTGGATTAAATGCAATTAAAATAACAGACATGAATAAGTGTAAATATACCTTCTTTTTTCTTTCTTTCTTTTTTTTATATAAGTAAAAGCAGTGTTGCTATCATACAGATTCTAGCAATAACACATACGAAAGCATTATATATCATAAAATTATTATTATTATTATTATTATTATTATTACTTTACTTGCCACAATCATGCTGCTCAAATGACAAATTAAATCTTGAAAATTCTATTTTTTACTCCCCTATCTCACATAGGCATCTCACATGGACATATGATTAGAATTAGTACATTTAGTACATTAGTACATTTGTGAATACTGTATGACAAATATAGTTAAAACAATACTTTTATTAGAGGATACTTAGATATCACATAAAATATATTAAAATGTATTTTGTGTTTTTCGAATAAAGTAGAAAAGAAAAGTATACTAATAAAATGGCAACTACTTCTAATTTTTGAACACTAAATTATGAAGGATTGTGGACAAATGCCACTCTTGCCCATAGAGAAATCGTATCATAAAATTATTATTATTATTATTATTACTTTACTTTCCACAATCATGCTGCTCAAATGACAAATTAAATCTTGAAAATTCTATTTTTTACCTCCCTATCTCACATAGGCATCTCACAAGGACATATGATTAGAATTAGTACATTTAGTACATTAGTACATTTGCGAACACTGTATGACAAATATAGTTAAAACAATACTTTTATTAGAGGATACTTAGAAATCACATAAAATATATTAAAATGTCTTTTGTGTTTTTCGAATAAAGTAGAAAATAAAAGTATACTAATAAAATTGCAACTACTTCTAATTTTTGAACACTAAATTATGAAGGATTGTGGACAAATGCCACACTTGCCCATAGAGAAATCGTATAATCTTTTCAACTATATTGGAATACAAATTAATTATTTTCTGATAGATTTCTGAATTCAGTTTCGTTCATAAACCCATGGAACAGATGGAACTGGCAGATGCTCTCATTTAGAAATCATGAAGTCGAACAGTTTTTTCCATTTTTCGAAAAAGGCAGGAGGTCTTTTAGAAAATGTTGTGAAAGTTGTCTTTTTGAACAGACTTTCTGCACACGACAGCCCGATAAATGTCATCATGGGAAAAAACTCACTTATAACTCAGGCTTCGTTTGTCAAAAAATTAAAAAAATGAAAAACTCATGTTTTAAAGTCTCCAGTTGTTAGCCGGGGAAAAAAATGTTTTTTTTTTTTTTTTTTTTTTTTTTTTTTACAATTATCACAACCATTTAATTTAGATCCTAAATTTTCTTTCAAATCACCTTCTGGAAAAACATTTTTATTGCGTACGTTGCATATTTTTTTTTTTTTTTTTTTTTTTTTTTTTTTTTACCAAATCTCCAAATTTTGACTCATTATATTTTCTGTTGCTCCCCTTAACTCTGCCCCCTCCTCCTTTGTAAAGGTAAAAAAAAGAATTAAAAAATTTCATTTCTTTGTCTTTAATTTAATGTTTAGCCCCCCCCCTACCCTCGGTCAAAGTTCTCATAAATATATAAAAGTTGCTGTATGTAGTGTATTGATAGAAACTATAGATTGTATTTTTTATTTAACCCTCCCCACTTCCAGGGATCCCTAACGCTCGTATTCACGAATAACTTCGACCGAGAGTTGAACCGACGGTCCAGTAACCCCAGGTTGAGGTTTTGAACCGAGAGTTGAAAACTCGTATTCACCGTCTACTTCGAACGAAAAGTTACCCAACTCAGAGTTTCTCGACCCCGGTTGAATAAAGCGTGCTAATTGGTTAAAAAAATCAGATGACGTTTTCGGTTTCGCGTTGAATCATTGTTTGTTTATAGTATGGAAGAAAAGTGCTGGGAAAAAAAAGGAAATTAAATGTAGTACTTATTTTATTTTTTACAAAATACATGCACAAAATAAAAACTTGTAATTACTAAATATGGAGATCAACTTATTTTAATTTCTTACAAAATTTAATATTTTTTTAAAACAATTTATTCAAATTTTATGTATTATTATTATTACTTTTAAACATATATGTGAGTTAGGAAAGGGATATGAAATGTGTTAATTGCTAAAGTAAATTTAAAAATAAAGTAGTAATAAAGTTTATTTTTCAAATAAAATTTAACTTTGTAGCTAAACGAAAACTTGATTTGATCAAAACGAAAATTTTATTTCAAAAACAATTATGTTGATTTCTATTAATAATAGCTGTAATTAGTAATTAATTAAACTTCTAATTAAGAAAATATTAAAATGGAGAAAAAGAAAAAATTCCAGAAAGTAGCCTCTAGTATTATTTTTATTTTGTCGAATCAATTTATATATTAATCAATTTATATATTATGATATCCAGATGTATTGATTTGATTGTTTTTATTTTCATCAATCTAACTAAAATGATTAATTCTAATTGAACTGGATAGTAATTAATATGCACATTGACAAAAACAACAACAACAAAAGAGTGGAAATAATACCAACAGAGCTGCTTAAAAGGTGGTATTTGTGGTTCTAGCAGTGTCCTGGCACCAGGCACCCAAGTTTTTTTTCAGGAGCTCCAACGGCGTATTCAATTATCGCTTCCGATCGGTTAACAAACATTTTATTTTAACCAGTCGCTAAATAATAAACTCCAAACTTGTTTTTCGTTTAAGCTGTCTACCATGGATATATTACTATTTTATTAGATGTTATTTTAATGAACACTAATATTTTAAACCTTTTAAGGCTACTACATAAATTTTCATTCAACACAGAATCGAGTAAAGTCTTTTCTAAATAATGGTAAATAAATTCTGTATATTACTTGGACATAAAACTGTGAAATATTACAAAAATTGTTTTTTTTTTTGGTTTTTTTAGTAGCTTTTAGAAGCTCCCCCCCCCCCTCCTTTTGTATAAGAATTTTTCAATTATCAGATTTACAAGTTCAAAGGTATTCACTTGACTGCTTTAGGCTAATTTATTAAAAAATATTCAAAGTAATTACAAAATATTTTTACATGCATACAGACACCTATTTTTAGATCCAGTGCATCATTGAAAAATATGTATTTATATAGAAAATTATACTTCATTTTCTATATTCTTTCTAGTTTTTAAATTTTATTTTTTTCACTCATTTAGATGTCACTTCATAGATTCAATTACAAGTTTATTTATGAGAGAGAGAAAAAAAAAAGATTTTTAAATATTTTTTTATGAATGAATGGCGATAGATTTCTAGACTAGATAGGGAGAATAATGATAGTTGGTAATCTGATAAAACAATCTGAATTTATTAACAATAATTTCAGATAATTTTACAGTGCCAAATTTTAAGGAATATAACTTTTTTGAATGTGACTTAGTGGAGAATAAGTGCCCCATTTGTCCCACCCTATTCATGCATCTCTCCGTCTATCTATCTTTCTTTCTTTCTTTTTTTTTTTTTTTTTTGTCAGTGTCACAAGTTAATTAAAGTAAATTAAAACGTGACTCAAGATTCTGTGTAAGATATGGAAATAAAAAGAAAGTTTAAAGTATTAAAAATAGAATGTATGTAATCTCATATATATATATATATATATATATATATTATCTGCAAACATTTTAGCTGGTTTGTTTATATTTACACATACAACTCATATATATTATATGTTTAATTATTTGCTTACATAAACATTCAAGATCATGAAGAGTAGAGTTTATTTGCCTTAAAAAATTGTCAACATTACCTAAAGGGCTAATAAAACATTACTAAAATAACATATTTTGCATTTAAGGTTTTTTTTTTTTTTTTTTTCAAATTTTCATTAAAAAAAAATTAGGAATAACGAATGTATTTTAACAGTAGTGAAATGATTCCTGTTTAGGTACATAAATGAAATTTCAGATATCAAACTAATTAGTATTTTTGATTTACCAGCTAAAGTAAAAAATCCAAGTTTTTTTTTTTTTTTTTTTTTTTTTTTTGGGGGGGGGGGGGGTCATTTTTGTGAAAAGTATTATATTTTTGCGAAAAAAACATTTTGTAACAAAAGAGGAAATTCAGTTATTCAAATGCAACTAAGCATTTATTAAAAATAACTTCTTTAAATCCTTCTGCTAAAGTTTTACTTTTTTGTGAATTTGTTTTGTTAGTAGATTACACATTTTAAAAGCTAACACAGTAAAAATAATTAATGAAGAGTATGTTTTTGTGGAATTGAATTTTGTGAAGGGGCCTGTTTTATTAAAAGGAGTTTTGTGAAGGGCTTGTTTTATTAAAAGGAATTTTATGAAGGGACCTGTTTTATTACATGGATTTTTGTGAAGGGGCCCTAAATAGGCTCCAAATTTTGTCTGGATGGTCCCTAGTTTGTGTATAAGTGAAAACATGGTGGGAAAAGGGGGAGGGAGTAAGTTTGATTCTGAAAGTTTATTATGTACAGCTGTTATAACTTTTTATATACTGTACAATTAATTCTGTCATGATAGACAAAATTGGAAATGACAAAACGTTTATTTGAAGAGAAGCATTATTTTAAAACAAAGGTGTTTCTGGATTTTTTCCCTGGTGTTATTTTAAAAATGAACAATTTTTTATCAATGTATTTCAGCCCTTTACTTCTATTGTAATATTTTAAACTATGTATAATTTTGAAATTAAAACACAGTTGAAACTTAAATGTAATTAAATAAATGTTTCAAATTTCTCAAAAATTGGGAAATATAACGTAAAGCTCAAAAGCAGAAATAACAATAGTATAGTGTTAATTAATGATAGAGTTGTTTAATTAATATAAAGATATTCGTGATTTTAAAAAAGAATAAACCTACTAAAAATCTTCAATAAATAAATACAACTCAGATGATATATTGTTTAATTTTAAACCACAATATCTAATTTATCTAATCTTATATTTATATAACATATCGTACATAAATAATAATAGTATCTTTCACACAAGACCCAAAATTTAACTTTTACTCATATTCTACGAGTACCAAAATCGAAAACCTACATTGAGTCGATGGATACTTGAACATAATCTAAGTATTTTTTACTTAAAGAAAAATGCAAATTAGTCTGATGTTTCAAATTTTAATTAGAACTTACGGAAGTACGACATTTATTTCGCTACTATTAAAATACATTCCTAAATTCTTTTTAAGATCAAAATTGCAAAAACAAATAACCTTAAATGCAACAGTTTTTATTTTAATAGCAATTTATCTGCCATTAATGTAATGTTGACTATTTTTACGGCAAATAAAATTCTTCGCGACCATGCGTATTCATGTAAACAAACAATTGAACATAAAATATAGAGGATTTATATATAAATATAAACAAAACAGATAAAAAAAATTAAAGCTAATACATATATATGAGATCACATACCTTTTGCATATTGTTCATCTGTTTTATAATAGTATTAAACTTCTATTATATCTTATACACAGACACTTGATTCAGTACGTAAGCCGCCATTATTGTAAAATGTGACCCGACTTCCTCTCTCGTCTTGTTTTTCGTTAACTACGCATGCTCGGTTGAAGAACTTGAACTTCAACCCTGTGTAAAGCCAGGTTCAAGTAACTGAACCCATCGTTAGATTTCGACTTCAAACCGGTCCAGTCAGGTAGACGATGAATACCATTTTAGCTTTCGACCCGGGTTTTCGGCTTAACTCGGGGTCGAAGTTATTCGTGAATACGAGCGTTAATGAATAGCCGACGTCTCCGGTCAGCGAATACTTTTGCAATACACAACTCTTATTTATTTGTATGCTTTAGTATAAAGATATGTATAATATAATGCTTTTAATGTTAGACATATTCGCAGATACACGTGCTTTACTTGAAAAAACATAGAATCGGTTTTCTATAACTGAACATATATTATGTATCTCACATATTATGTATCTGAACATATATTATGTATCTCAATAAATAATATAAGCTCAATTTTATGTTCAATGGAGAAATCTATAAATGTATTATCTTTATTCTTACCGTTGACGTTTTCACTGATATTTACCGTGGTGATTTTTTCCGGGGTGATTTTTACCGATGGTGCTTTTTTCCGGGGGTAATTTTTTTCCGGGATTCCCCTCCTACACCCATGCTGCCCAAATCCGACCCGCAAGAGTCAAAACCCAATCCGAAACCGTTAAATAACATATCTCAACTTTATGTTCAATGAAGTAATGTATTATCTTTATTTTGACCATTGACCTTTTTACCGTTGACCTTTTTACCTGTTGACGTTTTTACCGTTGACCTTTTTACCTGTTGACGTTTCTACCGTTGACGTTCTTACCGTTGACGTTTTTACCGTTGACGTTTTTACCTAAATTCACGAAATACGCGGAGCACAACTCGCCGAATTAATCACACATAGTCGCGAAACACACAGGGTCCCATTATTTTGATCACTAAATTCACAAATTATGGGCGCGAAACCCCCATTTACAAAACTCGCCATGTATCTTGGGTTATACCGTTTTTGTTTATTTCAACCGAAAGTTTTCTCTTTTCCCAAGATTAACACCGGCAGCGCTAAGCGGGTTTTTGTCAACAGGCTTATGAATAAAATTTAATTTTTATGTCGTGAAATTTTTATTTACGTGCTATTTTTACCCCTTGGGCACGAACCAGGGCACCTTTGTAGGTGTTCTGATATCCCCAGGGGAAAAGCAATTCCGTGGGATAGATTTCTGGCTAGTTATGGGTCTCTGGTGCTCTTGTGGGTTCCAGAACCGACCGTAACGAGGATGCCACGGACCACGTCACCGGGACCGAAACCTGGATAGCGCCTCGACGCGCCATCCTGGCGCGTCGTGCTTGGTGGGACGACCTATCGTTTCGACCGTTTCGTCAGGAAAAAACCTCTGCGGTGGTCTGCATAGACTGAAAGCAATACATATTAGTTTTTACATGCTATTTGATATTTTTATAGTTACTTTCGTAATAATTAAAATAAAGTATTTTAATTATTTATTATCTGTTCGCCTGTAAAATGCGTTTTGTGAGCCATGGCCGATGCCCGGTCTAAAGTCATCTGGGCCCATCAAGCGACCGTCTAGACGGGCGAAGACTAACTAGTTTATATATATAGAGTGATACCAAATTCATTGCGCAAACTTTAAAGGTTGGCATAGGACACTGTAACAATCATTTATTGTATAGGAATATATGGGCGCAAGTGACGCGTTGAGGCGGAAACACCAGGTTGGCTAGTTTGGCCCTTTTTTTAAATTTCAAAATTTCGCATGCATACCAGAAAATTTCTAAGATTATTTAAGCCTCAAATTTCGCGATTATATAAAGTAAAAATTCTTCTTCTTTGAAAATTTCCTTGTGAGTTCGAGTGTGTGAGTTCGAAATTTTCGTATTTAAAAAAAGGCCAAAAATTTCCAATTGATACTGGAAATTTTCAAAGAAGAACTTTGTTTTATAAATTCACGAAATGTCTATCTTAAATAAACAAAATAGTATTACAGATATTTTCTGGTAGGAATGCGAAATTTTTAAATAAAAAAAAGCGCTGAACTGGCAACACTGGTGTTTCCGCCTCAACGCGTCACTTGCGCCCCATACATTCCTATACAATAAATGATTGTTACTGTTTCCTGTACCAACCCTTAAAGTTTATACCATGAATTCGAGATCACCCTGTATAAATATTTTATTTATATAGATATATTATCGATTTTTATATAAAAAAAAATTGCTTGTGAAAGAGTAAATAAGTTGCCAGAAAAATATGCTGCCAAATTTTCTTCTCTTGCCAAGGACCCTATACTGAAAAAGTTACCAAATAAATAATTTAAATAAAAAAAAATAATAACATGAAAATATGTATGATGGTTCAATAAAATATAAAAAAAGATTTTATGCATGAGCTATACCTTTTCCTGAAAATATCTGAAACTCGATCAAAAGATAAAATATCAAAAGGTAAAATTTTAAAACACTATGTTTTCAATACCGTAGTTCTGAATGTTATTCCTAAGCAGTCGGAGTTTTTTAACCCCGGACACAAAAGATGAATATTGTCTATACTCTATACCAGGCCTGTCCAACCTTTCAGTAAGCCAGGGAGCACCTTAGCTTGTGGCACACAATCAAGGGCGCCATTATTCATATGATTAGAAAAATGCAAGAATATTATTTCCCATTAGCAGTGATAGCGATACCCACATGTCTACAGGATACACAGACAAAGTGGTATGCGTTATTAAAATGGTATGTATAGTGGTTAATCATTGGCGTCCTAAGTTGGAGGTGGCTCATCTAAAAAATTGAACAAAAAACATATCATAGTAAATTTAACGTTACATTTTTCTGAGGTTTGGGGATGAAAAAGAGGGAGGGGGAGGAGGAATTTTAAAGACTTTTACATGTAAAGGAGGCAAAAACCTTAATAACACCTGTAATAAAATAAAAAGTAAGCAAATATTAATTATTTTAAGGCAAATTAACTTTGGAGATGGAATTTTGTTTAAAGAAATCCAGAAAAATTAAACATTTGAAGGGGCGCCAAAAAAATCTACAAAGGGCGTCATGGCGCCCGCGGAAGCCAGGTTCACAGTCCTGCTCTATAGCATCGATATAAAAGTGCGAGAGGCAGGAGCAATTTCAACCTTGCCCTTTTGTGCAAGCTGATTTTAAAATGTGTAATTGATATTAATTATCAATCCCAAAAATAGCCGTCAACTGTCGCGATAGCGATGGATGAGGCCATGGTAAAAGAAAATTACACAATTAAAACAGAAAAGTATGGCAACCCGATTGCCAAAAATAATCGCCATTCGTAATAATATCATTCAATTTTCCGTAACTTGCTAATATTTGTAAACCAAGGTACATTACCATGTTTTTAAAAGCCGCGAAGTCTGAACGGGGGTTGACGAGCATAGCTCACAGGTAGATTAGCCCCTTAGTATTGCAAAATTTCCCCAAAAATATGTATCCAGTATTCTTTAAAAGAATCGTTAATTGTGTGTTTGGCAAAATTGGATTTTCTGTAGAAACTGAGTAGGCCGGATCGGACTTGATTTTAATTAATTTTGTCACGGGCCGCGCCGGGTCCGAGTCGAACTTTTAATTTTACACTGCTCCCGGATCGGACTGGAAATTCCTGCCCGTGCAAAACTCTAGTGGCCTACATGAAATCTGAATCCCCTTTTTTGCGACATAAAAAGGAAGTATGGGGCTTATATCATGGGGTCGTAAATCAGGAATTCTCGACGAAATAAAATGTTCTAGTACTGGATTTGTGCCCCCTGATTTAAGTCCCCGTCTTCTGTGACGTGATATCTTCTGTGACGTCATCAAAATGACGTATGGGGATGCATATCATGGGGGTGTTAATCAGGATTTCGTCGAAAGTAAAATGCTCCAGCACTGGATTTGTGCCCCCATTTTTTGTGACGTCAAAATGACGTACGGGGGCTTAAATCAGGGGGACATTAATCAGGCTCTCAATGAAAGGAAAATTCTCTATCACTGGATATGTGCCCCCTTCTGATATGGTGATATATATCATGGGGGCATTAATCAGGATTTCTTGAAAAGTGAAATGATCGAACACCGGATTTGCACCCCCATTTTTTTGGACGTCAAAATGACGTATGGGGGCATAAATCCTGGGGACGTTAATCAGGCTCTCAACGAAACGAAATTTCTCTAGCTTTACATTTGTGTTCCTTTCAGATATGGGGGCATATATCAGGGGGACATTAATCAGGATTTTGTGAAAAGTGAAATGCTCAAGCACTGGATTTATATCCCTTTTTCTCGTGACGTAGAAATGACGTATGGGGGCATATATCATGGGGATGTTAATCAGGCGCCTCGTAAAATTATCACGTTTTTCTACTATATTCCTGTGGCATCATTTTTTCCCCTTTAATGCTGATTGTGAAATCCCATGGTAACCTACGGAAATTTTAAAGAGGTGATAAATTCCCTTATACAATTATTAAAATATAGCTTTCACCAGCAAGAAACAGATGTCCAATATATTTATACTACCAGTATACTGGTAGTGTACATTTTTTAAAATTTCCTTAATTTTTAAATATTTTTTTAAAGTATCTTTACTTTAATTTATATTATATATATATATATATATATATATATATATATATATATATATTTACTGGCAACTGGACTTCCCTGTAAGTAAGTGCTTATATATTCCATATTTTTGCTCTTTTCATTTGTAAAGAGTTTATAAGTATTATTCACAAGTCCTTATTTTATTTCTTCAAAATAAAATGCAGGTTTTAAGTTATCAAATTGGCTTTTGATAAGTTTATTTAGCTGATTCACCAGATTGGTGTTATAACTTTTACTTCAATATAATCTTTTGTTAAAATATTGTATGCAAGTACATGATTTTGGAAAGAAATTTTTTTTAATTACTTTTTTTTTACAGCAATTGGTAAATTTTGGTATCTTTTGAAATCTAAGCATAGTTTCATTGCCAATTTCTTCAACGTTATCTAATCAGTTATAATACAGAAAGTTCAGAAATCTTAAAATATTTAGATCAATAATTGAAATTATATTTCAGCACTATAATCTCAATTTAAATTAAATAATTGCTAAATAACACTTGTGTAGTCTAACAATTTTTAATCAGAGTTCATTGATTTAAATCAACTGGATTTCAATCCTGATTTAAATCAACTGATTTATTTAAATACACTTTTTTGTTCAAATTTAGGTTAAGATATTTCATTATAAATATTATTTTTGACAACAATACATTGTAAATTTAAGGACTGGGGGAGACAACACTCAAAATCCTTGCTTTTTGAATTTTATTTAAATCAAATATCACACTTAAAAATAAAAATTCTAATTTAAAAATAGAGAATCTCAGCTGAGAAATGTTAAAAGATTAAAGCATAAATTTATTTTTTAAAAAAATATGTACAAATCTTATGTGAATTTTTTAATACAAAAACATGGAGAGTTTCTGCGAGGATTTGTAAAACGTTAGAATAAATAAATATAGGTCAATCAAAAGTATATTTATTGTTATTTATGTTGATATCTCATAACTTCATTGTGCACATGTAAATAACAAATGGTTCGATATTCCAATGTAATTTATTTATAGAAAGACTCGGAAAATAAAGATTCCATGGTTAGTAATACTCTGAAATGTTTATATATATTTTTTAATATAATTTTAATTACTTATAAATGTAAACCAATAAACAACTAAAGTTTTAAAATCTTTAAAAAATCAAACACCTGATTTAAAAGTATCTTTTATTTTAAATTAAAAAAAATCAAACTTTAATTCACTGCAAACTCTGTAATCGCTTATAAAGAACTCATAAAGCTGGAAAATTGGTGTTTCTTTACAAACATTTTAATAACAAAGAATAATTTTTTCAGATCCATTGAAATTTATACCCAGATAATCATAATTATCTTAAGTATTTTTAATATATGCTCCAACTTCATTAAATGAATTAGTGTATGTATTTCAGAGTAGTGTATATAATCTGGAATAGGTATGTTTAAAGGAATACTGTATATAATCCAGATTTAGAAGAATGCTTAAAATTTCATATTTTTTTTTCTAAATAAAATTCTTACATTATATTTTATATTTTAAGATTTTTAATCGAGAAATTTGGTCAAAACAAAAAGGTTTAGCTTTTAGTAATGACGAGTTTATATGCTTTTTATTTTATCAAGGGGTAATTTAAGGTGGTATATATTTTATACAGAATAGGTCAATAAAAAGTATATTGTTAAATTGCAGTTAGTGTAAATAAGTGATATATAACACAAGACAATTTGTTTACTTTATTTCATGTTTTCAAAAGTAAAAGAGAATTCACATTTTCAAATTATATCATTTTCTGTTGCTCCATTTTTTAACTATATTTTTAACTGTTTATATGATTAAAATATTTCAAATTAAACAAGTGAATGAGTTTCTCTATATATTTTTAATTTCAAATAAATTTAAATGAGCTTTTCTAATTATTAATTTTAATGATTTAGTAAAGGTTATTTTACTTTAAAACGCGTAATTTTAAAATTGTATTTTGAATTTAAAAAAAAATAGCTGATTTAAATTTTAACAAAAAATGATTTTCATTTACTGAGCCTTTTTGTTATGTAATTTTCAGTTGAGCTTCAAGTTCAAAGTCTTGTAACATTTTCAAATTGTATGGCTTCTGAAAATTGTTTATCATCAACGTATTTATTAAGGTTAGCTGAATTCTGTATATTCTTATAATTTACATGACTTCAAAAGTTTTTAGATTTACTTTATTATTATTATTATTTTATGGCGTTTTTAATTTAGACAGGAGAAAAAAATTACCTTCCACATAAAAGATAAAAAATTAAAGTTTCAATGCTGCTCTATATAAATTTTCAAAATTTATAAAATAGTTTCTGGATTTTTTTTTTTTTTTTTTTTTTTTTTTTTTTTTTTTTTTTGAGCAGAAAAGCACCCAAATTGGGTTATAATAGTTAGGTGCAGCAATGTTCCTAATTGGAAAGTGTCTCTGTGACACAAATTGGGTATAAAAAGTGACAAATTTGAAATATCATATGCGCAGGGTGTATTTGGGGACAAAAAAGAACATTTAATCTCCAAACTGTCACAGTAAAAAACAAAGTTATTCTTCTGGAAACTGTATTTTTTAATTTAATGTTGAAAAAAATAAGCTTAGAGGGTCATATTCATGCCGAAATTATAGCAAATTCAATAGATACATCTAATTGGGGCATCATGTTTGTTTTTTTCAGTAAATGTTGCCCTATGATAACAAACTGGAATTCACTCAGTCAAGTAGTTTTGAAATTATGAAAATTTAAAGTTTGTAACTCCTAATCTGTAATCGTTGCAAATCAGATTGTAATGTGGGTAGTGTTTTAAGCATAACTTAAAAACTACTTAGCGGAATCAGCTGTGATTTTTGATTTGCATATTTGAAGTTTTTAGAAATCTATTTCTATTAAAATTAATTTTTTAATTAATTTAAAAATACATTTTTTTAATAAATTAAACCATAAAATAAACCATAATCTATAATTTTTTAACCGAAATAGATTTCGAAAAGCTTCAAATAAAATATACGAATATAAAATTATTACGTCAAGTGTTGAATTTATATAAAAAAAACTCCACCAGCTGTTTAACATTAGGAGTTCCAAACTTTAAACTTCATAATTCTTAAACATTTTGACCAAGTGACTTCCCTTTTGGTATCTTTGAGAAAAAGTTACCGAAAGAGGCAAATATAATGTCAAAGTTAGATGTACATATTGAAAAGTTTGGAGTTCTGTGCAACTTAAGAACGAAGACGACCCCATAAGCTTTTTTTTTTTTTTTTTTTTTGAGGCGTAAATTAAAAGAAGTTCTAGTTTTTTAAGGAGGGGCGGTCACTATTGTGATTAAAAATGTTTTGTATGTCCTTTGTTTTGGATATACAGCAATAGAAAGTCTTTCCAGTACCAATAAAACTTCAATGTTAGTTGCATACACTTCATACGCATGCAACATGTCATACACTTGTGCTACACCCAATGACATAAGTGTGGGTTTTAAATATCCAGTCCAAATTGAAAATATTTTGTTCCGTTTTTAATATCTTATTTAACAGTTTTTTGGCATCACCTAAATATTTAGTGCCTGGGGCAATTATCTCCCACACACACTTCACCACTGGCTACACCTATGTATATTCTGGCACTAATAAGCTGGCATCTCTGTACAGTCCACTTTGCTATACAGACAGCAGATGAAAAGGTTTGTTTTGGACACTATTTGGATTTTCTTTTATATCGCTTAAAATATATTAAGTTTTTTTTTTTTTTTTCCTAGGAAACATATACACATATTCTAAAGAAAATAAAAGTATATTATGTATTTTATGAACATAAAATCCATTTCATTGTGTACTTTTTATTTATTTATACACTTTTCTTTTACGAGAATTACTTCTCCTTGTTTATAAAGATACTTCTCTAGCATTCCTTGTATAAAATACTTATTTTAAAAAAATGTAAATACCCATGAGCTAAACGTATCAGTATACTTGTAACAAATAAATAAAATTTCAAGCTGATTCTGTATTGTAAAGAAACTTTTGTAAAATGCATTACATGTAATGCATTTTATGATAACAAATACTTAAAAATGTGTGTATGTATTCAAAAAAGTTCTTAATAATATTTAATTGAGATAAAAGGATATCAAAACAGTGTCCAAAAGCAATATTTTCATCTGTTAATGTTCCTACTCTTTAAAACAAAAGTTTCTTTACAATGCAGAAAATTTTCCGATCATAATGAAAAAAAATTCCGTAAAGCAAAGAAAAAGTTTCTATTCTACACAGAAATTTTTAATTTTTTCATGATTAGTTTACTGACTGATTCGGAAAAGTTTCCTTTTTAAAACGGAATACTTTCTGTCTATTCTACCGTTCTACCAAGACATTTCTTAGTGTGAATGGAAAGTTTTCCTTTTTAAAACGGAATACTTTCTGTCTATTCTACCGTTCTACCAAAACGTTTCTTTATGTGAATGGAAAGATTTCCGTAAGACCCAGGAATTTATTCTGTGTCTAAAGATTAGTTTCTGAATCAAACAGGAAAAGTTTCCTGACGGAAAGAAAAAACTTTCGTTTTTTTTCGGTTTTTTTTCCGTGTTGGTTCGGAAAAGTTTCCTGTCCTATACGGGCAACTGGAAATCCTATTCCTACCGGAAACTTTTCCGAATTTTTTTTTACAGTGTACCTAAGATATTCATATTTATGTTAGCTCAAACAGTGTAATTTACTTTTTTTTTTTTTTTTTTTAACTTGCCCATATATTTCAATCGCTTTTCTTACATTTAACGTATTTTGTCATAAAATAACGCGTGTATTCGGAAGGCTCTGTTATATATATATAAAGCACAGACGTGTGCTTCACTAACACTGGCGGTCTGACATCAAACAACAATGTGGTTTACAACAGTATGAGAATTAAAACAGTGAGTGTCAATTATTCGTCAAACTAATACGTTCTCGAAAGTATGCCAATCGACTATAACAATACAATCTTCAACGGTCATTTTGTGCTCACGTTTTGCAATCAGGAAAAGACTTTGTCCTTATCATGTACTTGTGGAGCAAATTTATTGAGAAACTTACAGACTACTGAGTGCAATTTGGTCCTGCAAATATTATACAACTGAAAAGCTAAGAAGTCTTGAAAATCGAAAACGGTTGCAATCCTTGCCAAGAAAATAAAGAG
Source organism: Maratus michaelseni (assembly GCA_963931845.1). Classification (NCBI taxonomy): domain Eukaryota; kingdom Metazoa; phylum Arthropoda; class Arachnida; order Araneae; family Salticidae; genus Maratus; species Maratus michaelseni. Next base: position 398,084,206 of record OZ007590.1, on the reverse strand, counting down.
ATTACTAAAAGATATGCTCTTTCATGTGCTAAAACTTAAAACTGTTCTCAAATCCATCTGGGCTACTAAGTTTGATGCATTTCTGAATTCAATTTTGTTCGGAAACGACTTACATTGGCAGGTGTGCTTATTAAGAAACAATAGAACCGAAACACGTTTTCCGTTTTTAAGTGAAGGCAGAAAATTTTTCAGAATGTACTGTCATAGTCGGCGTTTTAAACGAATTCCAACGCCGCAGCGTCAGAAAGGGAAAAATCGTGCAGTCACGTGACACGAATCGCTTATAACTCGATAAGTAATCTATTTTTCATAAATGAAAAACTCATTTCGATTCCAAATCAATTCAATAGTCAAGCTTGCGAATTTTATGCTTCTGCGCTTTAAAATGAGTGAGAAAATGTGTCAGAAAGTTTCGCGTTGTTGAGCAGGTCATTTGAGAACCACATTAAGGCTTTTCTGAAATCCAAACTAGCTACTTGTTTATGGCATATTTCTGAATTATTTTTTATTCGTAAACGCATAAAAGTGGCTTCCGCGTTCTTGTCCAGAAACCATGAAATTGAATAACATTTTCCATATTTTTTTTTTATAATTTCAGAAGATCTTTTCGAAAATGCTGTCTAAATTTATACGGAAAAGCGTAAAATTCTATCATTCCCATTTGGGACGATTTCAATCGAATTTGCAAACGCGACAGCACAGAAAAAAAAAAAAAAAAAAAAAAAAAAAAAACTGATTTAATGAGGCAAGAATCGTCTATAATTCAAGATGTAATTCATTTATCGACAAATGAAAAGGGAAAAAAAAATCTGCTCGATGGAAATCTCTTCAATAATCGTACCTGCAAAGTGTCGTTGCGTTTAATCATGAAGCCGTAAATGTGTCAGAAAATTTGGCGTTGTTGAGTAAGAGAAAAATATCTTTTTGAGAAAAGAGAGCGATAGCGTGAGAGAATATATAATATGAGACATTTATATATAAGAGACTCGTATTTCCGTTGGTTGAGTAACTTTTTCCAAATTCGACCACACACGAATTTTCAGTCAACTATGAGCAAGCTAAAACCGTTCTTTATTTTCGTTACCAAACACGATACGACTTCATTCCGATATACACTTTAAGATTCCCCGACTTGATATCAAAGTGAACACGACTGTTCTCGAAGAAGTCATTAGAAGTTTTTGTTATCAGTAAAGGTCAAAGATATCACGCGGACGCGAGCAGGTAGAATAAATTCCAGAGAGGAGTAAGGTTTGGAAAAAATATACTTGGTGGTCCGCAGGCTATGCAGTGTTTTTTAAAAATAGAGAATATAAACATGAAATAAGTCATAATCATTAAATAAGTTAAATTAAACAATTTTTGTCAGAACACCGCGTGGAAGACAATTTTTAAAGATATAAACAATAAAAGCAATACAAAAATTCTCCCAACACAGTTAAAATTTTGCAGCAAACTGTCCAGGGTCTAGTCATTCAAACCGTTTTTATAGAAAACGGTTACATAACTGTAATTTAACTCTATTCTGACCATATTTTTGTCCATATTATGGTCGAAATAGAGTTAAATAACGGTTATGCGTAACCATTTTCTATAAAAACGGTCGTATCAGTCTAAAAACGATATTTTCCAAAACAGAGCAAAAAATACTCAAATCTGAGTATGTCGCATAGTCAAAATGGCTCCGAATCAAAATGACTCACGTTTGAAACATGTATAGACTCATTTATGAAAACATGCACACACTCAAGAATAAAACATCATGTGCTCCTATTTGAGTATGTCTATGTTTCAAAAATGAGTATGAACTGACTTCTATGTGCTCATTTTTGAGTATGTCCAAGTCCATGTTTCAAAAAGGAGTATGAACTGACCTCAATGTGCTCAGTTTTGAATACGTCCATGTTTCAATATTCTGAGTATTTCTGGTGTTTCAGAATTGAAAGCATAAATGTCGTCCTATTTGAAACAAAAAGTTTCATAACAAAATGAGAACATTGATTTATACTCAGATTTGAAAGTGTCATTTTTCTCAGCGATGACTGGAGATTTTGCTGCAATTTTTTAACAGTGGTACTTATGCCAACTTTTATCAAAATAGAGAATTTAAAAAGTTTTCTCTTTATTATTATTATTTTTTTAAATCCAGGGAACATCTGCCACTCCCTCATGAAATTGGCATGATCTCTTATTCAGAAATAATGCAATCGAACAGTTTTCCCATTATTTGGAAAAAGTAGAAGATATTTCAGAAAATTCTGTCAGAGTTTGAGTTTTTAACAGAAGTTCCGGCCGCGGCAGTGCTAGAAAGAAAAAAAACCGCTATCCTGAGACAACAATCGTTTATAATTCAAGTTGTAATTCATTTGCGAAAAATGAATTTTAAAAAAATGTTCGATTCAATCTCACTTTAGTAATCATGCCTCTAAGTGTCATGGTTTTACGTTTAAAAATGAGTCAGAAAGTTTGGCATTGTTGGGCGGGAAATTTTTTTTTTTTTAGAGAGCCGGCTTAAGGAGGTTCTCAAATTCCTTGCTCAACTACGCAAAACTTTCTAGCTCATTTTCTGACTCATTTTTAAACGTAAAAGTATAAAATTGGCAGCAGGGCTGACAATTAAAGCGATTTGGAATCGAAAAGCGTTTTTCCATTTTTTGGATAAATAAATTTACTTATCGAGTTATAAGCGTTTCTTGTCATGTGACGACACTTTTTTTTCTTTCTCTCGCTGCCACGCAGGGAATTCGGTTCAAAACGCCGACTTTGACAATATTTTCTGAAAGATCTTCTTCCTTTACCTAAAAATGGAATTTGCCATTCGATTACATAGTTTCTGAGTAAAAACACTTGCCAATTTCATGCATTTCCGAACAAAAATGAATTAAAAATTTGTCCGGAAGTAGTTCCTGTGGACATGAGAACCGCCTTAAAGACTTTGGCAATATAGCTAAAATAGTAATAAAAATGTGAAAACGACTAATCATAAAAATACAAAACGTGATATATTTAGCAACCAGAGGATGAATATCCGACAATTCGCTTTGTATCCGGACAATCTTTTTCTTTAGGTCGGAGCAATCTCGGCGAATTATCAAGCGTTTATCCACATCCAAGACAATGAAATCGCCCGATAACAACTTTATCGACGTTTCAGTGGCCGACGAAATCGATCAGCTGATATTAGGAGAAGTGAAATTAAGATACGATGACAGTTAGCGGCAATGGACCGAGTATTAGTGTACAAATCCACTCTTTGATCGTTCTTTAATGGAATTGATCGGTAAAAGTAAATATATTTTCACTGCAATTTAGCTCTGTTAATCGATGGACTTATAGATAAAAGTCGTAGAAAAATAATATAGAGTTCTTTTTATGTGCGTTGCTGTTGTTATTATTATTATAGTAAGAATCTGTTTTACATTGTCGGGATCGTGAGAAAACGCAGATTGTAGGAAAGTGTAAATAAGTCTCTGAATGTAAAAAAAGTAAAAAAAGAAAAAGAAAAGAAAAATCTTTTTATATTCAATACAATTTCCGTATTTTTACGGATTATTATTATTATTTATTATTATTTATTTTTATTTTATTTCATTTTTTTTCGTGAATGAGTCAAAAGTATATTGTTAACATGGATTTGAGCGTATGCTTGGCAGATAATGCAAAATTTTCTTTATCTCAAAAGCTGCACTGCAAAAAAAGAAGTGTTCATTTTACAATATAATACTGGCGCCCCAGCTGCCAGTATTATACCGTAAAATTAACAGTAAAAAACAGTAAAATAAGCAATAATACGCTGCCGCGCATGCGTGGCATACTTTACTATAAAAAACTGGACTGCTTTACTATTACTTGGACTTGCTTTACTATAAAAAAAAATTAAGTAAAAACTTTACTTTAAAATGCTGTAAATTTTTACTTTAAAATGCTGTACTTTTAAAACTTTACTTTTGCGTAGTACTTTTACATTAAAAGTACCAGCGTATTTACTGCCCGTGTCCGGACAGAATGAAGACTAGTTCTGGACCATTGGCCGGGCCGTGCAGACCTCTAATTGGTACAAAACGCCATCTTCTCAAAATTATTTTGTTACTTTATAAGATAATAAGAAACAATATTCTATTTTTTTTTAAATTTGAATAAAAAATTTTTAAAATTTTATTTGCGAATGAAAATGACTTTCTGAAGGGATTAGAAAGTAGCCCGTTTCGACTTGAAAATATAGCTTTAAGATTTACAAAGCTTATTTTCAGGAAAAATCCCAAGATAAAGTAAAAAACATTTTTAAAACTTTGATCTTGCGTATTATAGCAAGAAAACTCTGAAAGTCAGATTTAGGACATGAAAGTATAGCATTTTTGAATAAATCAAGATTTGGAAATAAAGCCGATCAGAATTGGACATTTTATGTTAATGCTATAGGATTTAAGGATTAGTAAGACGGTTTTCGTAAGCGTTTTTAAAGAAGGATATAAACAAGGACTTAAGGCTGTCTCAAATCCAAATTGGCTACTTTATGACATAATTTTTTAATTCATTTTTGTTCGAAAACGCATGAAATCGGTAGGTGTTACTTATTCAGAAACTATGTAATCGAAACACGTTTTCCATTTTCTGGTAAAAGCAGGGGATTTTACAGAAAATACTGTCAAATTTGGCGTTTTGAACCGAATTCTCGATTCCGCAGCACCAGGAGAAAAACGTGTCGTCTTGTGACATGAATTAATTTATAAATCGATAAGTAATTTATTTATCAAAAAATGGAAAACTCGTTTCGATTTCAAATCACTTCGCTAGACAGTCCTGCCAATTTTATGCCTTTGTGTTTAAAAATTAGTCAGAAAATGTGTTAGAAAGTTTCACGTTGTTGAACAGAGGTCATTTGAGAACCACCTTCCCAACCTGTTAAATATTTATTATTGATCTATATAAGATTGAGAAAGTATATAATGAATGTTTAAGGCTGTTCTCAAATCTAAACTGGCTACTTCCTGACACATTTCTGAATTCATTTATGTTCACATAAACGCCAGGCAATTGGCAAGTGATCTTATTCAGAATCTACGTAATCGAACAGTTGAAATCGTTTTTTCCGTTTTTTTTATATACAGGCAGGTTTCTCTCAAAGTTGGTGTTTTGAACCGAATTTTCTTACGTGACAGTGCGGGAAAGAGAAAAAAACTGCCGTTATGAAAGGACTAGCTTATAACTAAAATATAATTCATTTATCGAAAAATGAAAGGAAAAAAAAAAACCCTGCTCGATTCCAAATCCCTTTAGTAATAATGCTTGCAAGTGTCGTCATTTTACGTTTGAAAATGAGTCAGAAAATGTGTCAGAAGGTTTAACCGTTGTTGAGCTTGGAAAAATATTTTTTCGAGAACCACCTTAATAATTGGCTTAATGCATATTGTCAATATTGAAATTAGATTAGGGTGGTTAATGGCAGTGATCGTTCTTAATTAACGCATAAAATCATCTGAATTTGCATTACTCATTGGCCAAATTATCGTCAGCTAGACTATACTTTCTGACACATTCCTGAATTAGTTTTTATTCATAAACGCATGAAATTGGCAGGTGTTTTTTTTTTTTTTTTTGAGAAAATTTGAAATCGAATAACGTTGTCTCTTTTTCCGGAGAAAGTCAGATAAGTTTTCAGAAAAGACTATCAAATCTCCGTTTTTTACTGCATTACTGAACGCAACAGCCCAATAAATGTTGCCATGAGACAACATTTGCTTAGAACTCAAGATGTAATTAATTTATCGAAAAATGAAGAAAACTATTCGATTCCAAATCACTTTAAAGTCGTTGTTTTACTTTTAAAAATGAGTCCGAATATTTTAAAACATTCTTAATGTCATTCGTCTGAACAAAAGTTTATATATATATATATACAGTCATAGGTGCGCTATAGTGATGTATATGCTTTTTAATCTTCAACACAAATTGAACGTTATTTAAAATTATTTAAATTCGCACTATATATTTTTTTACATTTTAAAAAGATCTGAGAAAATATGGAGTACATTAATTTTGCTATATTACTATGTCATACTATTTTTGTTATATTATTATTTTAATTAACTTTTTTTGCGTTATTATATAAGTATAGTGCGTTGCGGTTCACCTAACGTATATCTTTGCGGCTGCAAGAAAAAAAAGTTGAATAACAGTTCTCAACAGAATCACTACCTCCGTTAAGCTAAATGTTGAGGAACTCAAATTGACGCAATTTTTCCCTGTTTAACAGAAAAGGAAAGAGGGGGAAAAAAAAAAAAAAAAAAAAAAAACATCTTCCACGGCATTGAATAGGACAGAGACAGATGGTCACGCAAAAATTTCAAACTCACGAACAAGTATTGTTCTTTTGTGCCTGCCGATCTTTTTTTTACCTCTTCGTTTCTTTTCGTGTCCCTCTTACGTCAGCAACTTTCATGACGGCTTGTTGCCAGTGTAGATGTGACACACCATACGTGCACGCTTACGCAAAGATGCGGAAAAAAACGAAACAAATGGAGGGGCGAGCGCCGGCAGAAAAAAAAAATCCAGAAAGTGCTATGATTTTGGAACAGATTCTTCTGTTAGTCCGCTGTAAAGTTGTTTTTTAAAAAAAAATGGAGAATATAAACATGAAATAAGTTTAACTAAAAATTTCTTGTCAGAACACCCGTGCAGACAATATTTCAACATCTTAACACAAAAAGCAATTTATAAATACATCAAATAAGAAATGTTAAAAGTTCAAAAAATTAAATTCTATCGGCTTCTTTAAAGTGGTAAAATTTTTAAGAGTAAAGTATTGGTAAAGTATTTAAGAAGAAATAAAATTTGAATTTATCTAGCACACATCTGCCAATTTTTACGCTTTTTGTGACTACTAAAATTCAATAGAAATTTTTGCCTTACATGGCGATTAAATAATAATAATAATAAAAACATTTATGCCATTAAATTGTGGAGCTAAGAAAAAGGCGTAAAAGTTGGCAGCTATGCTAGTATCGAGGGAAAAACAAAATTGCAGACACACTGAAAAATCTTGCTAAGAGTGCATAAAATTGTGTCTTATAAGACGATTTTCAATAAGAGCAAAAATCGCATCTTTAAACAGAAAGCGGAAAATTACAAATCTGCCTTCTTACGCGATTAACGTCTTATCTTAGCCAATCAATCACAAGTTGTCCCATAGCTGACTCCAAACTTACCAATACACAGGGCCTGTTTACCGATAGGCTCCAAAGATATACAAAGGGGCACCCAAATTTACTTTTCAAAATAAATTTTCAGAAAAAAAAATCAATCAAAATAAAAAATGCATTTTTTTTCCTTACAAAATTTTTATCTAAATTATAAAACTCACTGTTTTTAAAGTGTTATTTACTCGAAATTTTGATGGTAAAATTTCAAGTTGTTGCAGCATACGAAAAATGGATTTAGCAAATAAAAAAGCAATTGGTAGAGTAATTGGGGGGGGGGGGGGGGGGCTGAGTAACATCTTATGTCCTCTAAGAGTTTACATGTAATCTAAATTATACAGCAAACTTATACAAGTTCTAGTTTTGACGTTTCGTTAAAAACTTATGGGATTAGAATAAAATAAAATTAAAAAGAATATTAAAAAAAATATGTAATTATAAATACTACCATGTATTCTAGCGTATAACGCGCACCTAACATGACGTTATTTTACTTTTAAAAATCAGACCGAAATCAGAAACTTTGCCTTAAGGTGGTTTTAGATCCCCCCCTTCCCCCCCCCCCCGTTCTGCTGGACTGGAAATGGTAAAAACTGTTCGATTTCATAGTATATCTGAATAACAGTAACTGCCAATTTCACGAATTTTCGAACAAAATTGAATTTAAAAATGTGTCAGAACGGATTCGAGAACAGCTTTAAGATAATTTTTAAACACGTGGATGTAAAAGTTAAACAGAACTGAATATTGTCTTTCACGGGGGAGCAAACTACTTCTGACGAAAAATCCGCAGTTCTTCTGTTTAACCCTCAACTGCTGTTAGCGATTGTTTTTTTTTTTTCTTCAATTTTTTCAGTTTAACTTGTAATTTTTAGTTTAACTCTAGGCACTAATGAAATTTTGTTTCGTTTTGTTCTCTATAGTACAGTACTATCGCTAGAGACTTCTGAATAGATGAATTTTAAGTATAATATAGCCCTGTACATAAGGTTTAGTACAGAAACTGTAATAATTCAATGAGGAATAAATATCCTATGAGTGGATCGAGACTTTTATTTATCTTTCGATCAAGCGGTATTAGAGATCTCTAAGCTATAGACGACAATTTTTGTCACAGAAGTTAAGGATTAATTATTTTAAATCACATGAGAAGAATGATTTCTATTTTCTTTTTTGCTTAAATGTTTTGGGAAAAATAATACATAGTGGTACCTCGGTTTTCGTCGATAATCCGTCCGAAAACAATCCGCGAAATCGTAAACCAACGAAAACCGGGGCAATTATTTCCATATGAATTTATGTAAATCTAATTAATTCGTTCTAAACACTCCAAAATACGTACCAAAAACACGTTTTATAGAGAATACAAGTATAGTGTTTAATACTAAAAACAATAAGAAATTAATATAATGTTCTTGGTGTGTGGTATCAAAGCACCGATATCAGTGGCGGCAATTTATATGGGCCCGTGGGCCCTGGGCCCACCCAATAATTTGCCATCCTGGCGCACCCAATTTCCATTGTTCTATTTCATTATTTATTTATTTTTCACCCTGTAAAAAATGTATTTTACCAATTATTATTGAGTATAAATCAATGGCCGTCTGTTTTAATGCCCTGACTCAGGGTGGTGCAAAATTTTAATTAGATTAACTATTGAAAACTAACGATTAAAAATTTAATCATGACTAAAGATTGATGGTTGAACTTTATCGTCAATCTTTAGTCATGATTAAACTTTTAACCGTTAGTTTTCAATAGTTAATCTAATTAAAATTTTGCACCACCCTGCCCTGACTGCTTGATATTCACGCTTTTAATTTGTAATCATATTCATGGCATAGTGATATTATAGTAAATATTAGAGTCTTTATAAGGAAGATTTCAAGAGAATATATTTAATAAAATTATAACTTTATACTTTATGTTAAAATATGATTAACTTGACAGAGTTATCCTCTTTCCACATTCCCCAACCCTCCAAAGAATGAAAGAAAATCCAAGTATGCCATTTTACCAAAATATTTTTGAGCCCACCCAATATTTTTCAAAAGTTGGCGCCATTGCACGATATCTGGATATCTGGGGTTACTTCCCTTTTTGGCCTTTTGGCAGTAGGATTAGCTTCAAAGTCAGAGAAGCTATGGTCCCTCAAAAAATCTGTCCAAAGTGGTTTGTTTGTACCGCCTCTTTAAGATTTGCCTAAAATGGGGCAAGACATTATCATTAAACAAGTTGCTTACAAGAAACTTTCTTTGGTCCCATGATGGAACACTCGCAATCAATAAAAAAAGCACAAAAATACACTGGAAATAAACGAAATCCGAGGCAACCGACGAAAAGCGAAACAAATTTTTCACGGAAAAAATAAACGAAAACCGAAGTCAACGAAAACCGAGATATTACTGTATTTATTTAAATTTCAAAATACAGAGAGGGGCAATGGCCCTCCCCTCCCCTCTTTTCATATCGGAGTCCCTTATTTTGTGACGATCTTTTTTCACCTCTTCGTTTCTTTCGTGTCCCTCTTACGTGAGCAACTTTTTTATGACGGCTTGCCAGCGTAGATGTGACATACGTGCACGCTTACGCAAAGAAGTGGAAAAAACGAAACAATTGGGATTCATGGATAAAGCTGAAAAGAGAGAGAGAGAGAGAGAAAAAAAAAAAAAGTGTTGTTTCCACTACTCTACCTGCGCGATTCTAATAAAAAGATGAATGACTGCGGACGGAGAGGTCAGGAGCGGGTGCATTGCGATGTTTTTTCCGCATTCTTTTGGTGGGATATCAAATTTTAATCGTAGAAGAGCAGTGGCGTAGCAGTTCGAAAAATATCACAGGTCCATTATGTATAGTCATGTTAAAAAAAAAAAAATCACCAATTAGAATAATCAATAATCAATAATTAATAAAATATTTATGAGAACAATTGATTAGTCAAATTAATACAGTAGCACTCTAAAAAGGACATTTTCAAAACTAAGCAAAAGATACTCAAATCTGAGTATGTCGCATAGTCAAAATGGCTCCGAATCCAAATGGACTCAAGTTTGAAACATGTATATACTCATTTCTGATAACATGTCCACACTCAAGCATAAAACATCATTTGCTCCTATTTTGAGTTTGTCCATGTTTTAAAAATGAGTATGGACTGTCTTCTATGTGCTCAGTTTTGAGTATTTCCATGTTTCAAAAATGAGTTTGAACTGATTCTAATCATTTTTGAGTATGTCCATGTTTCAAAAATGAGTATGAACTGACTTTTATGAGCTCCGTTTTGAGTATGTCCATGTTTTTAAAAATGAGTATGGACTGACTTCTATGTGTGCAGTTTTGAGTATTTCCATGTTTCAAAAATGAGTTTGAACTGATTCTAATCATTTTTGAGTATGTCCATGTTTCAAAAATGAGTATGAACTGACCTTTATGTGCTCCGTTTTTGAGTATGTCCATGTTTCAATATATTTGAATATTTCTGGTATTTCAGAATTGAAAGCATTGTGTAGTCCTATATTTGAAACAAAAGTTTCGTAACAAAATGAAAACATCGATTTACTCAGATTTGAAAGTGTCATTTTTCTCAGTGTGAAGATCTTTATAACGCAATTATTACAAACGTATGTAATACACAACTTCTCAGCTGTAAACAATGAATTTTCAGTTGAGAAGCACCTGCATTCCTAGAGTGTAAAACATTGCTACTAGCTAGAGGAGTTAAATTTTATACATTTATTAAACTTTAATTCCTTAATTCAGAGCTTTTTAATGACAAAATTGCTATTATTACAATTTTATTTATTTATTTATTTAAATGAGTAATATAAAGAATGATTAGGTCCACCCATATTTGGACCATGTTTGTAAGGTAAATTTAACAATGTGTAAAATGATCCATATTATGAAAAATAATTATAAGCTGCACAACTCGTGGTCCCAAAGAATGCAAATTAAGGATCCTCTACTGTATTTTGATATGTTTCAGACATATTTGGTCATGTTTACAAGGTAAGTTTAATGATATGTGAAATGCGATCTGTATAACGCAAAATTTCTATATATAATGCAAAACCTCGCGTTTTAAGGTTTATGTTATAAAGACCTTCTACTGCAATGGCGGATCTAAGGGGGGGGCGATGGGGCGATCGCCCCCCCCCCCTTGAGACGAAAAAGAGTCGATAAACCGACATTAGAGGCCTCCATTGGAAAAGGCTTCCGGCGGTCCCGGCCCGACCCGCGGGTCGGGCCGGGACCGGGCCTTCTTTTTCTGGAGTCTCGGGCCTGGAGCGGGCCTCGCGTTTTCTGGAGACTGGGGCCGACCAGACTTCGGGTCGTTTTTCGGGTCGTGCCTGGATTAGATTTCATTCTTTCTAAGAGGTCTGCACGGGCCAAAATTTTCAGGCCTGAACCAGGCATAAAAGCAGAAATTTCGGTCCGGTTGCCAGCAATGGCGTATCGCACCCCCACCCCCCTTGCTTTAATAAAAGGTCTGCAAACCGACATCAGAGGTCTGTGCGGGAAATGGTCTGGCCCAAAGAAAAATCTCGAGCCAGTTTTCATTCACGAAACTCGGACCTTGCCTGTTCTCCACTCTTTTCTGGCCGGGTATTCCTTTTCTGTAGACTCGAGCCGGGCCGGTATACACCTCTTTTTTCCAGGACGAGTTTGGCAAGGAATTCATTCTTTCTAGAGATCTGCACGAGCCGAAATTTCTTGACTCGGGCCCGACCCGGTATAAAAGCTAACAATTCGGCCCGTGTCTGACTCAACCCGTATGAAAACCATTATTTGCTCGTACATACCTCTAAATTCTTGCCTCCGAGCCTATGTTCGGGTGGCATTTTAGGTAGATTTCCAGATCTACGCCGATCATGACTCCCAGAACCCAAAACCACACCCAGTTCAAAACTTTATCTATCTATATCACTTTTTTATGGACACGATAACTTCAATAATTCTGCACAAATCTCATCCAAACTGATATATAAAATCAAGGGCATAAAATCTCAATTTGGTCAAGTTCGTTAATGGGCAAAATTGAACCAAGGTTGGGGAAATGGGGGGAGGGGGGGGGGGCTTTTTGTGAAAACAGAAAAAAACACATAACTTCTTAAATATGATACATATCGAATCCGTTTAAAGTTATTATTACTTCTAGGAAAAG